>JAKRZM010001068.1:4873-45556 GCA_036379175.1 Heliconius cydno galanthus | reverse complement strand
CAGTAGAGCCGCCCACATGTAACATGACGTGCGTACTATGTTCGTATTCATTGGGCATATCTTCACACTCGAACGGCCGTAAGTCTAGTGAATATAAATTAATATAATACTAGCTTTTACTTGCGGCTTCGCCCGCATCGAAAGGACGACGTGATAAAATATAACTTTAGCCTACCTCCATTAATGTACTATTTTATACAAAAATATTTATTTAATTTGAATTTCTATAGATTATCAATGTATTTGAATGCATTTTATGCTCGTTCCAAGTACGCCACTATGTTGTCGAGATTATTAGCAATGTCATAAAACCTCGTTTTACTGTCACAGCAGAATGAAGATAGCCAGGAAGCTATAAAGTAAATACAGCCTTTGGATAGCAATGGAGGGTCAGAAATAAATCAAATAAATAATATCTGGGAAAAGTGTCGTTTTTAAAATGTTAGCTTTACACTGTATTCAGTATATAGTATTTTTTTAAATTAGCTTTGCGTGTTGAACGATGGAACTTAACGCCGCGATTTGTCATTGTTCCCAGATATGAAAATAACCAAGTCTCTCGATTTTCTTCTTGAATAATAAAAATATAACATTTCAGCAAATCAACGCCAGATAGACAAAGATAACCTACTGTTACATTAGACCCTTCACTCTCCGTCCAAATTTGAGACACTACGTGTTGACTGGTGGAATTCCACAAAAAAGTCACATAACATAAAAAAAAAGTTGACAGCCACTAACTAAAAAATATTAACTGATTTACAGTTAATACCCTCTATAATCATAATCAGTTTATAATTTTCTGTCATTTGTAGGTACAGTGCGTGTATAGACGACGCCTCTAGCCCGCAGACCGTGAAAGTTACCCGGCGTGGAGTAACGGTGTGCCTTTATGTCAAAAGTTTTACTGTTTTTATTGTACTTCCTGAATCATTATTGCAGATATGATCTAAATGTGTACAGGTTTGTATGGGTTTGGTGCAGTGAGGTAGGTTGTTAGTAAATAGATTTGATTTAAATCGTTTTTTTTTATAGAAATATATTGATTTGAATTGGTAATTGTTACTATATTCCGAGGGTGGTCTGTGGGTTCGATTCCAGTGCAGGAGAATTAATTGTTTTTAATTTCTCGTTCTGGTAAGAAAATGAAGAGGCGTTGTGCGCCACTCAACATGCATTGTTCCGAAAATTGGGTGTGGGGACTGGTGTTTCAGGTCGTGGTTCTCTCTGCCTACCCTGGAATGATATATGAAGCTAAAAAACACTATTTTTTTGTTCGATTTCCGTCCGAATTCGAAACATTCCATAGTAAATTATTTTCTACCGTTTTACCTTAGCGGAGGAGAGAAATGAGAATAACTAATTCCTCCGAGTGGAAATCGAACCCATAACAGTCGTATTTACTGTCAGATGCTGTGCCCCTGGCCCCTGGCCTCGTGTAGAAAGTTTTGATATGCGAGACGTGTATATGACATGTTAATATACTGTCATTCAAAACTGAAGACAATGCGTTTTCTGCGGTTTGCCAACAAATATTTGGCAATATGGTCACTGTGGTCACTGATGTGGTGGAATAAAATAACGTATAAATATTTTTAGGATATCCAAATTCGTGCTGAAATTATATTATTAACAAGAAATAACCAGATAAGAATATTAATTAGTTGAGTCATATTTATTCGCAGTTTCGGATGATTCAAAATAAAGGTCGCGGCGTTCAGTTTCGCAACACATTAAGTTTTTAGTANTGTTTTATTATCAAGTAGACGGTGAAGGATATCACTTACAGATTACAATTGGATTTAATTTAACTTAAAAATTTAATTAAAACGGCTATTAGTGAAAAGGATACCGTCGAAGTAAAATTGTTGTTAGAAGCTCATCAAGTTATCGATTCAAAACAGATTTTGCATTTTTCTGCAAACCTCTTTCGCCTCTTTCACTGTCAACCTCTTCATATAAGTACATGCCCTCCGAGGAGTCCTGGGAGTTATTTCCGTGACCTTCTACCAATATTATTTATGTTCTCGAAGGTAAACCAAGGTCTCTCCATTTTTTTTAATTTTCAGAAAACTCTGTGATTTTTAGACTGTACTTACATATAAACCAATATAATTAAAAAGTGAGTGTCTCGTATCAATAAAGTCAATAAATATTTGAATCGAAACGATGCTTTGATTAAATTTCGAGGAAAACGAAGTTAATACGTCTCGGAGACGTCAAGATGGAATCAATATTCAGATGGGGATAGGATCTCTAAAAGTAAATATTTGTCACATTCTTATCATGACTGATGGAAGAATAAATTGTTACGAAGAATTATTTTTAGTGTTTTTTTAGCTTCACGCTGTATCTCTCATCAGCGAGTTAGGTAGTGTGATTCTAGTGTTAACACACTCCGTTTCCCACGCACCAACTAACTTTCGAGGCGTTGCGTATTCACTGGTCGAACTGAACGCTGCGCTATATCTGAAATGTGAAGAATATACAGTTTCACGCTGAATCCCGCATATAACAGAGTGCACAGAGGGAACATAGTGTTAAAGCACTTCATTACCCTATTTTCCACCTAATTCTGTAGGCATTGAGTGTTGAGTGGCGGATCTCAACGTCGCGTTTTGCCTCGACACCAGACCGAAGAAATGAAAATAATAAAATTTCGCGTTTATAGTTACATACCTGTGCCCTTGCGCCTTGATTGTCCTCTATAATTCCCTTGAGAAGGACTCGATCCGGCAACAGTCGCGCTTATTGTCAAAGGTTGTGACGCTACGCCACGACGGTTTCAGTAGCTGTATAAAAAAATAGTATAAAAAAATAGAAGTGTTTTTAAACAAAAAATCACATCGTCCTTTTATATCTGTTCTATTTTTGCCCATACTGTCCAAAAAAAGAAACAGCAAATACGTACCTATCGACACGCAAAACTCAACGCCGGGCTTTCTCCAACAAAAATAAAAATTTTAATGTACTTATTGCTTATGTTATTTAATCGTTAGGCATAAGGTACCATAACTTACCGTAACCGTAGCGTGTATCTATGAATATTTAATCTTGAAACATTAAACTTAACGAACACAAATCGATGTTTTGTTAGGACGTTGCATAATAGATGAGTTAATGCGAAACATACTAAGAAAAAGGTAATAATTATGTTCTATAAAAAAGCTTTGACCGCACGCTTAATAAGTATAGCATGATCATTTTCAAGAAAATAAAAGCTGCTTTAAGTTACCCATATAGGGAAGTAAGCAGAGTATTTAGTGTCAAGATACTCCGGTCTTCGCTTTCACCCGAAACCAAAGCATTCAGTGTTAATTAGCGGAATTCCATACTGCACTTAATCTAAATATAAGAAAAATTAAAAATTCGTCATAGAAAGTAATTAACATCGAGACATCGGCGAACTGAAACCGCAACGGTTGTGGGTTTGATGCCCATTTGGGCGAATAAGTGATTTTAATTTTCTCAGTCTAGACAAAGCGTTCAGTTCCGCCCCTCAACAATCAATCTCTTAAAACTTGGACGGTGTATAGTAAACAGGGTTTAGTTTAACATTAATTTTCCACTGCCTACCCTGCTATATGCGTTATACAGCGTGAAACAAAAAAATAAAGGAAGATAAACACGCAAAGTTCTATAAAAAGGTTTAGAACGTAAACTAAACAGCATAATAATTATTCTAATTAGTTTATAAATATTTACATAGTATCGTAAGTATAGCGTAATAGCTTTCTTACGTGTGCTGTTAGACGAGATGAGGCCGTGAATTATTGATATTATATGCAAAATAAACAAAGAAATAAACAGGAAATGAATAAAATTAAATACAAATTATAGGTTTTATACTTATCTTGTGAGGCCAGTTGCGGCGTGTGGGTATGAGCGTGTTACTGTAAACGTTCAAGTAGTGGGTTCGATTCTCAAACGAGGAAAAATATTTCATATATTTAATATTTTCATTTGTATACATTACATAATTATGTACAAATATCAATACCCAACCCAACAATCAAAACCCACTCTAACAAAAGAATGTCAATTTATTAATATTTTCATTTCTTCGTTCTAGCACCAAGCCAAAAGCTAGTAATGTCTCGAAAGATTCGGCGGAAGGTGGAGAACGGAGAGTCTTTTCTATAGGTTCCCTCTGCCTACCCTTCTGTGTGCGGGATACAGCGTGAAGCCGATTTATAATAGAATCATAACGAATCAATGTATGCATTATACGTGTACTATAATTTCAATTACGTGTGACTCGCATCAGAATGGTCATTCAGTTCATAGCCTTACAAAAGAACAAACAGGAAGTTTCATATTGAAATGTGAATTAAAGACTCTTTATATAAGTTCTTTGTGTAGAGATTTATCCGGCGTATCGTGCAATGGATGCTAATAGTAGGATTGCTTAGGATTGTTTATATAATTTTACTTTTGTTTGTTTTTTTTTTAGATGAGTAGTTTTGAAATTTTAAATATATATTTGTATGTAAGTGTATTATACTATTTGGTAATTTTTTTTGTTTATTTTGGGAGGTTGCAAAAATTGTTGGAAGACGGGGACGAGTTTTGATAAAAAGATAAAATTTTCAAGTAAATGCCTAGTTCAAAGAATGATTAAATTATAATTTACTGCAATTTTAAAAATACATTGAGACGAAAATTCCCAAACAATTTTTAAAATCGTTAATTTGACAAAACGTACACCATACCGTCATAGCGCAGCGGCTTAGCGTTTAACTTTAGGTTCGACGAATGTGAGTTCTATTCCTACATATCGCGATTTTCAACTTCGAAATTCGAAAAACGAAATTCGAAAAATGGGGATCGGAAGTGTTAGTTACCACTAGGTTCCCTCTGCCAACTCTGCTATACGCGGAATACGACGTAAAAATAAAACAAAAAAAACAAATTTCAGGGTAAAATTAAGAATTTATATTAAAAAAAAATACATGTAAATATATATTATAATCTAAACACGTTAAAAACAGTTCCATTCCTAGTCTAGTGAGCAGCGTGCACTGTACAGACGCATACTGATGTCTGACGTGATAGCGACACTTAGTCATTTCACTCACGACCTAATGCCTATTAATTCATTGTAAATGTGGACTTTTAATATAATTCTATTTCTAGTTCATACAAATGTGCTGTCGCTTCGTAATAAATGAATATAAAGTGGTTCCGTGAGTATCTGTTAGATGAAAGAAAAGTATTCAAGTGGGAAGGAATTCCTTATTTACTTTTATTGGGAAAAGGAGAAAAATAGAACCTATTTACATAGCGTCTAATGCCTAAATGAAAGAAGAGTTTTTGTTTTCAGTTTGGTTATATTATTGCAAAAGGGAAGGAAGGGGAGGGAATTACGTGGAAGAAAATTACTGGTACTAAGAACATTTTTATTCACATAAAATAATAACAAAAATAAGATTTATTAGAAAAAATGTATTGAAATAAAGTTGTAAATTCCTCTTTAAACAGGAATCATGAAAATATAGAAATAAAGCTGACATACTGTAGATGTTTGTCTTATCAGCTGTGTCGGGAGCTGCGCCCGCGCATACTGATGTCGGATTGGCGCATTCTCACGGGATCTTAAAGCTTTATATTATTTATTTTTTGTATAGATATTGAATCAGTTACGGTTCCATTTTATATAGTGCCTAAGATAGATTGTATGCAATAATTATTTTTTTTAAGACAACCAGCATGGAAATACATATGCAAGCAGGGTAGACCAAGATAGTCCAATATTAAGACACTGCCCTCCAATAAAAACCCAATTTCGAGACATTACGTGTAACGTGACCAAGCTTAACATCGTACTCTGTCTTACTAGTGCGGGGAAATGAAAATCTATATAAAAGTAAATTATTCCACTATTGTTCCTTTACTGACTGGCAGACAACACACAGATGAAACAATTGCATTTAGTAAATTGTGTCTAAGACAGGATATCCCAAAATTTTTGTAGGATCGGGAAATCGGGATATTCAAAATGGGAAATGGGTAACGTTCATTAAAAATGGGTCTCAAACCCACATCCACCACCCTTACTACACCAAAACGGTTTCAATATTCAATAGTAAGTTATTTTTACGTGAAAACGGGTTAGATAGCCAGTCTTTGACGGATGTGGTGTTAAAGGCCGCGGGCCGATAGCGCGACCTGCTGAGTGCCGGCTGCCGGGGGCGATGACCGCAGCATCTCACATCTTAGCTGAGATCATGCATGTTTCCATTGTGTAGTTTTGTTTCTTGTAATACTGTTATTTCTGTTATTCCGTTGAAAATAAAGAGAGATAGAGAGTTCGCCACATTACAAAATCTAGTGCAATGCAATATTTTTTTAACTGCACGCTGCATTATGTATATATCAAGATAGTCAGAGAAAACCAAATATTAAGATACTTCGTATTCCACTTTCCGTAAAATTTTCGAGACATTGCGTGTCGACTAACTAGCGGAACTGAACGCCGCGCTTTGTCCTGAGAGAGAAATCATGGCGGTAATTGAATATAAGTTATTCCTCCTCGTGAGAATCAAACCCATAGCCTTTGCTTTTACAATTAGACTCTTTATTAATAAGTTACTTTAGTGCATTTTTTGTATAATTGTGTAAATGTTTTTGTATAATTAATTTCGTTATTTAAATGGCACATATTATCTTTTCATTATCAGTATAGAAGCAGAGCTTTTAAGCTTCATATACTATAGTATATGAAGCTATAGGTCTATTCAGTATAAACAAGTTGAACTTATTCTTAAGACATTTCATTCTCAACTGTCTACCTTTTAAAGGCATTGCTTGTCGAGTGGCGGAATTCAACGCCGTGATTTATCTAACATAGATTAATATTTGATGTTAATTTCAGCTTGATATATCTATGCAATCTCGAAATAAATGTCTTGACAATATCTTGACAGATGGTCAGACGGACAACAAAATGATCCTATGTGGGTTCTGTTTTTATCTTTTATGGTACGGAACCCTAAAAAAACATTCTTTAACACCTCGTCTAAACACAGAGTTCCCGTGCACATGCACACTGGTGCACAGAACACACGTGTGTCGATTTACATTATCTCAGATCGAAAAATGGTTATAACCCGCCATCGCTTCCTGTTTACGTTTCATTTTCTTCTTATAATATACAAATGGTGATTCACTTTGTTTGCATTATAATGATTTTGGTTCGGAATAATTTATGAATATGTTTGTTTACTTACTAAATTTAATGCTTTTTTTCAGCATCAAGTATTCCGCATATAGAAGGCAGAGGGATCCTAGTGTTAAGACAAGACACTCCGCTTCTTACTTTCGATCAAATTCTGAAGGCAATGCGTATTGAGAAGCGGAACTCAACGCTGTGCTTTGCCTCGACGCCATGACGAAAAAATAAAAATATTAAATAATTCCTTTCCTCGAGTGGGAATCGAACCCATACTGTTGCGTTTACAGACCCGAGTAGATAGATAGAATTAATATCTTATNTTCAACGCCGTGATTTATCTAACATAGATTAATATTTGATGTTAATTTCAGCTTGATATATCTATGCAATCTCGAAATAAATGTCTTGACAATATCTTGACAGATGGTCAGACGGACAACAAAATGATCCTATGTGGGTTCTGTTTTTATCTTTTATGGTACGGAACCCTAAAAAAACATTCTTTAACACCTCGTCTAAACACAGAGTTCCCGTGCACATGCACACTGGTGCACAGAACACACGTGTGTCGATTTACATTATCTCAGATCGAAAAATGGTTATAACCCGCCATCGCTTCCTGTTTACGTTTCATTTTCTTCTTATAATATACAAATGGTGATTCACTTTGTTTGCATTATAATGATTTTGGTTCGGAATAATTTATGAATATGTTTGTTTTCTGACTAAATTTAATGCTTTTTTTCAGCTTCACGCTGTATCCCGCATGTAGTAGGCAGAGGGATCCAAGACAAGACACTCTGCTCCTTAATTTCGATCAAATTCTGATGGCAATGCGTGTTGAGAGGCGGAACTCAACGCCGCGCTTTGCATCTATTCCATGACGTAGAATTAAAAATATTAAATAATTCATTTCCTTGATTGGAAATCGAACCCACACTGCTGACAATAGGTCAGTTTACAGTTTGCAACATAGTCAACAGCACAAAATGTATACGCGGAAATATTAACAATAAAAATATAAAGTCATCATATAAAGCAGAGGGTATAAACGCGATGAGTCTGGGTTCAATATCTACTCGAGGGAGAAAGAATTATTTTGATTTTCTCGCTCCAGTAACAAGATAAAGCGCAGAATTGAGCCAATCAATACGTAATGTCTGAAAAAAGTAATAGAAAGTAGAGACTATTGACTCAAGACTAGGTGTAATTTTCTTTCTGTGCTGCTAAAAACATATTATATAATTTAAATGATATTTTCACATGCTTGTTTAACATATTTCAAAGGAATGTACAGAAACTCCTATACTCTAAAAAAATATAAAAACAACAACATGAAAAAGAATTTCATGGGACATCTCCCATGGAATTCTAAAATTCTAAAACAAAAATGATTCATCTATTTAAAGCGGCGCGCGTCACGTCACATAAACAACCTGCTTCATGGATAATCTATTTTTACCTCAATCGGGAACCGAATCCAGCACTCCTTGACATTCTTCCCAATGTCATTTATAACACGGGCTGTCGGCGCCGGCCATTTGTCTTGAAAGCTTAGGAGAGCTTTTCAAAGTTATTAGCGTCGTATATGAGAGAGGATTGAAATGATTATGATAATTAGGGATCATTATTAGAATTATATCTTTGACGTTTTTATTAAGACAATTTTATATTTTATTTAAGAAATAAATTTAATAGGTTGTTTTGTTTTTAGTAATCTAGTGCGAAAACACTTCTTCTTTGGATTTTCCAAGGGTGAGAAGAGGAAATTTTAAGGAAATTAAGTTAAACGAAGTTTTTAAGTGGTGGAACTCTTGTTACCACAGCGGAGAAATAATAATAATTCGTTCCTCTATATGGAATTAGAACCCACACAGGCGGATAGATGCTGTGCCGTTGGGCCATTGCGGTTAATATTGCTAGTATAAGAATGCATTATATTTATTTTCTTATCATCTGACACATATTTATGAATGGGTACATTCTTAACATATTTATTAATTGATAGTATTTCTTATTAAAACTTCATTGGAACAAGCTATAAATTAGATAACGTGTTGACACAAGAACTACTCTCTAGTGGAGACATGTTTATGTACTTCCACTTATATAATTAATTGACAAGTATAATTTTATACTAGTGGCCCTTTTGCCTTCTTATTTTTTGTTTAATATTATTTAAGTGTAGGAACATTGGTTGGAATTTTAGTAGTATTATCTATATTCTTGTTCTATTAATAAATTGTTATTTAACTCTTGGGATTTTATTTGATTTTGCAAGTAAAAATTGTTCTAATTAATAGAAAAATGTTTAATTATTTCATATCTAGGTAAATAAAAACGGTTTTTCCTGCGTAAATCCCTAACCCCCAGGAATTTTCGGATAAAAATCTTATATCTTAACATTTTCAATCGGTCACCAAAAATTCCAAATATACGCTTTACGGCTCTCACTTTGATAAAATTTACCCAAGTGCTATAGAAAGAGGAAGGCATTAAAAGCTTTTCCGCATAACTACACTCATATCACATTCATATACCATAATTATTATTTCTTATTCTTATTCATAACATATTAGTTAGAAAATGTTTTTCTATTCAGATCCAAAATTCCGTTGAAAAAATGACAACTAGAGTGTGCACGTCAATACGTTGTAAAAATAATGTTTTAGAATAAATATAGATAGTTTGGCCGCTAGTGAGGAATGTAAGCTGTTTGAGCGTGAGCTATGTACTCTAGGACACGCGTTATTTAGCGCAATAGAGAGTCGTCTGGCTCTTATCGCGATAGTTGTGGATTCGATTCTCAATCGGGGGAATGATTATATTTCATTTTTATTATTATTTCCCCGACCTGATAGACGATAGACGCGACGTTGAGGACCACGACCATGTCTCGAAAATCCGATTGAAAATTGGGAGTCGGGTGAAGCTGCTTTTTTTGGAGATTTTAAGTGTTATAGTGTTTCGTTAAATTTTCGATATTGTATGTGTGTGAATAGCTGAATTTTTTTACCTTTAACCGCGCTTTATCTACTACTAGAGCAGAAACATTAAAATAATTTAAATATTTTCGTTCCCCGAGTGGGAATCGAACCCACAAACATCATGCTTCAAGCCAAACGCGACAGCCTGAAAACATAATGTCTCTAACTTGATGTAGGCGTTGCCGTAGTTGCCTCTGCAATGGAGGACAGAGGAATATATCTCTAAAAAACAAATATATATAACATCTTAAATGATACTTTTTCAAATCAAAATGCTTTTAAACAACAGATTTTCGTGAAAGAATAATCTTCATTTAGCTTTATTATATTTTTTTCTCTCAACAGAAAAAGGTAAAAGGATCTAAAAATAGTACTAGTAGTCTGTAATCAAATAAAATGTATAATGTTGTATGTGGTTATTACAGTTATTTGCAGTTATTTGTCAATTTTCTGTCTGGAGTCAGAGACCGACGACCTGGCGGAGTGCGCTTCCTAGCGAGTGCTTGGAATTTTATATTATTTTAAGCCTAAAATGGAATTGTTCGTTAAAAATGAGTAAGTACTAATTATTATGCTTAACTTTTGAATGTAGTCGCTGTCGCTTGTTTCATTCTACAGTGAATTTAAAGAGGTTACTTGTGAAAAATTTTGCATAGATCGCTAGATATATTTTATGTAAAAGCAATTGTTTTGATTACGAAAACCATAAAGAATATATTCATTTATCTTATAGCTTCTCTATTCGTTTCCTAAGCCTCAATGCCGTGATTTTTCTTCTTACCAGAGCGAAGAAATGAAAAAAATTAATTGGCCCGAGTGGGAATCGAACCCACAAGTGTCACGTTTACAGTCAGTAAAAACTTCACGATGGCCTACTTTATTACAGTGTATTTGTTAACAACGAGTAGTAATTGTGAATAGGTTTCGAATACAGAATCTCTTGTTTTGTTTATGTGATTGTATTTGGCATTAAGTTTGAATTCATTTTGATTAAGAAAAATTTATATTTTCTTTATTTAATATTAAAATATTATATCGTAGTGTATAAAAAAAGTAATTATAAGTTCGTAAAATAAGTTTTCAAGTTCAATTATTAGAACATCGAGAGGAATTTTGCGAGTATAGCCAAGGAATATGATCGTACGTCATGGCACAGGAGCACAAGCGTACGTCAACACAACGATTGTGGGTTCGATTCCCACTCGGGGAATTAAATATTTGATATTTTCATTTCCTCGCTTTCGTAGCAAAGCAAAGCACTGATGTGAGTTCCGCCACTCAACACTCAATGTCAACAGAATTTGGGTACTCTAAGTTCCCAGTTCCCGTTGCCTACGCTGCTATATGCGGGATGCAGCTTGAGGCTTAAGAAAAAATATATATATAATATGATCGCATTCTTAACCACTTTCTCCGGTAAATGTCTATAACGGTTCAATATGGAGCAATTAACTGTACAACGCTACTCTAGATGCTACGGTAGTAAATGTGAGAATTGTTTCGAAGATATTGTAGATTAAAATCACTTTATTTTAACTTTATTGAAAATGTGTTTAACGCCATCGTAGATTATTGGAAAATATTTTATTTTTTTTGCTGACTAAACGGTTCTGCTAAAACTTCCTGTCTCAGTTCTGTCCTATTACTAAAGCATGTTTAATTGGAATTTTACTATTCGTGCGTTCCTTATCGTCGCTTATCGATAGTTAACGCACGAATGAGAAACTTAGGTACTAAGTTTTACATAATAATCCAACTGTCAATGCCTTCTATAACTCTATTTTTTTCTATGAACCATTAAACATTATTAAAACATTGTGTGAAGTTTAAAATTGGATACAGAATGTCATGCAAAGTGTGAGGTTTAACCTACATTGATAAAGATAATCCCCATTTTTAAGATAAAATATCTTAATCATATATGTAAACAGAGATTATAAAGTATTTATTGGGCTTTCTTCTTTATCTGTTTAGTATTTTACGCGTAAACAAAGAAAGAAGATGCTGTTGCAGCCACCACGGTAAGCGTAATTGTCGTATTCTGCTCATTTTAATGACTAAATTTAAATTTCCAGGTTTTGGATTTACGCTTTATCCATAGGTAGCCAGAGAAATCGAGCCCCATCATTCCACCACCTCCAAGGTGGAGCACCTCACTCATTGTTAAAGACACCTATTTATAAATGTGCTCCCCATGATCCTCATGCTATTTACATGACCTCTCTCCTCTGCCTCTATTACCACTCATTTAGCCTACATAAATCTAGTCATTCTTTCATTACTCTTTCGTGTGCCCAAACTACCTGACCACGTTCTTCTTTATTCTCAGGGGAACCTAATTCCGTCTGCCTATCCTTCTGCGGGAAAAGGCGTGAAGTTATAAAAAATATATATGAGATCCGCATATAAGCTTTTACATTTATTTTAATTGAATGTAAAAAATGTTATTTAAACATTACGTCGTCGTATAGTTGATGAATATAAAAATAAATTATTATTCTTAAGAAATGTGAATCTTTTTGTGCGTAATAGAATTGAAGTGATCGAAAACATGTTCTAATTCAATCTAAAAGTTATTACATTTATTAGCTTTGGATAAAATAATAATTGAGTAAAAATATTTATGAAATTAAAGTTTATCTTGGTAGTTTATAGAGCAAGTAATTATGAAATTAGTTTATATGTTTAGGATTTTCATTTTGTTATTATTGAATTTATTAACATTTACTGATGCGCTCATAAATGTCAATTAGCGTTTAATTGGCGTTAAATTTGTGCAATAAACTGTGGAATACATGCAGATACAGCTTTATCTGTACCCCACTTATAGTAGGGTAGGCAGAGGGAACCTGGAAACTTAAGGTTAACATACTCCGTTCTCATAGACACTTACGTTCCACACTTTTCGCCGAATCCTGGAGTCATTACGTGTTGAGTAAAACTTGACAACAGTAATCATGTAGCCGTTATAAATAACTGACTAAATGAATTAACTTTACATTAAAAAAAGTTTATTAAATTTATACCACAAAAACACGGTGACAAACTCAATAAACTAAGAACTTGTCTCATTACCGTCTCGTCGCGAGTGTCCAAAGAAGGCTTGTCTACCAACCTACCTACCTACAGTACGGTCAACGAGTTGTGGCCGTAAAACTAGCCTTAGTTCGTTGCGCAGATGTAAATTTAGGATTTTTCTTGTCTTAGGTCATTTTCTTACTAACTTAATAATGCGCTAGAGTTTGGATAGAGAGATAGAGTAACTTCAGAGCGGCCACAACTCGTCAACCGTACTGTAGTGTTTATTTCACCATTCTCAGCATTTAACTGCTATTTAGGGAACGAAGCATATTTCGGTTCTATATAGCTATGCATATGTAAAATGCTTTACAAATATAACCTTAAAGAATATGAAGGTAGAGATTAAAATTGTGTGTTTTAGGTGAAATGAATGCAACAAGCGTGTCGTGAAGGCCGAGGTCACATCGTCCAAAGTAAGAATTTCCGCTTTCTTGTTTTTAAATTTTTAAGCAATTTAATAAGTACTTGTACTTGTAAAGTGACTGTTTGATAATACTGATGCTGAATGAAGGACCGTGTAATGTCTAAATTGGAGGGTGGCTTCTTCATTTTCAGTATAAAAATAGTATTTTATCTAAAATGCGATCTATGAAATTAAAAATATTAATAATCATAAATTACTAATACATTTATCGCTTAAATAAGTTCACTGCCAACCAACGACGGTGAATTTGAAAAGAATTATAATTTTTCAATAATATTTAAAAGAAATCAGTTTCACGCTGTATCTTGCACGTAGCAGGGTAGGCAGAGAGAACCTAACGTTAAGACACTCCGTTCTCCATTTTCCACCGATTTCTGGAGAAATTGGGTGTTGAGTGACTCAACGCTGCGCTTTGCCTCGACACCAGAGCGAAGGAAGCTCAAGGAAGAATCCTGTCCACAACTCCTCGCGTTTACTGTCGTTCAAACTTTGTGGTCCACGACTGGCCTCATGCAAAATGTAAAAGTAAATTAATGTGAAAAATCTTCTAAAGTACCAAAACTAAGTAGCTCGACGCTTTTTCCGTTATAGCAAAGTAGAGAGGGGAAAATTAAATTATTAAAAAAAACACTTTGTTGGTTTTTAAAATCAACGCTTTCCTTTATGTGTCAGAACAGAAAAAGAAAAAGGTAACAAAATACTTAGGTTATTTTTACTTTTCCTTTTTCCATTTAACAGAAGCTTTTTAAATCATTAATTTGTCATTATTGTAAAGATGATTCTGTAGAACCCACGCATTTTGCTATAAAATTATCGAATTCGCAACCATAACCAAAGTAGGAACGAGTCAAACCTTAAATGGTAACAACTTGTTCCTAAAAGCCTTATACGGTAACGGTCATATCGTTATTCGTTACCATATAATTTATTATGTAAGTTTTGGAATGCTGTCATTATGTATATGAATATGTAAATTAAATGTACATATAAGAGAGATTGTATTTTTATTTTTGGAGAAGCGGCATTTGTGCGTCAGTTGTGGGTTCGATTCCCAATGGGAGGAATAAATTGTTTTTATTACATACTGGTTCCCCTTTGCCCCACCCTCCTACAAGCGGATAAATAGCGTAAAACTGCAACAAAAAAAAAAGCTACAAGTAATTTTTATATGTTCTCACAACTATTTATCAAATGACTTTGACGAAACGTATATTATTTAAAATACTTTAAAAAAACGAGTACCGACGTCCATTAATTTAATCCGAAATATCCCACGTAATATACAAAAATATAATTTAATACGTGTTACGTATATAAATACAATTTGATAAGCGAAGAAAATATAATAATAAATTGATACGTCCGTCCGTACGTTTCGCGTAAAATAGTCGTGTGACATATGGCTATGAGGTCGGCGGTTATAAATTTGTGTCTGGGGTAAGGCTTCGTGTACATTATTTTTCTTTTTTCTTTGGTGTATTGTTTTTTTATGTTCTTAATTGGAACGGAGTGTCTCAACTCCCGTGTCTTGGTTCCCAGGTTCCCTCTGTCTACCCTGCTAAGTGCGAGATACAGCGTGAAGGAAAACAAGGAAATGTAAGAAAATGGATATTTTATTAAATGGGCGTGTATAAATAAGTAAATGTAGTATTTTTTGTTAATAAAAATATTTAAATTTTATTACAGAGTAAGATCATTTGTGAATGAAGAAAATACAGTATAAGTTTTGTACTATATAATTTAAAAACTTATCATAAAATTCGTCCCGTCCGTCTTAGTGATATAGTGATTGAGTGGCGTAACTCAACGCCGCATATTGTAGTTCGATAAATATTATAAATTATATTGAATATATCTTCGTCACTTAGTGAAACACTTTCTTATTGCGCTTTTAATTGCGAAATCCAAAGAACTTTTTAATTTAAAGTCGATATGGTCGAAGCTTTAGACATGAGAGTGGAAAAATATCAGAAGGAAAAATGCAAACGAGCGTAAATCATAGCGACGCGGGGCGTGGGCGAGTGTGTTGTCTCGAGTTGCTGGCCACTAGCTAGTGACCCGTGGCTATACTCGGGATTAAATTATAAAATCAGCTACACGATGGATCCCGCACATAGCAAAGTAGGCAGGGAACATAGTGTTAAGACACTCCGATCTTCACTTTCCGCTGAATTTTTCGAGGCATTGCTTGTTGAGTGGCGGAGCTCAACGCCAGACTTTTGCCTTGATGACAGAGCAAAGAAATGAATGAGCCTGGGCTATGACGGCCTCAATTATTTATTGTAAATCTGTTAACTATTGACTTGGACTGAGGCCACAGGGGCACAGACGTGTGTCTATTAACACGAAAGGGTGTGAGCTCTATTCCCACCCGAGGGAATGAAATATTTAATATATTTATTTCCTCGCTCTGGTGACCAGACAATGCTTGGCTTTAACTTCCGCCACTCAACACGCAACGCCTCCAGAGTTTGGAGTTACGCCCACATTCCCCAGGAACAGGTGTGTCTTAACAGAAGAGAATATCTTAACACTAGGTTACCCTTCCTCTGCCTACCCTGCCATTTGAGGGATAAAGCGTGAGGCAAAAATAAAAAGAAATTTCCATCGACGTAAGGAACACACTACGCGCAAATCATTAAAATATTTCCTAATGAGCGCGATTTTCTGAATGGATCGCGATAAACATGTCCTACAAATGTACTGAGGTGTGCTATAACGCGATTATTTGGAAGAATAAACGCGAGTTTAAGATTTAAATTAAATTTTATTATTTTATTAATATTATGTACTTTTTTTCTCCATGTTGTATCAAACTTTTCCCATACACTGTCCAATTTTCCTAACATTGTTATAATTTTCCACTCAACGCAGCACTTTGTCTTGTCTTGCATATAGAAGTGAGACCTCTATATAACATGGGAACATAGTGTAGATACTTCGTTCCCAAGTCGCCACTAACCACTTACAGAATATAACTAATTACATGATTATTTTTACTGTTTTCAAGAATTTTTAAATATAATTCTTCTCTCAAAAACGCTTATCATCTATATTATATATTAAACATAGCTACGTCCCTTTGCCCTACAATCACGAAGCCGTTATACCTCCTGGGTATTTAACGATATTGAGGATGTATAACGGAATTATTTTACTTACTATCATTAAAGAAGTAATAAGGTATACATGTATAATTATTGATTCGTTTAAAGAACAATTATTATTTGTAAGGGCACGACAAATTATGGGTTCGATTTCCACTTGAGGAAATTAAATATTTAATATTTGCTATTTCTGCGCACTGGTGTCGAGACAACTCAACACGCCATGCCTCGTGCGGGATACATAGTGAAGCGTGAAAAAAAAGATATTATTCCCGTAACTTTATTTGCAATTTATAGAAATCCCCTTTTATTACTCGCCTACACATCCCGAAAATTCGGTTCCGTCCAATCGGGAGTTCAGGCGAAGTCAAAGCCTATTGCCAGAAAAGAATTAATTTACCCGAATGAGCATCGAACTCACAAACATCAAATTTACAATCAGAAGCTGATCCACTGAGCCACAATATATAATTTAAAACATTATCAAATAAAAAAAACGTAATATAGCATTTCTCTAAAAGATAATAACAAGTTTACGGATTTAAAATCAACTCCAAAGTTATATTTAGAGGGTAATTGCTCATAAAAAATGATATAACATACCAGTACAGCGAAGGCATTAGAGGAAACCGATTTGATTGCGAAGCATCCGCTCACGAACGCTATTACGAGATAATCGAGCGCATCGTACCTTCAGAAGTAGAAGTATACAGGTTTGATTCTGTGCACCTCTTACAATGTATAAATTGTAAACTTAAACAGCTTCACGCTGTATTCTACACTCAGCAGGATAGGCAGAGGGAACTTAGTGTTAAAACACTCCGTTCCCCATTTTTGCAATGTAAACTAAAAAAAATTCTCCAATCAGGGACCAAATCTGCAACCATCGCGTCATCATCATTAAACAACTATATACAAAAAACAATATAACAACATATATTTCCTACTAATTCCATATTATTAAGAGGAGAAGTAAACAGTTCTACATAAGTCGTTAACTTAGAACTACATATATTTAGCTTTCTATGCACTCGGTGAAAGTTCATCTTAGCGTAATGTACTTCGTCATTATGTACGATGGCGGAAGAAAGATTCTTTCTTTTCCGGTGACTTCTTAGATTACCGTCATTTCTTTTCTTTTTACTTTGCTGATCTTCGTATTTATCATTATAATGAGTTTTACGTGCTCTAGATGAGATTTTTTTCATTAATTCATGTCTTGGATAGGAACGGAGTAAATGAAATGAATGTTGTTCTGTGGTTTGATTATTATTTTATTAACGTGATAGGTTGTGGGTACGGCCCTTCTCGAGAAAATGAAATATTTAATATTTTCATTTATTCGCTTTGGTGTTAAGGGAAAAGGGCGGCGTTGAGTTAAAAAGTATCCAAAACTTTATGAACAATACAATAATATAGTAATTTGATAAATACAAAATAATTGAAGACTATTTATTACGTTATTTATTTATTATAAGTACTTTAGAATTGACAAGTTATGTAAAAAAAAGGTCCTAGAGAAAGCTACCACCATCTCGAAAGTTCTATTGCACTTATTTTTTAAGGAGGATAAGGACAGAAAAATAATAGGGGTATTATCTTTCTGTCCTTATCCTTCTAGGACACAAGGATAAGACAGAATTGTGAAACATAACGCCGCGACAACTTAAAATAATCTTCACGTATCGACTACGAGTATAGAGTTACGCGGTAAGAGATATGCGTTATACAATTTCATGTTGGGGCCGCGTCTCGTAGGGCTTCGTAAACCACCTAATTATGAGAAGGGTTATTGCACTTGACCGGTGCTGAATTTCAAGGTTCACGTTTAAAGAGTTATGTGGAAAAGCAGGGTAGACAAAAGGAACCTTGTGTTAAACAATAATGTTTCCCATTTTTCGATCGATTTCTGAGATGTTACGTGTTAAATGGCGAAATACAATATGCATTGTAAACTGAAAGCAAACAAAAGTTATTGTAAAACACAGTTCAGAAAATACAAACAATTTCGCAAGAAACAAGGATAACTTGAATAACATTAATTAATTAAATTAATTCCGACTTGTCTCACGAGTTGTGGCCTCTGTTATTTTCACTTTGTCTCAATTTCGTATAATCTATGTATATAGAGAGAGAGTATATATAAAATTCTCCCATTACCTAGCAACTGACAGACAAAGCAACGCAAAAAACATTTTAGATTTGGATTTAGAAATGAGAATAACAGTTTTTTATTTGTTTAATTGCTTATTTCAATGATGATATCAAATATCGAGCTCTTATAGAATAAAAATTATATGTAATTTAAGCTAAAGGTAAGCTTAATTACCGCTCAACATACAATATTCTGAAAATTGAGCGGAAAGTGGAGTACTCTTAACACCAGGACCAGAATAATATTAACTGATTTTAATTTTCATTAAAACTTTTTTGCTGAGAAGGACATTTTATAGCGAAAGATTAATAACTATACGAGTATATCGGCATATTTTTTCTATTCTTTTTTGCATATCCTTTTTTTGTGGGAAATACGAGGCAAATGAGAGCACGGGTCACCTGATAGTAAGTGATCTTCTCCGTTCACGACTCCGTGTAACACCAGAGGAGTAACAGATGCTTTTCTTCGCATAGTATGGTAAAAAGATACCTGGTGTTACTTTTCTGTGTTTATTAGTGCCCTTTCACTAAGTCACAATCATAGTGTTGACAGTCGAATTCCAAAAACGACTACATGTATATTTTTAAAATACTAAAAAAAAACAAGTTTATAATTACAGTCACAACCGCATCGTTAAAAATACAGCTATCTCTATATTAACTAACCTTGGCCCCACCAGCTCCATTTAACGTGACTGATGTACAAGAAGGAACATAAGCTGTTTCAAGTCAATGATCAATATTTATGGTTCTGCGAAATCGCCAGATGATATTCGAAATCAATAAATATAACATTTTCCACTAAACGATTGAAATTCTGCCAAAAGCGGCCGCAGAGTGACCACGTGTTCCATATGTTTAATATATGTGTATTAATCCTATGTTATAATAGGAGAATATGTATTGGTATTGAATACAAATTTATTTTCTAAAGATGAAGAAGAACGGTTATTTTGGTATTAAAAAAGTATTAAAAAATTATTTGTGTCCAAATGCGTCTTGTGTGTTAAATTTCTATTCAGATCAATTGATCTCGTAAGTAAAGATTATAATCATAAAGAAAGTAAAAAAAAAACACTTAAAAGTCTCTATTTTCTTTACAATATTATTTCAGTATCAGCATCGCACCTGTGGTGTTAGACGAGGTCGTGGGCGGCAGTGATCATTTAACATCAGGTGACCCGTACGCTTGTTTGCCTTGTGTTTTCTATAAGAAAAACTCAGGAAGACTCATATTATGAAAATATTGTATTATAATAAAATTTTAAACTAACTAACTAACTTAAAAACTGCAGTTTCACCCGAAAATAATTAAGGGTTGCGTATTATACTTAACACTTTTTGACTGCTGAAGGTACATACTCGTACATATACTGCTATTTAAAACAAAAATAATTATTCAAGTTAAATCAATAGTTCCTGCGTCTGCGCCTATTTGCGCGTCTAAACAAGCAAACTCTTTAGTTTTATAATATTAATATAGTGGTATTAGAATGTTCTTAAAGACATAGGTACATACAGCCATCTACCACCAGATGTGTTCCCAGAAAGGTATGATATTGGAATTTTCTAGGGGCGAATCAACAAATTCCTTAAATGCTAGCAATGCAATGACGATTTGTCTGGTTTATATAAATACAGTATAAAGTACAATAAGACACTAACTTCTAGTTCAATAAAAATAAAAATATGTATTCTAAAATCTATAGCTATTTAGATTAATATACTATTATTATTATTTAAAAAAAAATACTTTTATTATTATTTCTTTCTCCAAAGTGACATGAAAGATTTTACGTTTGAAATGATTCTATTAAAAAGTTATTTGTGAAGTTTCTCAGCTTTATACCAGTTGTGAATATAATTTAAGAAGTTTGGAAGCTGAGCTGACCTTTCCAAGCTTGGAGAGACGCGAACTTTTCGACCTGTATAAATAATTTTACCTACTATCGTTTATTACACGCTTCCTATGTTCAAGCATCGGTCCATCTGAGTCCGTCCAAACTGATATTCAATTTGTGTCATTTAATTCCGTTGTACATTTTCAATATTATGTTTAAATAATAAAGGTAAGATATAAAAAATCAATCAAGTAATTAAGCTAATTAATTATAAATTAATTTAATAAATAAAAAGGCGGAAAGTTACCTAATTGCCGCCTGAAATACAGTGTCCTGAATGGAGTGTCTCATCACTAAGTTCCTTCTGCCTACACTTACTATACGCTAGATAGCTTTAAATAAAAACAAAATCATTGCAACAAATTACGAAGCACTTCCTTATAGAGACGTAAATGTTGTTTTTGCATGCATGAACAACTTTACTCATTTACATTATAGTACAACTGTTATCTTATTACTCGTATTGCGATCGTAATGTTTATTTATAGTTAAATTTATATTTTGGCTATTCGTGGCGCAGGGGCACAGAGGTTGTGGGTTCGATAGCCACTTGAGGAAATTAAATATTGAATATTTTCTATTTCCTCGCTCTGGTAACGAGGTAAAGTGCGACGTTGAATTTCGCCACTCAAAATGCAATTCGTCCAGAATTCGGCGAATAGTGGAGAACGGAAATGTCTTAATGGGACTGTCTTAACTCTAGGTTCCCAGGTTCCCTCTGCCTAAGCTGCTATGTGCGGAATACAGCGTGCAGCTTTAATTTATATTGAAATATAAATTCTGTTAATAGCTTCAAATACAATAGCTTTTACATGCTTCCTCGCCCATGTGGCCTATCAATATGATGTAATATAGCCTATATATAGCCTCTATAAATGGACTATACAATACAAAGCTCATTTTTTTACAACTAAGTCTATATTTATTTTATTTTATTATGTTCCCATATTTATGGGATAAGCACAGTTAATTAACTTTCGTCATTCCCTTTTCCACTTTCGATCGTGTTCTTGAAAATAATTTTATTTATATAAAAAAAAATTGCTGAAAAAATACAATACCTATACAATATTAGATTTTTTTAACTTCACGCTTTAACCCGCAAATCTGACTGACTGACATTTATTGTTTAAACTACTACTCTACGTGTTATAGGCACTCAATTTTATAGTTCAGTGATATTTTAGGAATGGATTTTCCAAAATTCAATTCATGAACTAGTTGTAATAAAGACAGCTCAAAGTCCAAAGCATGATCGAGATTTATATTGGTAGATAAAATTAGGCACTCACATGTTACGACGTACCTAGTGCTACGTTATGGGGGGATTTTCCCACATTCCATTTTTAAACTAGGGCAACGAAAAATTTATAAGTATTGCAACCATAAAAACTTAGATTTTTTTCTCAATTATACTGTTATACTCTTAATCTTGTAAATTTAAAAATAGTTATGAAGGAGCACAGCGTCTGAATACAAAAGTGACGATTGTGGGTTCGATTCCCATTTGGGGAGTAATGAAAACAATTCTCATAACTCTGGTACAAAACAAATTGAACTCTAGCGAACGTAGATATTATCTATTCTAGATAAAAGTAATGCTAAGTAGTATATTTTCAAAATTCTTCTTTTTGTCAACTCCTTAAAAAACAAACATAGATATATCATCAGAAATGTCAATAGATAAAGCCTTACAATAACCACAGTAAGAAGCCTTATAGCCAATTCCAAATAACCTTTAAAGTAAATTTATTATTGTACAAGTGGTACAAAAGTTTCAATCAAACTTTAAGCTTTATTGTAACTAGCCAACATCTGTTCTGTTACGCTTTTTCAAGGAAAATATTTTTTTTTCTGCTAAAGTAGCTTACAGAGGAGAAATATATGTATATAGGTTTTATATTAGTACAAGTAGGTATTTAATAAGGTTTTATTTAACTTGCCGCATTAGTTAGTGTCTATAAAATCTTGCAAGCTCAATTTTACCATTTGAAACTTGGATTACGATTTCTGTTCTGATGACAATTAAATAACCTATAATGAATATTAGTTGATGATCCAAAATGGCCGCTGTAACAAGATGTCGAATTACAAATTTTACCAAAACCCCCCAATATGAAAATGGAAGGGCTTGATTTGTAAAATACAATTCATCATGAAAAAAAACATTTAGGGACTGGTGGACGTCGATGGTACTCAAATGGGCAGGTCTTGGCAAGCACTCTGGTGCTGAATTGATAAATAAATAAATTATATATATAGGTATATCTCATATTTATTGCGGCTTATTTATATATCCGGCTTCATCTGTAGGCTCTGGTAATTCTGGAAAATCTGGTTATAACCGTGATTTATATCCATAAATTCCCTCAATTCTCTTATAAGCTTTATAAGATTCAAAATCATTACTATGCATAATATTAGTTTTTACTTGTGGCTTTACTCGCATGGTAAAACAAAGTGCCTGAGGTTACTCTAACGGCTGATACGAGGTATATATCCAAATGACTAATGTGAATATCCAACATCCTCATCCTCATCCATAAAGTAATTTAATATTTCATAATTTTTCAATTCTAATCATTAGTTCCTGAGATTAGCGCGTTCAATAAGACAAACCCTTCCTTTTTATTATAATATAAAGATATAGTGATATATATATAAATATATCTTTAATAGTATATAAACTTATCAGTTAAATATCAAATTATTATATATACAGATGGTAGGTGGGTAGTTCAGTCGCTATAACAACGTGTCTCAGCCGTTACAAGACTCTTGAAGGCTCATTTAATTAGTGTCTCTCGTCTATAAATCAGAAGATTTATCACGCAGCGATCACCTTCACATAAATTTTATGTGGAAATGGGTTAATTAAAACTTTTTTGCTTTCATTATATATTTTTTTGCTTTGTTTCACGCTGTATACCATAGATACCTATTTAGTGTTAAGTGGTGGAGCTTAACGTCGATATCACATTTTTCTATAGAGAAATATCTACATACATATATTATTCAAGACATTTTATTATGATAATTATAATATTTCATATTTTTTTGTGTTTTAATAGCTCACTTGTATAATTATTCCGATAAATATTATGCTTGTTTAATATGTGAAAACATGGATTTCTTTTTAATGTACGTATATCTAATGTTTCACAAAAACTAAAATAATTCATGGAAACCATTAGTTAACCAACTGTTTGTTTATTCTCCAGAATTTCTAAATATTTTGCACAATTCACTGAAAATTGATATTTTAAGCGAGTCGAGTCTGTTTCTTGTTAAAAATCACGATTATTTTTATCTTCGAAGTCCATTCAGTAATGTCTGGTCTATACTCTAAAGAAAGTAAATAATCCTGTGTTTAGAATACTGTGAGCTAACTGACACATTAATGTAAGGCGGACGTTTGTTTAAAAAAAATAGCTTCACGCTTTTTCCCGCATAGACAGATAAAATATTGAGTGATAAAATATTACCACTCAATTTTCGAGACATTGTGTTGAATAGCAGGATAAAATACCGTGCTTTGTCTACCAACGCGGAGATCTGAAAGAAATGAAATATAATCATTCCCCCAAAAGAGGGGTTGAACCCAGGCCATAACCATTGCGATAATAATAAGACAGTACCCCACCCCAAAAGAAAATAAAACTAAATAAGAAGAAAATGTATATTGTAATATGTTTTTCAAGTCATAGACACTTAATGTAGTAAGGGTATATACCTGTATTCAGCCTAATTGAACAGGGCAGTGCAAATAATAAAAGTCACATGATATTCCTAATATAAATAAAATATATATTTTAATAAATAATATTCTATAACAAAACTTTAATTATTAATATTATTTCTTTTCAATTTCTTAAATGATTACATGATGCATAATTAATTCAGTCTGACAAGTTGGCGGATTGTAATAATACCGCTATGTTGGTACAATGTACGAAATTTCTGGAAAATTATAACGTGACCTTTTGGCGGGAAACGTGATTTTATTTCAATATTAATAGTAGTCAAATAATATTATAACGCCTACTTATCGTTTGTATAATATTTTCTAAGTACTGTATTTTTAAAGGTTACGGCGATTATTGTTAATGTAATTCTAAAATAATTTTAGGATTTAATTTATTTAAACTTACTTTTAACCGTGGCGTCGCCCGCATTACCAAATAGACATATTCTAAATGCTTGAAGCAACTATCACTGCAGGTTCAATAGGTTACTCCGGAACGTTTGACATATTATATAAATTAATTTTTAACAAAAAGAAAACAACACTTCTAACAACGAATTAAAAAGTGAAAAATAATTTTTAAAAAAATTTATAATTTTGAATTAATTTTGAATAGATCAAAAAAAACATTGTTATTGCTAAACGTCTCTATAAATACAGCTCGTCTACATAATTGTACTTAACAAATCCTTTCAAACTATCCTTTCATAATAACAAAACAAACATTAATAACTAAATTTGATTCTATTCAAAATTCTAATGAATAAAAGCTAATTGTAGAGGGAGTGTATTAGTTGGTATCGTCACGTGGAGAGCCAGGTGTCCGTCATATTACGATGAATTATAGAATTTGACGCTGTCGTAGTTCAGTAGAACAATATCCGATTCTAAACGATGGTTGTGGTTTCAATCAACACTCGGGGGATATTTATTGTTTATTTTTATTAACCCGTTTAGAGGTGAGGTGATGAGTTCTGCGTGTTGAAAATACGCAATATATTAAAAATTCGGCGGAAAATGAAGAAGAAAGAAGAAGGTGAGAACATGAAGCTGATTTTTTAATAGAATGTAAATAGAAACTCGAGAAAATGTTTGATGTGTAAAAATATTTTCGTTTCCTCGGTTAGGATTGAAAAAGTGCGGCGTCGTCTTCCGTCACTCAATATGCATATTTCTACAATAAACAGCGGATTATCTCAACTGTAATCACTCTTTACACCGAAAAAATATTATAAGGTACGTAGAGAAATTCATATAAATAAAAATAAGAAGAAAGGAAGACAAAATTATATAAGCACAAATATTATAAAGCTGAAGAAGACAAGAATTGATTATTTTTGTGTTAAATAGTCTATTTATTATGAAAGGCTATAGCCTATATTATATGACGTCAATCATTATGACGAACCTCCCTCCAGTCGGAGTTGCCTCGGTTGAAAGCAATGTGTCATGTGTCATACACAACTCTTAGTTTTTACAATTTGACCACGGGGGCAAAGCCATAATAAAAGATAGTTGTTAAGATAAAATCAGGAACGTTCTAACTAGTTCTAGCTCTAGCATGTCTATCAATTTTCAAATATATAACCTGGCAGATATCCAAGCGAACTCGACAATTAGACGCATTCCTAACCACACTGTATTTCTACCATTGTTTTGTATAATTTTGTTATATTGTGATACTTACTATTTATTTAGTATTTTTTTTATAATTCGGGGGCATCGTGGGTTCGATCCCAAAATAGGGGAATGAATTATTTAATATTTTCAATTTTCATTTCCTCGTTCTGCCAACACCCAGTTTCGGATTCAAGCAAAAAGTGGACAACGGAGTGTCTTGACTTTAGATAAGATTTCTCTCTATCCTGTTAGGCGGAAAATACAGAGAATCCGCTTTACTAACAAAAATATAATGAAACTATTTGCTTATGTGTGTTATTTTGGGTCGAATCATGAACTAAATAAGACAGCTAAGCTATTTGAAAGGGCTATTACTTTCAACTTAGTTCATTGTGAGAGCAATCTTAGCAACTTTAAACTTGGGTTCAAAAGTTTGTATAAGTTTTAACCGCATACATGGGGATTGGGGAAGAAAATTTATTTGTTATATAATATTAAATAACTACTTTAATTTTAGATATATTGGTTAGTATTAACCCCGGCGGGTTTGTCCGATTACATTTATTGTTAAAAATAATCAGCTTCACGCTGTTTCCCGCTCACAGCAGGGTAGAGAGACGGGACCCTAGGAATCCATATTAGGGTTACCACAATAATTTTATGTTACTATAGGTACCCTGATGTGGATATGAACCTGCATTCATCATAATTTCGATCTGCGTTAAAACAAGGAAACACAAAAGGAAGATAATTTGTTTAAACTATTATATAAAGTATTATTGAATTTTCTACTTCACGTTAAATACGCTTTTAAAGTTTGTTTTTGGTTCTTTATGAAATTGGCGTCTTAACAGATTACTTATAGGAGATTTTCTTTTGTTTATCGAAGTCATGTTGTTAGCTAAAAAATAATCTTTTACGCTTTTTTTCAACGTAGCAGAGAAAACAGGGAAAGCAAGTATTAAAATTTGTCGTTTTTCGCGCACTGCCTAATTTTTTGAGATGTGTTCTCGTGATGGCGGAACTCAATACTGCGCTTTATCAGTCAGTAGCGTCAGAAAAATTATTGCCTATGGCTGTGTCGGTTCCCTAATTAGGTTCCTCATAGGTATTAAATATATTATATAAGTTTAATGTAAGTTCCTTAGCCTATTCGATATTCATAATCCATTCTTAAAATCGTTCATTCGATCATCGCAATAACTGGTAAAATAAATATTATGTTACCATATAAATTATTTACATTTTTTAAGAGTTTCCTATACTACATACTTAAGAATTTATTTTTTATCTCAGCAACTGCTGGTTTGATTTAAAAACAAGTTTTTTTTTTTGCTTGTGAAATAAACCTTTTCCATACAATATTCCATCATAAAAATTGAGGTTAAATTTAAAATATTCTTATTCTTTTTATTTAATTTTTTATTATAGATAGCTACATTGAGAAGTGATGTATCACTAGCCTATCCATCCGTCACTACGTGGGAGCTACGTAAATAAAACAACAATCTACGTATTTTCACGTGATAATTGTAAACATATTTGTGACACACAAAAGAATTCGGACTAAAGAACGTGGGCCGAAATTGAACTGAGTTTTGATCTTTTTCAAACAATCCGATTGAGTTTTCACTAAATGAAAATAAGCGATTATTTTCTTAAATGTATTTTGTGTGTGTGATTCATATTGTTTCTTTAGTTTTGCTAAATTAGGCGGATATAAGTAATTCCAGTGGTAGCGCAGGAGTATAATTGTGGGACTTTACACGCAATAGGTTACGTTCTTTAGGTTCCCAGGTTCCCTCTGCCTTTGCTATATACGGGATACAGCGTGAATCTAACAAAAAAATTAAATACATATACATGTTTGATATTTTTATTCGAAAACCTTTTGCAGCTTCAATCTGTTCTCACATATAAGCAGAAAAAATTTAGTATCTCACTACGTTCTGCTGGATTTAAGATATTGCGTTCTTAGTGGTGCAACTCGTGGGAAAAACCGTAAAACTGCAAAAATACTAAGATTTTTAAGACATAATCTTTATTTGTCTTATAATTTTATATTATTTTTGTATAGGAACATTGACTGTAAACAAATTAAGCACAAAAACTAGAAACTAGCGGCCATTAGTGAAATTGTTTTCGAAGTTGACTTCGAAGAATGACATTATACTTATCCATAAATGATAATTTACGATCTTCTTTATATCGAATGGCATAGTTAAGAAAAAATATTAGACTTGGCTGTTAGCCTGAAACTAAGTCAAACACATCGTCTAAATCATAGTTTTTGTTAGTAAGAATGTATCCAAATTATTATAACGAGGAAAAATGCTATTTTTCCTATAAAAAAATGGAAAATTAGTTTGACATTAATAAATATTTTGACACTATTTTGGTTTATTAAATACTGCGAAAATAAAATGTATTTTTTTATTACGTGTTTTTTATTACAATTGTTTTACAATAGCCAATTCTTCAGAAAAATACAATTCTTATTGTAAGAATTTATAGTGTACAATGTACATAGTACACCCGTATATTTCATCCCATGTTAAGGTATGATGTAACTTTTATTGTTAAAAATCTTATATCTGCATCTTTACAAGACGCGGCGTTGAGTTCCACAATTCAACACAATTCCACAATGTAGCCAGAAAATGGAGATTCCTCCTACCCTGGTAGTACAGTTGTGTTATTTGTATCTACATATTTATATAATTAAACAGAATTGTTGTAATGTTAATTGAATTCGGACTGATATCACTTAATAGAGAATCATTCCTTAGTCTATTTCATAAGAAAAAAAATAAGAAAATAATACATAATTTCTTAAATACATATAATTACATCGTTTTTTTAATGATATATTATATTAGAAAAGCATTGGTACCCGGAAGTACCTCAGTTAATAGTATATATCATCGATTTTTTTAAACTCACAGACAGTTTTTTTAAACTCGTAAAGCGGTCACTATAACGTTAGTGTAAATTTATGTATCCTTTTATCATAAAAATTTTACAGTGCCAAAAATTATTACTTCTTAAATTTGTTTACATACAAATGATTTGCCGTGGAGTTTCACGTATAGTAATTTGTAAAACATTTATTATTTAAAATAATACTCTTATATTTATCGTTTTAGGACAGCGTCTCAGTGTAAAACATGGATGTTTTAGGTTCAATCCACATCAGTTTCCACCCAGCAGACCCATTAATGACTACGTTGAACTCATAAGAGTAAACTATGATACTTATATTTCCAACAATACATTTGTAGTTGGATGGAAAAGACTGAGCGATCAGAAAGAGTTAAAAAGAACTCACTCAGTTCTAGGCAGCGTAGCTAAGTAACTACAAAATAGAAATAGAAAACTCTTTGTTTCTGGAAATGTAACTCTTCTTAAAAGGAGTGCGCTCTGCCATAGTACCCACTCATTTCTCTTTCGCTTATTGGAAGAAATATATAAAATGGTAGGTACATATACAAATTGGGAACTTTGCTAAATTATTTTTCTATTAAACACTTTTACAAGTAAACACACTGCTTGCCGTTATAATATTTACACATGTAATTGGGAGGTGCGTGTGAGGTTTTGTCGATTTATATTTATTTTTTAGCTTCACGCTGTATGCCATACAGCGGGTAGGGGAAAGGAACCTGGGAATCTAGTGCAAATTATTTTAATGTTATTATTTTTATTTTCTCATTCTGACAACGAGGCAAAGCATGGCCTCCAGAATTCAGCGGTGTATTTGTATGTAAAAGCGGGTTGTGTTTCACCAAGCAAAATATAATATCTCTAAGATGAAAGAGAGAGAAAAGAGAATCCTCTATGTTCTATCTACATTCTCTATTATATGGGAGATAACTAAAAAAAATAGATAAGATTTTAAGGCCTGCACTGTCTATCTAATGTAATATGAGGAGAGGCACGCATTACTTCACGTCCCGTCGTAATGAGACCTTCGTCTGAGGTATTTCTTCAATAAACCGAGCTGCCTCGAACGCTTTATCACGAGTTTTTATAAAATCCTCAAGGTGAGTGTTAGAAAACTTCGTAAATGATGGAAAAAAATATTTATGTATTGTAAAACGTTTAAATTATTTATCAGTAGGTATACTATGGGAGTAGAAGATTTTCTTATATATTTAAAATTTACATTTACATATTTAAAATTTAAATATATTTTTGTTTTTTTAACGATTTCTTAGTTATTATCATATACCTACTATTAAATGCCACAGTCTCATAGCAGCAAAGCTTGTGACTGTAAATGCGACAGTTGTTGAAATTATATTCATTTCGGAATTTCAAAATTGGGTAGAAAGTAAGGATTGAAGTGTTTTAGCTCTATGTTTTCTCTGGCTACCTTGCGGGATATAGCCTCAAGCTAAAAAAAATCCAATTGCATCAGTTTTACATAGATATCATAGGTAGGTATTTGTTTTTGGTTCTTGACGTCAAGAATTAAATAAACGTTTATTGTTTCTGCCTTTTACTGTACATATTTAAAAAAATCTAATTTAATTTCACCATAGAAAATTTTACAATTATTACCTATTTTAAGTAAAATAATGTAATTACTCTTCGATAGAGTTGGTCCCCTACATATTTTTTGGGTTAAGAAAAAACGACACTCCCTAAATACATTAAAAATAATAAAATTCAAAAGAAATGATTGGAATACCATACGAGCTGGCATAGGTTTAATAATCTACTTCCAATAAACGCTAAAGAATGTTCAACCTTCATCAGATCGGGAACGTGACGTGTGTACTGCACGCGAATTGTTCTAGTATATTTATCAGCGTTAAGACACTCCGTTCTCCACTTTCCACCGAATTCTGGACGCATTGCGTGTTGAGTGGCGGAACTCAACGCCGCACTTTGCCTCGACACTAGAGAGAAGAAATCGTAATATATATTTAAATAAATATTTTATCTCCTTTCTTTATTTTTTTCCGCTTCCCGCTTTTTACAAGAGAAATAGAAATTATAAACAGAAGTACAAATATTACATTACTCTGAGCGGGAATCGTACCTAAGATCGTCGCGTTTATAGTCCCACGCTTGCGCTCCTGCACCGCAAGGTCTTCAGGATTATTTATGTTAAGCTTAAAAATATTACTAGAAGCCGTTCTTAAGCCCTGTCTAAGCTTCTACCGTGTAGGACTTGCACGTTGTGTAAAATAAAAAAAATAGTAATAAAAGAATGACATACAAAAGTAAATGAAGGTAAACATATATTTATTTATATTTATGTATTTATTTATATATATTTATTAAAAAAGTTTCAAAAACTCTTTTCCTCACAAATTCCTTCTTTACATAGAAACGTTTCAAAGCATACTTGCTTTGTAACTTTAGCATTCAAAATTTTAACTTCCATTTTTTATATTTCTATTTTAGTTACGCACAAAGAAAGAAGTATATGGATTTAAAATATATTTTTTTATCAGGCAGCCATCGAGGCGCAGTGAGAGACAAGATTTGTGATGGTTGTGGGTTCGATTTTTTTCTCTGAAGAATGTTAATAATTTCCTTTGGCCTCCGCTCGGGTAACAAGAGAAATCGCGGCGTCAGTGTGGAGAACGGATTGTCTTATCACTAGATTCCCTCTGCTTACCCTACTTACGCGGGATAGAGCGTGAAGATAAATAGAAACAAAGTATAAGAATTACATAATACTACAAATATCAATTGGTTTTATTATCCATTTCATTAATTCTATTATGTATTTCATTAAAAGTGCACTTTTTACACTGTCGCATTATAAATTTAAAGCTTACATAAACTCTAATCGTAATTTGAAACAAAAATACTCTTAAACTCAATACTTTTTTTACGAGAGCGGAGATTTACGAAAATAATGAATTTCACGATTTGATGGCGCAGTAAAAATAAGCCCATCTTTGAAATTGTTATGGATGCTGGATAAATCTGCCTCATCCCGATTAACACCGACTTGCAAAGTACTGTTTTTCAGGTCGCTACGAGTATATGTTTCAGTATTTAAATAAATATATTCACGGCGTTAAGTTCCCCCGCTTAAAAGCGATGTCTCGAAAAAAGTAGGAAAGGAAATGTCTTAGAATACAGTGATTGGAAAATTTGCAATTCATTAAATAATATAATTTTATATACTGCACAATTATAATATGACTTTAATAATCCCAAGCTAATTTAGAATATAAGAAGTACATTCTTAATATAAACAATAAAAAACTGGTTAGAGGAATTTGAAATGAATAACGAGCGACAGACTGACCCAAAATAAAATACTTATAAAAATAACACAACTGAGAATAGATGGTGCGGCATTTGGCCGATATATTAATATTAAAAATAAAAACACAATATTGAATTGTAATTATTGTGTAATATATTGAAATTGTTTTAATTTTTAATATTGAGGTCTTGGGTTCGATATCCGCTCAAGGGAATGATTTTCATTAAATTAATATAATATTCCAACTTTGGTCAGCCGTTTGGTCAACGGGTACGAAGTATTTTCTTGATAGTAGTAAGTGACAATTATTTTTGAAGCAGAGAAGTGTCCTAAAGTTTAGTCACTATTGTTTTCTCCTATTTCAAGATGCAGGCTGAACCACGTTTCGTATACGAGAGCGGGGCAATGAAAATAATTTAAATATAATCATTCCCCGAGTGGAGATTGAACCCACATCTCCTTTACATTTAAATGCACAGTGGCCACATAATCACAATTTATATCCATAATTGGAGTATTTAAAATAATTATAAAAAAACCACAAAAAAAAATTACATAGTAGGTATTTTATAAAAAACATATTTTCTCATGTCGTTTTATCAGATACCCATAAGATAAAAGATCACTCCGTAATTGATAACGTGTGATATGTCAATCCAAGTTTAGTCTGTGCAATGATTTTGTGACTGTAACATGTTGAAAATTACAATTTTGTTATATTTGGTGGGTTTTAGTGCGGGAAGTAGTATCTTGGTAGTATTTCCGGTGCCAGAGAAGAGTCATGGCGTCCTTGGGGACATCCTAGTAAGAACTCTCTTGAGTGTTGGTCATGAGGTATTGAAATTTTAAAAACCCTTATACTTTATTCAACTTAACTCTGTATCCCGGTACCTTCTCTCTGTACCTTCTGGTAAGATATTTTTTATCCACTCTTCGCCTTCTTCGCCTTCTTACAGTGGGATTTAATATAGTCTATAGCCTTCCCCGATAAAAGGAACTTCCCAACCAAAATATTATTTCTATTCGAGGCAGTAGTTCCAGAGAATAGCTCGTTCCACCAAACATACTCTTATTGTATTGTATTGTGGATTTATAAAGATGAGAGGAAAAGGTAACCTTAACGATTTACTCCAATTATAAAATTTTATATACTTGGAGAACCGATCAAAAGATGCAGCTCTTATTTAGCCGGATGCGGTAAGATCATTACCTTAAACCGCTCATCGCTCCATTCCCGCAGACATCGTTAAAAACGTTCTATTCCAGGTTACGTACGTGACGCCGTTCCCTAAGGAAGAGTTGCCCAATTTAGAATATGTGGCTGTTAGTCCAGTGATGGATAGCTCAGGTTGGTTAAATATTACTTATGTATAACAAAGACGTTGGAAAATTATTATATTTAAATTCCCAATACTAGCACCTAATGTGTTGAAAATTGGTCACAAATGGAAATTGGAGTGTCTTAATTCCTTGTATTCTGCCATTGGCGGGATTGAGCGTGAAGCGGTATATAAATCTTTAAATATTGGAAAGCCGATCGACAGTTCATTGTAGAATAATTAAATAATATGTTAAATTTAATAGATTAATTGTACTTGCTTCTACTGTCTTCAATATCCTGAGTGGCTAGAGTATTGGATCTCATGTCCTGCATTATGGCATCCAGCTTAAACTTTGAGCGTCCGGTTGGCCTAACTTCAGGGACAGTCGCGTCAGCTTAATTTTTTCTTACAAATTTACAGATAAAATCTCACTAGCTGATATAAACAAAGACCTTGTTATGGAAACTTTTGGTACCAAAGTGACCCACCAAATGCTGAAACATCAAAATATGCAAGCTTTAATGATGAATGATACAGTACACTTCGATGTTATTGTTGCGGAATGGTATTATACTGGTCTTTTGGCACCGTAAGTAAAATTTTGCTTTACAAAATGAATTATAGCCTTGGAATGCCCACAAGGAGCGTGCAGTTAAGTTCCGCCACTGAACACGTAATGTCATGAAATTAGATGAAAAGTGGAGAATAGAGTTCTGCTACATGCGGGAAGCTAAAAAAATATGATTATATAAGTTTACCACTTGCGAGTTTTAAGCTAATTCATGAACATAAAAACATCGTAAATATCTTTACCACACTTTCTCAATCTTCCTAAAGATTCACAGAACTCACTCCTGGAATTGCTTTAAATTTATACATGCTGCATTTCTTTATGGTCACCCTAAAATTTAATCCTTATGAAATAAATGAGGCCAGTCGTGATGCAGGGACACAAGTATGCGACTGTAAGCGCGACAGATTGTGGGTTCGATTCCTACCTGAGGAAGTGAAATATTTAATATTTTCATTTGCTCTCTCTGCTAAAGAGGCAAAACGCGGCGTTGAATTCCGCCACTGAACATACAATACCTCCGGGTTCCCTCTGCTTACCCACCAATGTGCGGACACGGCATTTTGCTAATAAATTAAAAACAGAATAAAAAAAATGGTGTGGTGTCGTGGGACACCAGGTAGGAACGAAGTTCCTTCGGCTAATGTAGAATCGACACAAATTGCAAAAAAAAGTCGTGCTCAATTTTATGTAGGTTTTCTTGATTTTTCTCTTAAATTTTGCTGATTAGTTTTTATTTAAGTACAAGAAAGTATTTAGGAAATTCAGTATTTTAGGGAATAATAAATATATAGAAAGAGGGAGAAAGACAGAGGTATTATACACTACTCGTCTGTGTATGCGACTGTCGCGCCTGCGCACGTCTCATTTAACGGTTTTATTCCACGCATTTTTCTTACGGTTTTACTATCACATTTTTTTCAGTTCGGTCACGCAGCGAAATCCCTATCCCTTCCAAGCCTGCCGTAAGGAACTTCGTTTTAATAAAGAAACACATTTTTATAAATAGTTACATATTTACAAATGACAATTTTTCGATACTAACAGTCTGTACATTCTTTCACAGATTATCATCAGTATTCGAGTGTCCACTTATCTGGTACACACATAATGACGTCACATGGCAGTCCCTAAGTTTAGTTCACGCGTCCTTCCCTACAACAACGGCAGATCTATCCATAAAGGAGAGAATATATGAAATGATGTCGCAACTTCATTTAGCGTATCGGAATTAGTGGGTATATACGACTTTATCTAGTCATTTTTTTTTCTAGAATCTATATAAGGGAATCTAGTGATACGTCACACGCCTTTTTACACTTTCAATTATTTTTCATAGTGTATGTTGTCTGGCGGAGCCTAACGCCGTATCTTGTACTACCAGGAGGTATACTCGTATTACAAATATAATTATCTCCTTGAGGGTAATTTCAATCAGATGAAATTATTGGACCTAGAATGTTGAAATTTAGGTTAGGTAGTGTAGTGGAAGCATTTCCCGAAATTTCTATAGGAACGGGAAAACACGAAAATTTAATTTAAAGTCCAAAGTTTTAAAGTCCAGGCAAATAAAGGTTCACGAAAACAAAATACGGGCAATGACCACTTTATATGTACTAAAAATTTCATTTTCCAGTTACCACTTCAGTTCAACAGAAATGTCGGCATATGAAGATAGCTATAAACCTATATTCGAAAGTAAACGTATATTTTTGCCAAATTATGAATTCTTAGTATACAATGCATCTTTTTTGTTGATTAATTCCCACCCTCTTTTTGGGGAGGAGTGGTCGTTACCACCAAACGCGAAATATATTGGTGGTTATCATTTATCTGAACGTGTACCGCAATTGCCAAAGGTATGTTACAAATTTAGGTAATTGAGGATTTTTTAAAATTTAGATCTGAGCTGGGGACCACCGTTGTCAGCCAGCCAGCTGGCTTCTGGCTGTAAACACGATAATCCTAATCATTTGCTATGATATGATGATATTTAGGTAAATTGTTTTCATTTTCCTGCTTTGGTAGACATTCAACAGAAGAGTCAATAAGATCTTGAAAATTAGACGGTGCTTGGGGAAATTTGTGATTTACCTTACCTTAAAAAAAGCAATATAAAAATGTTGGTGGAAAACTAAGTGCTGTTTGTTTCACTGTGTAAAACAATATTCCACTTATAATAACGTCTCCTTGCAATAAATTTTTAGAATTTAAAGAAATTGTTAGACGAATCCGATGAAGGCGTTATTTATGTTGACTTAGATACAGTAATTATCAAACAAGAGGAACATCAAAATATAATACAAGAACTTATAGAGGTGTTCTCAAGAATAAAGCAAAACGTGATCTTGAAATATGATGAAATGCTCCTAAATTTGCCTAAAAATGTTCATATTATGCGAAATCCACCAGTTCAGAGTATATTAAGTAAGTTTTTTATATCTCTAGATGTACATATTCTACATATTTTTAATTTATTATGTGTTTTAGATTGGAATCATTACCAGAGCAAAGATTTACTTCTATATTTTGAACTATAGCATATTTTTCTGTTACGTCATATTTAAAACTGTGTAAAGATATGTAGAACTTGTTCATCAATTCTCTCTCTCTCTCTCTCTCTCTCTCTTTATTAGATAATAAATTAATAAATATTTCTCTAAATTTCAAAGATTTTTATCCTAATTTGCAAGAAACACTTTGATAAATATTGAGAAAATGAAGAATAATCTGAAAATTCATCGGAAAGTGGAGAATGGAGTGACTCTATTAACACTATATTTCTTCTGCCTTCCCTGCTATATGGGGAAGAAAAATCTAATTTCCAAATATTATTTCTAGATCATCCAAACACCCTAGCCTTCATATCACATGGTGGCACCACCCACTTCTTACCATCAATACACCACGGAACACCTACAATTGTAATACCTATTATAAAAGAACAAGAAACTTTAGTACAAAAGATGGCGAAAAAAGGTTTAGCTATTAGAGTTGATGTTAAGGAATTATGGAAAGTTAATAGTGCTTTGAAAATGATTATGGGGAATGTAAGGTTGGTATTGTTTAAATATGTAGTTAGTGTTGTTTTATGTTATTTTAGCTTCAAGAAGCCTAGTGTTAAGACACTCCGCTGGCCATTTTCCGCGGAATTTTTCGTGGCATTACATGTTCAACGGAATTCAACGCCGCGCTTAGCCTTTTTTATCTGTACAAATCTATCAATGTTATTTTTGTCATGGTTGGCACCGACACTAAAATTAAGGGACTCCTTTCCAAATTGTTATGGGAATTTGGTAAAAAGGCAAGGCGTAAATTTGGTAAATAGAAAAATATTTTGGCAGTGTGTGGAGAACATTGTCTTAATGCTTATTTTCTTATCCTGCTATATGAATCTAGAAAAAAATAAGACTTAGATTTCTAACTAATTAGTCTAAAAACATTAATTTAATATTATTAATTTATTCACACAGCTATAAAGAAAACCTGAATCTAGCGAGCAGCCTATACCGTCATCGCCTCTCCTCCCCTAAAGAGGAACTCTGCCACTGGATACAAACTGCAACCCTCCGTAGTGTCGAATTTCTCCGCCACTCTCCCCGCTCCTCTATCGTAGAGAGATATAATATAGATATATTATTATTGATACTTTTGTTTATTTGGTTTTGTACTAAAATTGTTAAACTGTTTAATGCGCACTTGTATTCTGATGAGGATTTGGATAAAAAAGATGATTGATGTTAATAAATAAAAAATAAAATTTATATGTGTTTTCGATTATTTGTAAGAAAAAATAATAACAACAAAGTGATATAAGTCACTCCGCTGTCTTCTTACGAAAGTGGAGAACTTTCTCTCTGTCTTTCTTCTTTTTATTCGATAGAAACATATCTAAGAAATATATCGCGGCGTTGAGTTACACCACTCACCACGCAATGCCTTGAAAATTAAGCGGCTCATATGGAACGGAGATATTTATATTATTAGATATTTGTGGGATCGTGTAGCTAATATGAATAAGCCTATAAATAATTTAAATTGATAAAAACTATAATTAAATACATAAGTAATTTATTTATTAGATAAGAAATATATCTGCACTCGAAGTAAGAGCTGGAGGCAACAATCGCAGTATTAATTTAAATGATTTACTTTACAATCGACTTTCTCCACTCCCATAGCATTTCTAATTCCACTTTCTAAATCACTTACCACTTATGTTTTATTTATGTTTTAATTATTTTATCTTAATAACGTCGTTCATTGAAACTGTTTTGGTGCACCGGGACAGTTCTGTAAGCGACGGTTGTGAGTTCGATCCCCACTCGGGGGAGTTCGGTTTTATAAGACGCCACACAACCCGCAATGTCTGGAAAACTGGGTGGTATGTGGGAACCAAAATATCTTAACTCTCTGTCTACTCTGCTTTTTTCACCTTCACGCATCCCGCATGCAGCAGGATGGGAGAGCCTAGTGTCAAAATATTCCGCTCCGAATTATGGAGGCATTACGTATTGAGCAGCGCGCGGCGGCTCTGCTTCATCTCCAACGCGAAGAAATGAAAATATATAATATTTAATTTCTTCGATTGGGCATGGAATTGGTAAAAAACAGTTATTTTAAAGTATTTAATATCTATCAAAGACAATAGGCAAGTCCCTAATGAACAAAGTCAAGGCTTTATTAATATCCTAAATCGATGGTCTTCTAAATAGTTTGAAGTTCGTGCGGTTAATCGATTGATTTGTAGCGACTATTTGCGGCTGATATCAGATCAGATAACAAATACGTCAAGGCGTTTTGTAAACTGTTGTCAACAACCATTTTTGTAGGTAATGGGTCACTTGGTTTTTGCCTCAGATACAGCATAAGATCAATTTTTGCTTTACTCCGTATATCAGGAGAGGCAGAGGGAATCTCTGATTTTCGAGACATTAGCTGGACTCGACGACACGCTTTATCTAGCAGAATGGGAAAAATAATATAAAATAACTATAATTCTAAAGTGACATGCGTATTTAAAAAAAATATTTTATAAATTAAAGGCAACGTGCAATTTTTTATTTTTAAGTACTTTTGCTTGTGATATACTAACTTTTACTAGTGATTTACACAGTCTTTATATATCCTTTGCATTTTAATATAATTTCGCATTCAATAAGATACAATTTAAAAGTATGGTCATTCCCCATTCGAGGAGAAAAATATATAGTTTTCCCTAGTAACAAAAGAAGAGCAAGATATCTTAAATAAGATCGTTTACAAGCATCAAAAAAATATTTTATGGGATTCGAACCTGCAATTAGTGTGTAATTTGTACAACCTTTTTTACTCCAACTCCTCCTATCTTCATAACTTGTATCTTAGTAAAATCAATAAAAAAGCACCGGAGACGGATGTTGAAGACTCAATTAAGAGCCGTTAAGTAAAATGTATTAACGTAACATCCTTACTATCGCCAATTAAATAGCAAATCGTACTCGATCATTTAGAACTAATAGTATTTACGTTTGTATGTCCGTCACTTATGTATAATTGATAGCTGACTAGCTTTTTCTAAGCTGTGAATCCTCCATCCTACATGTAGCAGAGTAGGCAGACCGCAGAGGAAACGTAATGTTAAGACATGTTCCCCACGCACCGCCCAATATTTGAGACATTGGTTATTGATGTGCGGTGTTGCAACATAACGACGCGCTTTGTCTCGTTACTAAAGCGAGGCAATGAAAATACTTGATCCCCCGAATAAGAATCGACCTCATCGTCGTTTACAGCCACACAGCTTCAATTGATATACGAGAAAAAAAAACGAAAAAATATTAATAATCCTGCTTATAACTCCTATAACTTCCATAGCTAGCAGTGGGCAGTTCTCACAATTTACGATTCCGTTAAACTTTTATTGGCCTCGATCGTATACAAATTAGATTCAGTACAGTCGACCAATTGAAGTCTTTCATCTGAACGGAACGGAATTAGGTCAAGAGTTGTTCTGATCACGTTAACAGTGCTATTTTAAATGTATTTACTTTGCTTCTCCTAATAATTTTTATTATATTATGTAGATATTTTCGCAGCTGTATCCCGCTTATAGGAGGGTTGGAACCTAGTGTCAGGACACTCCCTTCCCCACGCATGCAATTTTTATACATTGTATATTGAGCAGCAGAACTCTAAGCCATTCTTTGTCCGCAAGAGCGGAAAAATGAAGATAATTTAAGAATTCCCACGGGTAGGATTCGAATCCAAATATAGTCAGACGTGATCCACTGTGCCATAAAAGCTTTTCTAATTTTCGTAATTTTCCCTAATAAAAATAAAGATTTTGTGTAAAACGTGAATTCGGCACCCGGCTGCCA
>JAKRZM010001067.1:357841-431743 GCA_036379175.1 Heliconius cydno galanthus | reverse complement strand
ATACATGTTTGTCCTCTAAGTATTTGCCTGGAGACAGCGTAAAAATATAAAAATACTTCAAATGAGAATCGAAACCACCACCTCTTGTGTTCACAGTGTGCCTTGTGCCCTTGCCCCCTGTCCTCAATTATATTCATAATAAAAGATGACATTTAAATTTGCAATTTATGAATAAGTAAATACATTTATTTTATATATTGTAAAAATATTTCATATAAAAATTATTTGAAATTTTTGTGTGTTCATAAATATATCAACCGTGCCTTCTAAAGAATTAGGAAGTTAGGTATTATACTTGTAATGAAATACTTCAAATAAAAACATGCTAGGTTTTTAGTTTTTTAGTAGGTAATAAAAAAAATACAGTCGAATTGATAACCTAATTTTCTTACAGAAGTCGGTTAAAAATGACATTAAAGATTACATAATATATATTTTATGTAATTTGTGTAAATTAAGTATTTAAATTAGAATCACACTTCTATGATGATTTTGACATATAAATTTTAATTTAATTTGCATCTTGGGTGATAACCCTTATCTCGTTGTATAGAATTATTATTGTATTAATAGAAAGCACGTGTATATTTGTATTAGTCACGTATATGTAATGCCGACGTTTGTATATTAATTATTATAAAAACCAACTTCTTATCTACTGTATGGAGAAAAAATGCAAAAATACCATGCTAATAGGAATATTGTGACAATTTAGACGTTTTATTGAATATTACTAAATGAAAGACTAACGACATAATTATAGGCACGATTCTAATGATTTCAGATTCGATTTCCATCGGAGGTTATATAAATTTTATTAATAAACTAGTGGGCGCGCGCAGCTTCGCCCGCTTATTTGAACCCTTAGGGGTTGAATTTAAGTAAACCACGAAACATGTGTTCAATGAACTATTTTTAAGAGTCTAAATTTCAAATTTTATAAAAATCGGTGGTGATTTAAAGATTTTTTCCATACAAACTTTTACCCCTTATTGGCACCCTTACGGGGTAAATTATAAAAAACCGTGAAACATGTGTTCAATTAAATACTTTTAAAAATCTAAATTTCAAATTTTATAAAAATCGGTGCCGATTTAATTTTTTTTCCATACAAACTTTAAACCCCTATTTCACCCCTTTAGGGTTAAAATTTTTCAAAATCCCTTCTTAGTGGATGTCCAGATTACGAAAGTAAACTTTTGTCCAAATTTAAAGTTTCTACCATCAGCGGTTACGGCTGTGCGTGCGTCTTACCTCAGTCAGTGAGGACAAGTCCTTTTATATATATAGATAAATATAATATTTAACTATACTTGATAGGTGTGGATTCGATTCCATCTGACATTGAGTTTTACCATTCAATAGGCAATCGTGATGTCTTACCACTAGGTTCCCACTGCCCACCCTGAATCAAAAAGGACACAAATATATGAATAAAATTGATTTCCTATATGTCAACGTAATATTTAATTTTTAATCAAGCTAAATTGGAATCGACGACCACCTCATTTATACCGTCATCTTATATCCGCACTAGGAGATAACAGTTATTATAAAATAATTTCAATTAAATATAATATTATCTGTTTACTATGAGCAGGCTAGCAGCCAGTTCTAACTGTACTATCTGGACCGTTTGATAGTTTGATCAGAATATCCATCTCAGGCTATGTAATGAAATAAGGTTAAACAGCGGAAGGGCGAGCGACGGTAATCGAACCCACTACTGTCGTATTCACAGTCAAACGACGATAAAAATTAAAAAAATATGCTACACTATTATCCACTTTAGTAAAGAGGGGAAAATATTTCATTCCCCTGAGTGAAAATCAAATCCACAACCAAACTTACTGACTTGATCACGAGGGCCTCAAAATTAATTTGCGCAGAGCGGGAAAACGAAAATTAAGTAAAATATAATCCCTGAGAGGGAATCAAACTCAAAACTGCCGTGTTTANATTTATTTTATATATTGTAAAAATATTTCATATAAAAAATATTTGAAATTTTTGTGTGTTCATAAATATATCAACCGCGCATTCTAAACAATAAGAAAGTTAGGTATTATACTTGTCATGAAATACTTCAAATAAAAACCTTCTTACAAATAAAAGAAATACAGTCGAATTGATAACCTCATTTTCTTACAGAAGTCGGTTAAAAATGACATTAAAGATTACATAATATATATTTTATGTAATTTTTATAGAAGTGTAAATTAAGTATTTAAATTAGAATCACACTTCTATGATGATTTTGACATATAAATTTTAATTTAATTTGCATCTTGGGTGATAACCCTTATCTCGTTGTATAAAATTATTATTGTATTAATAGAAAGCACGTGTATTTTTATATTAGTCACATACAACATTGTGTGCCCAATGCTGGCGTTTGTATATTAATTATTATAAAAACCAACTTCTTATCTACTGTATGGAGAAAAAAATGCAAAAATACCATGCTAATAGGAATATTGTGACAATTTAGATGTTTTATTGAATATATATTACTAAATGAAAGACTTACGGCATATACCTAGGCACGATTGTAATGATTTCAGATTCGATTTCCATCGGAGGTGAATAAATATTTATTAATAAATAATATAATATTTAACTATACTTGATAGGTGTGGATTCGATTCCATCTGACATTGAGTTTCACCATTCAATAGGCAATATCTCCAAACTCGTGACGTCTTACCACTAGATTCCCTCTGCCCACCCTGAATCAAAAAGGACACAAATATATGAATAAACGGAAGTCATTGATTCCCTATATCCATTGCTTTACCCCCCCCCCNCCCCCCCCCCCCCCCTTCAACGTAGTATTTAATTTTAATCAATCTAAATTGGAATCGACGACCACCTCATTTATACCGTCATCTCATATCCGCACTAGGATAGTGCTTGAGATAACAGTTATTATAAAATAATTTCAATTAAATATATACTATCTGTTTACTATGAGCAGGCTAGCAGTTAGTTCTAACTGTACTATCTGGACCGTTTGATAGTTAGATCAAAATAATCTCAGGGTATGTAATGAAAATAAGGTTAAGCAGCGAAAGGGTGAGCGACGGTAATCGAACCCACTACTGTCGTATTTAGAGTCAAACGACGATAAAAATTAAAAAAATATGCTACACTATTATCAGCTTTAGTAAAGCGGAGAAAATATTTCATTCCCCTCATTGAAAATCAAATCCACAACCTTTGTATTTGCAGTTAAACACTGACTTGATCACGAGGGCCTCAAAATTAATTTGCGCAGAACGGGAAAACGAAAATTAAGTAATATATAATCCCCGAGTGGGAACTAAACTCAAAGCTGCCATGTTTATTATGACGTGAAGACATAGTCATAATTAGTAAAATAAACAAAAAACAGCTTCACGCTATATCCCACACACAGCAGGGTAGGCAGAGGGAACCTAGTGTTAGGACACTCTGTCATAATTAATAATCTAGTTATATTTTAAATTATTATTTCACATACATACATATTTATTAAGCTTCACAAACACAACTTTAAACGACGGTTGTACAGTGAATCGTCGATTGCAATCTAGACGCAGGATCATTTAAATTTAATTTTTGCTGACCAACTAGGAGAGGCGAATATCTCAGATAAGATATAAGTGTGTAGTACTAATGAGGTTATTACCCTTAAAATAAACAACTATATAGGTATAGGCATATTAATATTTTTTTTTACATTTGAATATCTCGAACTTTTAAAAGATATTTTTGCGTTGTTTTTTTTGCACCATATTTTACACAGACATATAGCATATTTTACATTTATGTTGAAATTAAACCTTTTTTTACTAAATTTTCTTATAAAAAATATTATTTTCAACTGTATGGATTCACGTCTATATATTTGAAAATAAATAAAATATTTTATTTTCCTAAAACTAACGTACGCTATTTTTACCTATCATTTGGTAAGCGATAAAACGTTAGATAACGCTAAGCGGCTTGAAGATAAATTCTCATTCCACCGTTCTCTTAAGTGTTTCACATGCTTTATAGTTCCAACGATACCATCAAAACATTCCATTTTCACCAAATCGGGAACAGAATCTACGGCCTTTGAGTTAAACTGACCGGCACAAATAACTTGATTAAAATTGACAGTAAATCAGTTACCATTACCAGTGAAAGGAGAACCGCTATATTGATAGGTTTAGTTCATTCGTATATGAGAAAAATGAACGACGGTAGATCAACTTGATGTGGTTATTAACTATAGCCTGACAATGATCGCGACTATAGAATTAATATACATTAGACTTAATTGCTTTGGGTTAGAGTAGATAATTGCTTGAGATTAGTTATAAGGAAGCAAACTACAGAAGTGTACTGTATATAAGATAAGTTAAAATTTCATAGCAATTGTGAATAGAATAGCTGAAAGCGATTGTGGAAGCTGTGAAATCGAAACTTACCTTGTTATGTTTCACGCTGTATCCCGCACACAGCAGGTTAGACAGAGGGAATCTAGTGCTAAGAGATTCCGTTCCCTATGTTCCGAATTTTGGAGGCATTGCGTGTAAGTGGCATACCAGAGCAAAGAAATAAAAATATAAATTTAAATAACTACTTCATTTCCTCGATAGGGAATTGAACCCGCAACCAGCCGCGTTTACAGTCACAAATTTGTACTCCTGCATCACGACTGGTCTCACTGGACTGGTTAAGTGTTAGAGACAAAGTGACGAATGAACGGACTGGTTCTTGTCAATCAATCTTGGAGTATTTGTACTGAATGAGCGTTTTGTTTGGAATTAAATAGACATTGCTTGGTACAAATTGGTTTATCTAACGTTTTGTTATTTTATACCTTATACGGCCATATTTAAATAGGTTTATGATTTAAATAAAATACTGAGTACGAACTAATTGGCGGTAAGCTCCGCAACATAAAACGCAATATCTTCAAAATTGAGCTGATTGGGAAGGGAGAAGGGGGAACGGAGTGTGTGAACACTAGGATTCTTTTATATACTCTGCTATATTTTTGGGCTTACTGTTATTGTTTGATAAATAAAGTAACTCAACACTGCATCTTGTCTTGCCAACTCTTCTTGAGTCAAAATCAAGGACAGTGGGAAAATGGAAATAATTATAATTGAATCTACATAATTGAAATCTGAGTAAAAAGCTGTCCCAGCTAAATCTAAACAAATGATGTGTGCCTTTTTCAACAAATGAACTATTAAACACCAAAAAAATGAATTTGAAGAAGTAGTTACTGAGATTAACGCCTTCAACCAAACTAGACTTCAGCTTTTATTAACAAAATTTGGACGGAGAAACTATTTACTCTACTTATCTCTACATATTATTTATTAGTGAGAAATTCTAATAATTTTAGGTCAAAATTGCCATTTCATTAGTAAACTAACTACCATTAAAAACAAGATTGGCACTATATCTTAAATAATATAAGTACATTGTTATCGAAAACGATTAAATCCACTGAAATTAATACCCTACTATAAACCGACAAAATATATTCAATTGTTGTTTTAACAAGCCCCAAGTTTTGGAATGCGGCTGGTTGGGCAAGTAAAATATATTCTTATGAAAACAATATCCTATAATAAATAATGTAATTTCATAATGCACTACAATGGTTCAGTGGTAAATTTATTAACGTTAGTAATAAGTTCGATTCTTGTTACAAGCGTATACTTAAATACACAGTTTCACCGTGGATTATTGTACATTAGAAAACATGAAAACATTGAATATTTCATTTATCTAAGTGGGAATCGAACCCACATCCCTTTTGATAAAAATGATACATACCTATTTATTAAATTATTTAATGTATTTAATCTGGCAATAAAGAGCGTGGTTAGAGTTTCTTAAAACCTAAGTAAAACGTGAAAGAATTCAGTAAATTATAAGTGAGTTCTCTCATCGACTTTGAGAAATGCTGAAAAACAAGAAAAAAGACCTCCACAAAGAAAATTATAATATTATTACTAAAACAATTGGATTCCATTCAAACTACAATTGAACAATCATTTATTATTTTATAGGAACGTATATAGAAGGTCTTCAATAAAGTTGTTAGTTACATAGTTGCGTTATAATGCATTAATGATTATTATAGGACAGTTGTGGAGCCAGGGTGCAAGCGTGTGACTGAAAACTTGACAGGTTGCAGGTTCGATTCCCACTTAAAGAAATGAATTATTTAATATTTTGCTTTTGCACACAATGCTTTTAGAATTCGGCGGAAAGTGGGCAGCGGAGTGTTTTTACACTAGGATAGGATTCAACGTAAAGCTGAACAATATAAATAATTATTCAAGACGAGGTGCAATTTTCTTCTCTTGAATTGAATTCTTTTTCTTGTGCCCTTATAGGATAATATATTTTACTTGTGGATTCACTTCTGGATATATTTTACTTTTTATATTGATACGGTTATAAAATGTCAATGGTATGTCTTTTAAAAGTCATATAATAAGCTAATGATTGGAAGATCTCGTTCCAATGAAAACGTGTTTGTATGGAAAAAGCGACTTTGGACTTCTTAAAAATGCACTTTTTCTTTCAAATGTGGATGATGCAACATCGGTAGCGGGTTGCAAGTGCACGGCTTACGCTGTGTGGTATACTTAGAAATAGAAATTTAATTACATATTTAATAATAAATAAAAATATTAAATTTCTCTCTATAGCTATCAGTGTACAAAAATTTAATAAATTTAATAAAATTTGATAAATTTCTTTATGCCATTTCTAATTTTATTTTTCTGTGCAAAAAGATAAGTACAATAATTTACTACAATAATTGATCTATTTCTTTGTAAAAGTTAAACGATCAGATAGCTTTCCTCGTTATTGTTTAAAAAATACTAGTTCTTGTTTAAGACGATGTTGATCTTGTCTTGAGACATCTTAATTAAAGTAATTTCTTTATTTAAACTAAGAACTTAAAGGTTAATTTTATTTTATAAAGAGGCAACCTGGGAACCTAATATTATGACACTTCTATGCCCACTAACTTTTGACGAATTCTTGAGGCACTACGTATTAAGTGGCAGAACTCAGGATTAAATATTCCATCACCCGTCATATTTAGAGTTGCACGCTTGTCCCCTGGCCTGACCATATTATATATACCTAGATATAACTACAGAATTATAGTTAAACTCTAGGCTAACTGTTCTTATATTGTGATTCAAGTACTGCACTCTGCATTCATGCAATATCTTTATTAACAACGTCGTCTGTGCGTTGAATTGTAATTATAAGTATTGTTCCTTATTTAATCCACTTGTCATGTGTGATGGGTTCTGTAGATTTGATTTTTGTTTGGCATATCTTCTGATGGTGGGCAAAAAAAATATTATTTTAATAATTAAAAAAAATAAACCTAATATATTTTTTTATTTCAATTACTTCTCTATAAGTATAAATATTAATAGATTATTCAAAATAATTAATCTTTTACAAAAAATATTTTATCTTTGTCGGAATTTGTGACTATAGCTGTTTTCTCCTGTACAAACCGAAGTCGTTGTAAAGCAGCAGCAACGGCCGTTTGGGTTCGATTCTCACTCGGTGGCATATATTTTATTATATTTCTTAGCTTTAGTAATAAGATAAAGCGTTAAATTCCGCATTTCAACAAAGAAAATCTCGCAGATTGAACAGAAAATGGGGAACGGGTTGTCTTAACACTAGGTTCCCACAGCCTACCCCACATATGGGATACAGCGTTTACAAAAAAATATATATATACGAGTATATTTATAGAAACCCCCTGTATATATGTAGTAATACAAGTAATAGAATCAATTATAATCAATATCGATACAAAATTAAAATTAAATGTAGTTATTGTAAATTAAATAAAAATCTACAGAAAAAAATATTTTAAAAACACATATAATTTTCTTCCAACTAATCCATCAAACAACTGTATTTATATACTTATCACGGACAAAACGTCGATTAGGCGATACAACTTTAATATGTATGTATCATATCGCATATCGGCATATGCGCTGCATAGTTGTGCATGACTCTTTATGCAATTTGAATGTATATCACCCAAGTAATATAGGACGAGACGTTTAGAGTATATTAATGTTATTATCAATAGTAAATATCTATATTGTAGTTTATAATCTACACTAGGTTGTTAGTTGAAACATTGAAAAGTAATTGAAATTTAAAAATTTTCACTCGAGGAAATGTACTATTTATCATTTTCATACGTGTCGAGGCAAAGCGTGGCGTTAAGTGAACAGAGTGTCTTAACACTACGTTCTCTCTCTGCTAGATGCAGAATACAGCATGCTGAAAAAAAATACTAGAAATATTAAGGAAAACATATTAACAAACAATTTACATACATAAACTCAATAAAATACATACAAATATATAAAACATAATACTTAACTAGCCTTTAACTAAACATGAGTCCTTTATGCCTCATGAATAAAGCATACCATAAGTCACTAGAGTTGGACCTTGACAGAGGACTAGGTATTCTAAATGATGTAGGTGGCCTGGTCTCATGACCATAGCTAATTGGAAAACGGATTACTTGCATTCACTTGATACGCCGCCAGTGTGGGCTGAGTGGCTGTAAGCTTTATTATACAGGGTGTTATAATAATAATATTATGAAATAATATATTATTATTATTATTACATATTCTATAAAAGTTAAAATCCTATAAAACTGGTTATATTGAGTTGGAAATGGTCAACATGGATTAGAGACCGTCTTGGCGCAATGGTAGCGTCTGGCCGTAATTGCGATGATTGTAAGTTCGATTCTGATTGGTGACTATGATAATTTTTATTTTATTTTCATTTCTCAGCTCTGAAGACAAAGACTAGAAAATTGGGCGGAAAGAGGGAGTGTCTTAACATAAGGTTATAAGGAGGGACCTTACGTGTAAAGTTGTTTTTTTGCATATTAATAAAAAAAATCACGAAATCGATACACGCTAAAATAGAAAGTATAAGTAAACATTATATAAACCAAAATCGCGTGCAAACATTTACTTAAAAACAAGTTCTACAAATTAATTGGTATAATAGGTAATTATTTACCTTACCTCAGTTTGTTCTGTAATAAGTTTATTGTTGTAACAAACGGCCTTCGAATATTTGAAATCTAATCTAGTATTTATTATTCTATACACTTGAAGTTGATAGATATTTAAATGCTTGTCAAAATGCCGCAAAAAGCTTTTTGTTAATGTGATAAAGATTAATTGCATTCAATAATTAAAGTGTCTCGTAACGTACTTGGAGTTACTGATTAAACAAATTTCGTAAATTATTACAGAAATTCCTTTTGTGACTTTGAAATGCTGGGTTAATATTGCAACTTGACGTTTTGATATGGTTTGTAGGTGATAATTCAATTATATTTATATTTTTGTTAATTTATAGATATTTTATACTTTTCTACCTGAAATTCTACTAGGGAAAAATATTTAGTAAAAAAAGATTTTCTTAAAATGAATTTAAATCATAATCGTAATTGTTACACAGTCCATCACTATGTTTACTTTTCATAGCTGATTTTTTAGTTCTATATTAGACCATCGAATTAAATTTAAGTTAGTAAATGAAGAATGAGTGACCTAACACTAGGTTCTTAATAATCTGCTCACTAAAAAAAAAACTTTTTGTTAGCTTCACGCAGCAGAGCAAGTAGAGATGACCTTGCAACTTAGTGTTACGACTCTCCGTTTCCATTAAGACACTTTCTAAAGTTACAGTAAGTACTAAAGGCCATCTTAAAAAACACTATTATACACTATTATAAATAAATATTATATTTTTTTCCATAAAATTAAAGTAATTCGGCATTTCTGTTGCCAATAAACCGCATGTCAAAACTTAACCGCCGATAATTCCGATCCGTTGCAGTCGTTGCACGACTGTGTAATTCCGCGATTATGACATATAATTTGCGCTATTATAACATTACAAAAATATGTTTTCTATAAGAAATCCACTTGTTATACAACAATCGACTCTATAGCTTTGTAATAAGATATAAAAAAAATGTATGGGGTTTTTTTAAATTTGTTTTTATAACTTGTACGGGTTACTGTAGGTGCACTATGGTCTGTTAATGACATTCTTGTATTGTCGACAGTATCTCATTTCTCAAGATTATATTAAATAGGTGATTAACATTTAGTATGTACTTTAATATGAAAAAAGATATATTATATACATAAAGATATATTATATACATGTAAATATATTGTTATATATTTTTTTAATAAGTAACAATTACATAATAATATAAAAAAAATTGTTAGGTTTTGAGTTACAGTAAAATTATTGGTTTTATATTTATTGAATACAATATTTCTTTATATTTATTTTAAGAACGACATATTATTAGTCATCCGAAAATAATGTTGTGTATATCGGATCTTCATTAAACTTTATTTATTTAATAAAAGTGCTACTTTAAAGCGAGAATCGAACTGATAATTATCTAGGTAACAAATAAATATCTTAAAAGAAGGAAGTAATAATATAATTCTTGTATCGAATATATAATATACTTCCATAGTGTGGAAATGTAAACAAAATTCCATAATTTAGAGCAGCTATTTTGATGCTTGGTCAATGAATTCGACCTCAATTAATGTATGGTGTTAATTATTAATGCTACGCCCCATCACTAGTGAATTAACAATTAACGTTTCATTAAGCGGAAATATAGCAAGCGTAGTGTTGTGCTGTTAGCTTTGATTGTTGGAATGTAATATCTTATCACATCTCTTAATATATGACTATTAACTTTTAAGTTAATTTAATCAGCTTCACGCCCGCATATAGCAGGCAGAGGAAGCCTAGTGTTAAGACATTGAGTGTTTTTTTTCACTGAATTTTTCGACATGTGTTAAGTGGCTGAACTCAATACCGAGCTTTTGCCTCATAACTTCACTCCTCAAGAGTCGAGCATTTTCGGAAAATTTCTCTTGCGATTTCAAAAAAAAGTAACAATGTGGATTGCTTAGTGATGACGATTGTGTTTCCCATTTTAGAGAATATTCATATTAAAAACATTAAAAAAAGAAAGAGGTCAAGTTACTTTTCCAAGAGGGCAAGTGAGTTTCTCAAGAAACACCTTCTTATATTATATTACTTGAGGCGATAGCAAATTTAAACAGTTTACTGTAACAGAGTTGTAAAATATAACCATAAAACATTAAAACCTTTATATAATAAAGGAAATTAATAACTCATTTACATATACGCCAGTCACTGACATGACGATCATGTTCGAGATATGTTTTATATCGAACTTTATCGCCATGATTCCAGCTGTATTTTAAATTATACAGCAAACAACTTGAGTTTCGATTTAACAATATAAATTATTATAGCAGAGGGAGCCTAGTGTTAAGACACTCCATTCTCCCGTTTCCAGCGAGACTTTCCGTCTTCCATTTTCCTTCAGATTATAGAGGCATTGCGTCAAGTGGCGAAATTCCACGCCACGCTTTGCATCAACACCAGAGTGAAAAAATGAAAATATTAAATATTTCATTTCCTCGAGTAGGAATCGAACCCACAACCTGTTGGGTTTACAGACACATGCTTGTTCCCCTGCACCACGATATTTTGTAGGGTAGGCTGGGGGAACTCAGTGATCATCATTTCTTTGTCTTATCGCTCATTTAGACACTGTATACTGAAGGTTCCCAAATTCCAATCTTACAATGCTGTGTGGATAATACAGTGCCAAGCAAGAAAAGGTTTTCGCTGAATTGGGTTCTGCCATATTAAAAACTATATTTGTGGTTTTAGATATTTTATTTCCTTCCTAACTAACCTATACTCCTTAAATGAACTGAAATAAAATTCGAAAAATTCTCTACAATGTTGCTAGTACTAATATTTTTCAAATTTCAACCTCTGTCATTAAAATTGTTTTAAGCAACCACTGTACTTTTCTATAAAGTTAAATAGAATTTACTTTAAATTATAAATTGTAGATTCCACTTATTATTGCTGCGTGGGAGTCAATATAACGAGATACACATTATGATTTGCTCAGAGTCAAACTTGGCCTGTAATGAGTTGGTATAAGCCCTGATGTTCGTTACGATATCATACATACGAGTACAGTACGGTTGACGAGTCGTGGCCATTGTATACTTGGGAATGTAGTAAAAGGCAAAGCTTAGAGTTAAATCCAAGACTACTATAATGAGAATAGTGCTTGGAAATTAATGCTGTTGATGTTCACTCGAGAAACTACTTACAGTTATAATATATGGAAATTTTGGATTCCTTGCCAACTCTTCTCAGCAGAACTGCCTCTTTAGGTTCCTGTAGGATTAACACTACTGACATTTCATTTATATGTAACATGATCCTGGTTCTAGCGAGGTTTCTAGTATTAGGGCACTCCGTTACCACTGGAAACTTCCGTTTCTCACTTTCCGCCGTATTCTTGAGACGAAGAGTATTGAGAGGTGGAATTCGTTATCAAACTGAAGAGCTTGAATGAGAATCAAACCCACAATCTGTCGCACATTATAGTATAGTCACACGATTGTGCCCCTGTGATATGGTTGATCTCTGATCTCTGATCTCATCAAATCTGCACAGCTATCTACACTTAACTTTGGCCACGACTCGTCTACCCCACTGTACATCATGTACGTGCGTATGCGCGGCTCTTTTAAATTGATTGTGACATCCGGTGTTGGCCTGGTCGTGATGCCACTCTGTTGCTAGTCGGTCTGCTTAGTCGTTATTAATATGTATTTTGATTTGAATTTATTATTGATGTATGAACATTTAGTTTGGAAAGAAGGCTGGTTTCCATTTATATTCTTGCCACCTCATTTTGAATCTACTTCATAATAGGCTTTTTTAATTAACTGTATGTTTTTTATTTTAGTATTTATTTTTCTTGGAAATAATAGGAATCAGGTAGAAATCAAATTAAAAGAACTGGAGGCCAGTCGTGGTGCAAGGGCACAGGTTGTAGGTTCGATTCGCACTCTTAGAAATGAAACGTTTATCTATTTAAACTCTGCTATATGTGGGATATAGCGTAAAGAAAAAAAAAGAACTTTTTACAATACCTGTAGGAAATAATTTAAATGATCAGAAGAAACCACTTAAATTTAATGTGACAAGAATTAAAAAATCTAACCAAAGCTAGAGGTTTTTACGTTGTCATTCCCAACCAGGTTAGAGTAAAATTCCAGGTAACAATGATTCCAGGATTAGCGCAGTGTAGGAAGGCATGCGACATGTTCTATCTTAGTCCATATAGGATGGAAGACTTTGTACACTTTTAGAAATATATTTTTTTCAGTTTTACCCTGTATCTGTATATATGAGGGAACCTGGGAACCTAGTGTTAAGACACTCTCTATCCATTAAGACACTCCCGTGCCAAAATTTGCGTCAAAGTCAGGAAGCATTGCGTTTAGAGTGCCGGAATACCTCGACACCAGAGCAAAGAAATGAAAATATTAAGTATTTATTTCTTCAAGTGAGAATCAAACATACGCCTCAATTTTATTAATTTATTATATTAAAATATTTATAATTAGATCCAGGCTATGATTTCAATTGTGTCAACTTTTTAAGGTAGTGACTAAGCACACTGTTCTGTTATGCAATATCTGTCTTTAAAATATGTGATTTATGAAGTACAAGTAGTTGAGAAACAAATATTTCTGAAATATTCGAATTAATAACCGCTATATATTATTTAAGCATTCCTTTCTACAAAATCATAAACGCGAACGAATTCTAAATATTTGTCTAAAATTAATAAGTTTCGGCCAAAGTAATTGTGCCAATCATTTGATTTCTCAATACAAAATGTCTAATCTGGTGAACAATTTGTATTTAGTAATGTAACAGAATTAGTTAAGAGCACTGTTACACTGGTTGTGCGCTGTCGCATTTGAATGCAAATTAACTTGTTTACCTTCAAAATTCCCTTAAACGCTATTTTCACATTAATTATATTAAATGAATATATTGATATTAATTATTTATGTATGGCCCGACGTAGTGCAGGTAAATAATATAGGACTAGGTTATACCTGCGACTTTTCTTGTGGCCAAAAGGTATACTTAATACATAGGAAATTTTACTGACGAAAACGTTTAAAGTATTTGTTACGTTAGCGTCACGTTATAATCCATATAACCTGGAAACCAAGTGTTAAGACACTCCGTATTCCATTAAAACACTTCCGTTCCTTACTCTTTGAAGAATTCTTGATTCATTGCGTGTGGAGAGGCGAAACGCAACTCCTAGTTACCAAGACTTTTTTGACCCAAGACTTTAATATATTACTTTATACAGAAATCTACCCTTATTCTCTCTCTTCTTTATAGTAACAAAATAAAATATATATTCTAAATGTATAAGGGCCGTCGTGGTTTAGCTTTATAGCGTTTTAAACGAGGTCTTTGTGAATTCCATTCCCATTGAAAATAAAGTGGAAGATGGGAAGCGGAGTATTTTAATTCCAGGTTCCCTCTATCAATCCTCTACAAAAAACCAACAAAAGTAAATAAATAATACTTCATACTAATCATAATATCTATAATTATATACATTTAAATATGTAGAAGTAGGTGTGTTAAATCCAACCAATCACAAAATAGTTATTTTAATTAAAATAACACTAACATTATATGGCAGCGCCTCTAATTACAACTTGACGTAATAATACAACTTAGTTTTATTATCTAATTACATATTTAATGATATAATGATAAGAAGTAGCTATGCTACTTATAATATGTTAGTCGTTATTTTTTGTTATTTTTGTAAAGGAATTTAGTTAAAAATATATTTATTATAATGATGACTATATATTTTAATAAGATGTACCTTCTGACTTAGCCAACCTTATACATATACATATATAAAACCCTTGAATTACTGAATGACAGACAGAAAACGCACAGACGATACTATTGGACTTAGAAAATTTAAATTTACTATGTAGGCTGACTTGGGAGTGTAAGAGAGGACTGGAGTGGAATGGGATTTCTCAAAATTCCTACGGGAACAAAAAAAAACCCGGATTTTCCATTTTATACCATTCAATCTATTCATAATATATATAATTTTTGAGTCATCTCTTCTTCTTCTTCTTCGTACTTATTCTTTATTGCTGAAAGTCGTGCCCGTCAGCAAGCCCTAGTAGAGTTTTTTCTTAATTTATGGTGATATGTTCATTTATTGACTCACATGAAGGTTGCTATTTATGTAAAATGTAATAATATATTTTCAGTGGATGATGAAGATGAATTTTGCATTAGACTTTTAAAATAATTAACATAACAGTTAGATCTTTCTATTAAATAGTCTATAAAAAGTTAAAATAGAGATATATATTTAAGAAACAATAAATTTAAATTATAAGAAAATACAATTTATACTCATTTATTGATTCGTTGAAAGTAATTTTTCTTACCAGTAATCCTTACATGGTCCCCTACAACTTAAGGCGCCCCCTGCTGGTGCAGTAAGCAAATAACATGCTAATTCCAAGAAAACTCTTTTCTATTCAATTATTTATGCTCATAAAACGTTTCCTTAAGCTGAGCCGGTTTCTAAATTGACTTGTATTAAATATATGTAAATGATTTAATTAACCTTACATCACAGATTTAACGACAGGGTTCGAGTCAAGGGTAGCGTGGCAATCGCATGGATATTTAGGGAACTAATCTTGAAAACAACCCCTTTCTTCCAGTGCTGCCACCCCTAAAAGAAACTAAGTAAAACATCCCCTATGCTCAAAAAGTTCCGCTATTCGCCACGAGATGGCGCTTCTCCGCGCGTCCCGAAGCATCTGCTTCTAGCTTCGCATGTGTGCGTGCGAGAGTGAGACGGCACGAGAAAAACAAAAAAGGAGTAAAATAGACAGCGATATGTGTATACAAAGGCGTGGTTACGTGCATGCAAACCATTTTTTTTATCGCAAAAATGGCCGGAACTTTACACGCTACGCCTTAGATCATAAAGTTGTAACTGCATACCGCAGAAATTCCGTTGAATCCTAATAACATCACGCTAAGGTTGGATTTAAAACCTCATTCCAAATAACTTAAGTCTATCTAGTGGAGAAGTGCAAAATAATTGGCGTCAACAGCGTCGCGGCGTCTCTAGAAAGAGACGGCGTGACTACGGCAGAATAGAGTTCGCAACGACCGTTAGCTCGAGGGATAGAGTATTAGCGAACGTGGCGGCCAGAGAGGGACGTGGCGAAAAAATATACGAAAAAACGCTATTTTCACGAAAGGTGCGCGACACGATAGAAATTACTGAAACGTGGGCGCGGTTTAAAAAACGCTAGGGGCGCCTGCGTTCTCATAGAGCCGTAGAAAGTGTTGGGGGAAAGAGTCAGAATGTTACCAACGAGGTCGTGCAGTGTACTGTGCACCGCGACCGCCGCAAAAACCCATAATAATTAATTGTCGAGATTAATATGAAAATGTGCAAAGTGACGTTAAAGTGTGTGTGTTCCAAACTTGTGCTTTTTAGACGACTGATAAGGTAAATATTGATAACGAGTTTAGAAAAGCTTGTATGTAAAGTTATTTTTTAGTTGATATAAAAATAACTGAGTAATAAAAAAATATTCTAAAAAGTTATTTCTGCTAGAAAATAGCTGGGGATATAGGTAAAATGTTATTTTATAGCAAAAACAATATAAGATAGTATTGTTTACAATTTTATCAAAATCCTATTAGAATTTTGATTCCATGTATTAAATGACAAGCATACTCATTAGTTTTATGTTTAAAAATAAAATTAAAAATGAAGTTAACATCCTTTTTTTCCTTTGTAAAAGTAGAAAATTATATTTACGCGGTAAAAATATATAGCAAGATAATTGAGCGCTTCTTTTTACAAGTACAATTAGTGAAAAGAGTTCATCATGATCAAATGTTTTTAATCATTGTTATTATTTTATAAGATATAATTTTGAAAATCATATAATATTTTACGTTGTATTCCACAAACAGTATGGTAAGCAGGAATAACATAATGTTAAGACACTCTGCTCTCTTACTGTTATATATTTTTTTTATTGATACTTGAATCTCCAGAGTATTTAAAAAAAACACTTAAACCTAAATATCTAAACTTTGATACATTTGCCACCTATACGTTATCTCTATATATGAATTAAAATTTCTTAATTACCTAATACATAGAAAGCTAAAGCTTACATTTCGGAAAATGTATTGATAGTAATAAAAACCTAGAACAAACACTCAGATATTGACGTATTCGTCAAAACACTAAGATCTAAAATTTATTTGAATTAATTTTTTTAAGTCTTTCTTTCTTTTTCGTTTCTCGTTCCCATTAGTATTTATTAGTAAAATCCTCCCTTAGTGTTCTCCAACATTCTCCAAGATACCAACCTACCAAAATTATGTATTCTATGCCGTGTANTATTTTTTAGTTGATATAAAAATAACTGAGTAATAAAAAAATATTCTAAAAAGTTATTTCTGCTAGAAAATAGCTGGGGATATAGGTAAAATGTTATTTTATAGCAAAAACAATATTAGATAGGATTGTTTACAATTTTATCAAAATCCTATTAGAATTTTGATTCCAAATATTAAATGACAAGCATACTCATTAGTTTTATGTTTAAAAATAAAATTAAAAATGAAGTTAACATCCTATGTAAAAGTAGAAAATTATATTTTCGCGGTAAAAATATATAGCACGATAATTGAGCGCTTTTTTTACAAGTACTATTAGTGAAAAGAGTTCATCATGATCAAATGCTTTAGTTTTAATCATTGTTATTATTTTATAAGATATAATTTTGAAAATCATATAATATTTTACGTTGTATTCCACAAACAGTATGGTAATCAGGAATAACATAATGTTAAGACACTCTGCTCTCTTTTTTTACTGTTGTATACTTTTTTATTGATACTTTAATCTCCAGAGTACTTAAAAAAACACACCTAAACCTAAATATCCAAACTTTGATACCTTTGCCATTTTCTCTATATTTGAATTAAAATTTCTTAATTATCTAATTCATACAAAGTTAACGCTTACATTTCGGAAAATGTATTGATAATATTAAAAACCTAGAAAAAATATTCAGATATTGACGTCAAAACACTAGTGTAATCGTCATTGTAAAATTATAAGTTCTAAGGTCCAAAATTTATTAGAATTTATTTTTTTAAATATCGTAGGCCACATTTTCGGTCACTAGCAAGCAAAATCCTGGTATTTTTCGTTCTCATTAGTATTTATTAGTAAAATCCTCTCTTAGTATTCTCCAACATTTTCCAAGATACGAACCTACCAAAATTCTGTATTCTATGCCGAGCAGTGTAGACTCTTCTTAGAAATATTATTACTATTTTATTTTTCAAATATATTCAAATATATTCATGTGATATAATGAAAAAAATGTGATTTTTGTTAATTAATCAAAATTTTATAAGCAAAGTACCATATACATTTACAAAATATGATTTTTTTAACGATTCGAACGAAAAGATTCAATTAGTCTATGATTATTTATATATTCTTATAATTATAGAACTATTAGATTTCTTGTTATATTATATGGAGAGTTTTTTATGGTTTTAATTAAATGAGTGTTGCTAACTAAATAACAAAAAAAAACTGTTTAAAACCTTGAATTTTTTCTCTATCTATATATTATGTAAGTATTTTTTTATTGAGGTAATAGTAACCAATTCCATACTTCTACTTAAATCTTTTATGAAAAATTGTGAAAATGATTATAAAAACATAATTTACATACATCTTCATTTACTTACATTTAAATAATTAAAGAAATGATACGTCTCTATATACATTTATACATATTTCATAAAATTAACTTTGGCTATACATATAAATTATGAATTATTACCCATCTACAATAATTGAAAAATAATGATTATCTAAAAATATATTTTACATCCATCCAATAATAAATTTAACGACATATCTATATTTGCTCTATGGCCGCTAGTAATTCAAAACGTCCGTTAAACTCGACTAATCAAGTTTCTCAAAAGCGGCGTCAACGTACGCGTAATTAAATTTATGATAGAAACGGCGGAGTTGGTCAAATAAATCAATGGTCAACAAATTACCTTCGCCCGCACCTAGACGCACCACGCCACCAAACTAGAATTGTAAATCATTTGTACCATATAAAAAAACATGATTCGAAGTTAGAATCCAGAATCAGCATCATTATAATACTGAGAGGAATAGAATTTTTAATGTANTCGACTAATCAAGTTTCTCAAAAGCGGCGTCAACGTACGCGTAATTAAATTTATGATAGAAACGGCGGAGTTGGTCAAATAAATCAATGGTCAACAAATTACCTTCGCCCGCACCTAGACGCACCACGCCACCAAACTAGAATTGTAAATCATTTGTACCACATAAAAAACGTGATTCGAAGCTAGAATCCAGAATCAGCATCATTTTAATACTGAGAGGAATAGAATTTTTAATGTACACCATGACACTCGCAGCGTGTTTAAATGTTTAATCGTCATCGTGGGTGGAGAGCCTCCGTCTCCGTCCCGTCATATTCTACTCATCACAATATGTATTTAAAAAACATATCACACCAGAGGTCTTTACACTCGATTTCTCAATAACACGAAGGCCATTCGCCCGTCACACACATGTGTGGATGTGAAACGTTTATTTTTGTTTAATTATTCTAATAAAATATGGCCGTTAGAGACTCTACCCTTTCGTCTCTACCTCTACAATCGATCGATTTTGCATTATTTGTATATGTACTAACTAACGCTACGTACTTTCAGTTTCTGTTTAGCTAAGACAATCTAATCTATCGCTTCGGAACCCGATCCGTCTGAAGCTCGTTAGCCGTCGACAAAGCGCTCTGGCCCGAGAAACGTGAGCTTACATGTGGAGTAAATTGAACTGTAACGTCCAGTGGTGCGTGAACGCTGGTTGATATCGAAGCGCAAACGGTCGGGGATAGAATGAAAAAAAGGTAGAGTCAAATTTTGAAGACACTGCTCATCTAGCTGTAGCTGCAAAGCCAAAGTCCCGCGCGTACCGCCAACACGTACGCCGGCGCTGCGTCCTTTGCTCGCACGGGGCAGAGCGCCGCGTTTCTCTGTCGCGTGGCTCGTATACCTATCGCATAGGAGCCAGATTGGCGTGTCGTATTCAAAATAGGAACGTTAGTAATGGATAAGTCGAGGGGGGGTGTATGTGTGCGTGCGACCTCCCCGCGCCGCCCCCGCTCGCCCCCCCGCCGCCGCCCGCCGCCCGCCGCCACGCAAGCGGGCAAGCGGAGTTTACACAATCTGTTGGCGTCGCGCGGGCGATGCTCGCGCCCGCAGCCCTTCTCGCGGCGGCGGGCGACGCGTGAACACGTACCATTTGTTTTTTACCAAATGGAAACTCATGGCTCTACCATCATACGTCGATTCCGATACGAATTGTTTAATAAAATTCTGCCATCGATTGCCGGTGACGCGATGTGACTGCAGAACGAGCCGCTTTGAATATTTATATTTTATTTCTTCCATTTTAACAACTCTTCCAATAAAGTAAAAATAAACTATAAACTAAAACTTGGTGACGAATTAAATAAACATCGAGTGACGGTCAGTGCTAGTGTCGGAAAATGATATGGCGCTGAAATAGTGCCAAGGGAAAAATTTTAAAAATTCAAGAATGAAAATGAAAATTTCAAGAATAATGTGGTGAGTGTACACTGATAATTTTTGGTAAATGTTAAAAATTAAAAAAAAATATTTTCTAAATGGTGCGTGAAAAATCTTGTAAGAATTATTTTTTTTAAATAACTATACGTTACTTACATAGGTACTGAGCTGTTATCAGCTCACTTAGTAACAGTAATTTTACTGATAAAAAGCAACCACATACATATTTTTTTATCTTGTTGCCACGATTATTTGAACTGGAGCCCTTATCGGACGCAAATGCTGAAAAATATTGTAATTTTATTTTTTATATCTTTAAGTATCGTTTACATCCTTTGATGATTCAAAATTTGTTGTAAAATATGTGTTGAATGTTTTAAATAATACTCTTAGCTCAACAATATAAATTCATTGCTTCTGAAATTAGATTTTTTTTAAGGTTTTATGTATTATTTTACTTCAGACTGTGAAAATTAAAAAAATATAAGAGCGATACAAAATTTAAATAGAATTGTGGAGTAAAAACTGTTTGCCGAATATATCTACTCAGTTCTAAGTAAAGTCTTCTTTAACATTCTTAAAAATATTTGCTTAAGTTATTCGCACAGTGTTAACAAGTTATTGAACTTCAAAAATACATTCTATAAGTAATATTTAATTTTATAAGAAATAAATGTTTTCTTTTCAATTTTAAAAATTAAATTGGTTTTAAAAGACATATTTTTACAAGTTTTAGAATTGAAGTAAAAAACATATATAATTATATTTAATCTCTACATGTTATTTATTGCAACACGAAAATAAAGATAATTTTCATGCGTCATTTTTAATTGAATATTCACGAACGCCATTTTATATTAGAATCACATTGTAGAAAACAACTTTGTACGTTGTGTTTAACAATTTAAACAAACGTTTGCTCTTTGTATTTGGACATAATCAAAAAAGACTTGTGAAAAGATTTTAGGCCGCCATTTTTATTTAATTCAGTAACTTAGCGTTCAACAGGCAAAAAATATTTTTAAAATAATAAAATAATATTTATTTCTAAGAAAAATATTGTTATTGTAAAGTATATTTTTTGCGTTATATTAAACGTGAATATTTATATATTTCACAAAGTAAAATGAGCTGAATAAACGTTACAAAAACGTTAACGTTTTCCATTAAACGACAGATAAAATATAAATACAAATTTGTATGAGAAATATTATATTATATACTAATTTAAAAAAAACTATTTTCTATAGATTGCATTATAATTTTGGTGTCAGTCAGTCAGTAATTTTTATAACTACAATTCTTAACACGATGCTTCATACAATTTCTTAAAACAATATTTAATCTTCACAACATAATGTTACTTTCAAGTTAATATTTTTAAAGTAGAAAAATATAATTTATAATTTGAAAGTAACATAATAAGTTTTAATTAAGCTTAATGAAATCTTCGTAAGTAAAGTTGAGCATATGTGGAACTAACTATAAAGATATAAATCAGTAGTTACTCGTAGTTATTAATAACGTCAGGCCTCAGGCGACAAGATGGATGGCTAGTATCAAACGGCACGGGTTCGATTCTGGATCGCTAATTATTATTTATGGCCAGCTTTTATAGTCCGCTTGCGGCTATGCATTTAAAATGTTGCTTAGATAACCATTGGTGTATGTACCGTTAATTTTTCTACATTGAAATTATAAAGATGATGAATTTGAAATAATTTGTTAAGTTGTCATTTTTTTTATTAAGTTTATACTTACCTATTTGAAAAAAAGCAGTGAAGTTTTTTTTTTTTTATGTTATATCTTAGTATTTTATACGATTCCATACATTTTAATTGTGCCTACGTAAATTGCAAAGAGATATTTAGTTAATTCATTTACTTTGACTCTACATACAATTTTGTTTCACGAACTTTGCATACCAAATATTTAGTCACCAGTTTATTAATAGTTTCATACATAATAACTCAGATGTCTTCGCCTCATATAATTATTTCTCAAAATAGTGCACGGTACTTGGTTGCAAATTTCTCTGTCAGCAACTCTAGAATATGTCAAATATATTACAAGTTAGTGTTAATAAGTATTATTAAATTAAGGTTTAAATGAAAATGGTTGGCAGTTTAAAACTTTACAGTGTTATATGTTTTAAATTTAAAAATGCATCGTAGAACAAAAAAAACTGAAAAAATATTTAGGTTTCTTAATATATTATATTGAAGTTATAATAAACTAGTCATCGCCCATAACTGTGCCTAGACATAAAACGTAAAATCTTGTTAATTCATTTCTTGTAGGAATTTCGAGTAATACTCTGTTATTCCACTACACTCCCTAAACAACCGACATGCTAAACTTCAACTTTTCAAGTCCAATCACTAAGTAACGAAAGAGTCTATTTTTTTATATTTATGTAGATTTAAACATACATTTTTCACGGTACGCCTCGACAATAAGAATAGTAAAAACGACCACAGTTGTAGTAGTTTTCCATATTTAGCAATTTTTTGTGATTTTTTTTATTCCAACATAAATCTTGAAACAAATTTCCAACTACTGTATGAATTTATTATAAATTTGTATAAAACATTATTTAAATTTGCATTTCTCATTATAAAAGTTTACTTCATAGAAATAATTATACATTTAATATTTACTTTATTCATAAAGAAATCATGCAATTATTTAAGGCTGTCATAGCGCAATGGAACACTGTGTCAATGTAAACGCAATAGTAGTGGGTTCGATCCCAACTGAGGATATGAAATAGTAATACATAAATTACTTTCATTTCCTTGCTCTAATAAGAAGACAAAGCGCGGCATTGAGTTACGCCACTTTACCCGTCTTGCATTCGGGCGGAAAGCGGAGAAAGTCCTATTTTGACACATGCAGCTCTCCGCCTACACTGTTGTGGAACGTGTAGTTATTATTATTTTTTATATAAGCACTTTCTTCATAATCCACAGCTTTTGATTATTCTTATCTGCCATGACAAGTTTTGAAGCGATTACTTATATTATTTTATTTATCCTTTTTCTCAAGAAAGTAACGTTATCTTCATCAAAAATAAGTCCTATCATAAACAACTCAAAAGTAAATAATATAGTGAATCATATAAGAGGCAGTAGCATAAAAGATTTAGGTACTTATATATTGAAATTACTGTTGTCAAGATATAGGTATATTATATTTTAAATTATTTAATTTAATAATAAAATGCTTTCACGGAAGATGAATTTATGGTCAACTTCACGACTTCATTGACTTTAATGGACACCACAAATGTCACTTGCACAGAGTATAAATTATATAAGTTTCCATGTTGCCGTCATCTAGTAATAGCTACGGTCTTTAAAATTACCATCGTGTTATTAATAGCAATAATGATATATTAACTTATTTATCTCAACACATATACCTTCTTCCTACCACATTTCACACGTAGGTACTTAATACTTACATAAATTTACCATATCTTACCTAAAGGTAATTTAGGTTTACCAAAATTCCACTAGAATAGATTTTTACCTATAAATTTATATTTTAAAGTTCATAAATTGAGTTCAAAGTTCACAAATTCAAAATGAGGTAGACTCTAACAGGAACAAGGTTTATTTGTCCTTTAATTCTCTGTATTGATAGGTTACTCGATCAACTTTTTACTATACATAGAATATATATAAATATAAAAAATATATATATATTTTTATAAAAATATTATTCTATTACATAAATAAGTAAAAAATACAAAAACATAAAAACGAAAATTAAAAAGCTATTATTTATAACACCATGCATTATTTCAGTCACGTATTTACAAGTAAATGGGAAGGAAACAGATATATTAAATTATGTACTAGTACATCCACTTTGTAGGTATCAAGGCGTGCCCTATTGAGTGCTTGGAATCATTAAACTAAATATAGCTTATTGTTACTGACATTATATGACATTAAATAAATCTATATGTGAGTTTATAATCTGTAGGATATATCTATTATAAAATAAAATAGAAAACAATGAAATAATATAAATAAAAACACCATTGTTATCATACCATAATTATTATCATTATATTACATAGGCAGCGTTTAAAACCGTTTGCAAATAAATGTAAGTCTTTAAATAGATTTTTAATCTATATCTTTCATATTTATTTGGCACCATCAATTTCTTTTCGACCACAGAGCTATAAAACTATAACTAAACTAAAAATTCTGTACAGATAAAAAAAACAATTATGCCGATATTACAACATACATAATATATATTGAAATACATAGCATATATATAAAAAACATCAAAGAGACATCGGCAATAGAAAATATAAAATTATTCACAAATTTTCACATCCAATCTATATAATTCGCTTCGCCGGATCGCTACGGCCAATGTGTCCACGCTAACTAGGAAAACATGTTTGTTACCGGTGACTCATACTGTGTCTCTGAATAGAACGGATATAATAAACTGTAAACTGAGTGTGTTTTACTATATTAATATTAAAACGAGTTATTTAATAATTTCTTATTATTATTTAGATGATTTATTATACAATTAGTAGAGAAATAGAGTCAACAAGTGGCTATTTTAGGATCATACTCTAATATTATATCAAAATAATATATATAATATTATCAAAAAAAGTATTATCAACTTATAGTTTTTAAATATACGTACAAAAAATGACACTTGACGTTGTACGTCAATTTGACAGGCGATTAAAGTTTTTTTTTAATAGCCTAACGTTATGTTCGTTACGCTTTTGAGTCGTGAATAGGCACGTTATTGATAAAAAAATAAATTCTTAGATCATCTCATATTTTTTTAAACTGATAATTGAATCATTTGTAATAATATTCAAATTGATAGCCTTATGCGAAGAGCAAACAGTATATTATACCAACATAACGAGAGTATATTAACATTTTTTGTGAAAAAAAGTATATTATTATAATCATCATTACTATTGATATATGCAGGCGATACACGCTTGATTGATCACGACAGTGATAAGTTTAAAACCCATTTGAATAAACTGTATACTGGAGATACCTATTAATACGTGAGTAAAAAAATATCATTAGGTTTTTTCTTAGTCTAATCCACAGTAACGTAAAAAAAACGCAAAAAAAAGCAAAAATATATTTATTATAATTATTATATACAATCATTTGTGGTTAAGTGAAATTGGCTTCAATGATAACCCTTAACACACTGACTACGAGCCGTTAAATCTTTTGAACAACTCAATAGACGTCAAAACGAGATGTTTTGATGTAACATAAAGTAACAGGCAATTCATAACTGTCTCGCACACAATAACCTACTCCGTGTAAAGAACTATTAAAAATTATACTTGCGTTTGTTAAAAAGGGAATCCTTGAAAACTTTAACTTTTTGCGGTTTCTTAAAGTTATTGTTTTTTTTATGAAAGCTCAATAAAAACTTTTTACTTTCAATTAGAAAAAAAGTGAAGTGCCCTTTTTTGTTACATGTCTTTTGTGGGTTGGAATCAATTAATATTAAATTGTATTGTTAAGATTTATTACATTGAATTAATGTTTAAGTTAGTTAATTTTTTTTATTTCTTATCCTTATAAGTTATAAACAACATTATAAAAATAATATAAAAACTTATTTTTTTTCCATTCCTAGCTAAATGCATAAATTTGAATAGAATCACAACACTCCTAACAAACGATAATATTTGCTTAAGTAATTGATAAATCTCAAGTTTAAAGATCTATAGATCTTCCATATAAGTATACGCTTTTGAAAGCCAAGTGCAAATAGTTCGTGTTTACAAATTAATTAACTGCCCACACTTCCCCTAGCGTGATATTGCGTTCCTTTCTACGAACCAGAGTTTAGCAACATGATATTTTAATTTTCGAGATACAGAGTTGCACTGTAAGTTCAAGGCGGATTCAGATCGAGTTACGTGCTATTTTATGTGGCTTCCTACGAATACGTGAAATTAAAACAGCTAAGTCCGATGTGGATTTGAAAGTTATGGGTTCCGTATGGTCAATGTTAAGGCGATGATTGTTGCTAGGCAACAAGGATTGACAGGTAATCACATTTTAAGTGTATAGCTATCCTACTTCCCGCTAATATTATAAATGTGAAAGTTTGTGAGGATTGTTTCTTTCACTTTCACGCAAGAACTACTGAAGGGATTTAAATTAAACAGATTTTGTATTAATTAACTGTAATATAACAATAAATTAAAGCGGGCGAAGCCGCGTGTCAGGCTTAAAAATAATATTTTTCTATACCTCTATCAGATAACGAACGTCTTTCCAAACACTTTAGCACACATTAGATAATTATAAGCTTCATTCATTTTTTATGTATGGGCCATACAGCACGAAAGCACGAAAGCTGTTTTTTACAATGAATGTTAAGGTCAAAATAATTATCGAACAAAAAAAAATATTGAATAAGAAACGTAAACATCACTTTCGTGGAACGATGCCTGGTTAGTCACGCCGTCTGTCTTATAACAGTAGTTTGTATATTGTAGCTCGCTCTCGTTATATATTTCACGTGACAATTATCACAATATTATAGTAAAATCGATTTTTTTCCTGTCGTCAGTTATTTTTTCATAATTTTTATAGCATATATTAAATAATTTTCTGTAGTTCTGTGTGACACAGATTCTAGTTACTTTTTCTGCCTAGAATAGTTAAAATAAATAGACACGACGAAATGAGTGACTTATCACTAATTATTCTACACCTACACGCAAAACAGTTAGTGCGTAAAGATAAAAGAAACTACATATAATTATATCAAAAGTAGCATCAGTAGTTAACCCNCAGACAGACAGACAGACAGACAGACAGACAGACAGACAGACAGACAGACAGACAGACAGAGTTACTTTCGAATTTATAATATAGGTATGGATAGTAAAATCGAGTTTTTTTTCCTGTCGTCAGTCATTTTTTCATAATTTTTATAGCATATACTAAATAATTTTCTGTAGTTCTTTGTGACACAGATTGTAGTTACTTTTTCTGCCTAGAATGGTTAAAGTAAATAGACACGAAATGAGTGACTTATCACTAATTATTCTACACCTACACGCAAAACAGTTAGTGCGTAAAGATAAAAGAAACTACATATAATTATATCAAAAGTAGCATCAGTAGTTAACCCTTGAAACGTTGATGCAAATTACGTGCCTTAATAAATAATGTATGGCCCCGTCGACACTTAGATATCTCGCGATAAGCGTAGTTAGACAAAGATGGATGGCGCAATGAGATTGCTTGACACCTCTGTCTGATAAAAATTTTAATAAGCAATCTGTTTTGGATTATTCATATTTCATACATATATATTGTAACGGTTGAATATCACCCTTTGCGTTTTTATAAATGCATAATTTATCTTCGAATGAAATTGATTTTTAATATATGACATTATATTTATTTTTTATACTTCTGCTATCAGTTATTTGTTTAGCAAATTGTACAATTATAATACAAAATAATAAAACTTTTAATTTTCTTGTTACAGATAATACAATGTACGCTATTGGATAACTGATGTTGTTGACGAGGTGAGCAATATAATTCATTCTAATAATTAAATTTACTTGAAAACATACATGAACAAATAAAATGATTTACACGTGTTTTGCTCAATATTATCGATTATAGAAAGAAATTGTATATATTATCATATAAAAATAATCTTATATTTATATTGACTTAGAAGACAAGAATAATCATTGAAAAAATTTCAAGGAGAAAGTCATGATAAGATATTGATTGATGGCCGGGATAAAGTTTGAAGTGAAAGTCGATATGATAATGCTACTTTTATATTCTTTTTGACAACACTTCTTGACCTTCTAGATGACCTTTTTATCTAGTTATTATTTACTTCATTGTTAAATAAACGTTAAAGTATTTAACATTTGAATTTTTGGAATTCGATGAACGTTTTTTTATCCATATTGAGGAAATGACTTTATTATAAATATAAATTCCTTTGATATGAACTTATCATATTCATTTATACAAACGGCGCCATAGCAGCGTCCATATTAATATGAATTTTTTTACCTATTCATATATTTTGTTCATTTCCTGCATTGTTTAAATTATTCAACTTTTTATTTTTTAGATTCACACATTCGTATTCTCAAATTTATAAATAATAATATGGCTTAAAGATATACCGCAAGAAAGTAAATTCATTCACTTCTTTAATAAAAGTAATAGACAATAGACGCCGCCATAATTCATACCTTAATACGATGTTTTACCCATTATACTCACTTCTTTGTCCCACACAGCCGGTCTAACCCTAACCCTTTAACATACGGTGTCTTCAATACTTACCAACTTTCACATCCTTCCTGTTTTAAATGTATTCATAACGCGACAAAAAACTAAAGCGTATCATTTGACGGTTTTTAGACAATAGGCTGGTGTCTATTGTGAAGTTAAAAGGATTTTTGAATATTAAAACGAAATGGGATGTGCAATTGATACTTTGCATAGGATTTTAAAGCTATTAACTTACTATTGAGATAAGAGCCGACAGTAAGCAAAATTATTAAGTAAAATTATTGCCGCAAGTCACTACAATTACAAAATAGACACGAAGACTCATTATCCATATAAGGGACAGATAAGCGGATTTTGAATAAGTACCAAACCGCGATTGCTCAACTATGCTCGTTACTCAAGGTACGTTCACTTTCAAAGAGACTTCTTACAAACCACCATCACAAAGTGCACTATTGTTACGCACTCCCTTATCTCGGAACAATGACTAGCTACCGCGTACATCATACAAGCGGAATCAGAGATACTTTGAATAGAGCATCCCATTGTCAATATTATAAATATTATGCTAATGTGATAAAAGAAAAATTTGACTCTGGATCTAAACGGCCAGGTGTCGTTGTGGAAGGGTTACGGCATAAGAAACAGTCTTTCGCCCCTATTTGAATGTGATCATTTATTAAGATTTGAATCCATTGTTTAGTTTCTTATTCCCATAGATGTGCATGCATTGGTTAATAATTTATGTGCGAACCGTGTTACTGATATATATTTTTTTATAATATTCTAATGTGTTCACGGTCCCGATGATCAGAATTGAGCTTACGGATGGTTCTTATGAATACGAATAGACAAGCCGTTAGCATTAGGCTATAGATCATTTAAAAATTATTAAGCTTTCGTATATAAACATACTAAACTTACATTTGGGTCCTATCGTGGCACAGAGGAAGAAGCATGTGACTGTTAACGTGTTAAGTTATGGGTTCGATTTCCACTCGAGGAATGAAATATTTGATATTTTCTTTACTATGGTGTCATGGTAAATCGCGGCGTTTAGTTCGACTATTGAACAAGCAACGGCTCCAAAATTCGACGGAAAATGAGAAACGGAGTGTCTTAACACTAGGATCCCTCCGTCTATACACCTGTTTACAGGATACAAGGTGGAGCTGAAAAAAATAACACTACACACATTTAAAAATAATATACTAGCCATATGTCAATAATTAATATAAAATGATTGTTGTTAAGACGTGCCATTAAATTTGTCTTGTCTAAAGTAACAAAAGCCACACCACAGCGTGAACTCGATAATTTCGCAATAAATGACCAAGACTTTACTTAATAACTGAGCTACTTTAAATAAAAACGGGCTTAATTACTCGCATCTGTCATTTTATTCCTTTAGCAACTGTAATAATATTATTATTTATTATTATTATTTCGATTTGGTAATTGGTGTTATTTCTTACTGCCTGTGTGTAGCTTATTATGTAATTATTGTGGAGAAACAAAAATAGCCTTCTTAGGAACGTTTTTTTTTTTGGAGGAATTGGTTCGAGACATGCTAACTTAAAAAATTATACTTTAATTGTATCGTATTCTGTGTTTTATTATTAATTTATTAGATATTATATTCATTATTTTAATAATTCTTTGTATAATTCTACAAGGAAACAGATTTTTAGCGGAAATTACTGGAAATGTGAATCACGATGCCGCAAATATTTCCCACAAAGGGTAGCTGAAGCCGTACTATAGTTTCGTGTGTTCCATGATTTAGAGTATTAAATATTGTATTGTAAAAATGTATTATAAATATATTATAAAATTGAACAGTAATATTCAGGAAAAATAAATAACCAATTACGCTTTCATAATCCAAAAGTATATTTTTTATACGTAAATGTTTTCCAATATTAATAAGGTTTATATTTAATCGTAGATTTTTATTTTAACTATTTTCATTTCCTTCAATTTTTTTACATTTCTTTTCTTCGATATTTCCTCCATATTTAGAAACGATTATATTTTTTTAATAAATTTAATACAATTAAAAATATTTAAATAGATTTTACATACATAGAATTATTAATATAGAGGCAATGTGTGGTCGTCGTCGTAAGTTTACAAAAAGCAAGTCACTACACTCTTTGTTTACATTATAACTAAACTTGACGTACAGTTTGAGTGTGCACGAAAAAATAATAATCACAACCACGCCACACGTGTTGTTAAAATATTTGTTTGCTTATTCGAAGGTATACATTACTATGAAATATTTTATATTTTAGCTTTTTCTCATCGAATCCGTCGCTATTTTAAAAAAATAGGGTTATAATATGAAATAATTAAAAAATTATGACAATGCTATCACAACGTAAGGCGATGATATTTGATAGGTCTCAATACAAAACAAATTATCAAATTGAATGCCCTACTATCATGTGTAGTTAAACACCGTGCACGGAGCTGGTGGCATCATCATCATCATCACAAAAAATAAAGAACTCATTCCATATAAAGTAACTTATTGAGCCAGTCGTGGCACTAGGGGACAAGGGTGTAACTGTAAACGCGACATGTTGGTTATGGGTTCGATTCCCATTCGATAAAATAAAACATTTAATATTTTCATTTCTTGGCTATGGTGTACAGTGTTCCCCCACTCAACACATAATGCCCCCAGATTTCGGCAATAAATGAGGAGCGGAGTATCTTAGCACTAGACGTGTGAAACGTAGACGTAAACGTAGAGTGAAACTGAAAATATATATGTTTATTACATTTATTAAAAAAAAACGATAACATTACAAATGTCTTCAATTAGAAGAGTATAATTTAAGTCTTAGTGTACTTTCCCGGTACAAGCTCCAGATGGCGGCGGACACAGCTGTTGCCTCACTATTCTCATGCAAAGGACCATTGTGTTGTTAAATGTACGTAATAATTGTACTGAACGTGTTCGGGGTTAAGTTCTGTGGAATGTCAAACGTTTTTAAATGAGATTTGCATTTGTTTTTTTTTGATTGTATGTATTTTTGTTTACTGATTAAGGTGATTTGAAATGGGGTTGAACGATTTGTGGAATTAATTAAATTTAAAATTCATTATTTTATTTTATCTCTGTTTTATGAACTTTGGTAACGTGAGTTGAATAAAAAATTTTCACTTTAGTTATTTTCTTTTTATTTCTAAATAATAATTATTAACTTAACTTAGTCACATACATGTGCGTCTATAATATCCATAGATTTGAGTCATATCTTTAAAAAAATAAATATTTAATCACTAACTAAAATACATTTTTACAGTACAGTATTTAAAACATATTTAATACTGGAAAAATTGAAAAAGCATCGATTTTTAGTATGATTATGTAAACGACGTAACGCAAAGCAGTTAACCGCTTCAACACCACTTAGTTGATGCCAATTTTATGTCCCCATAAATTATTTACGACTGTTCGCCATTATTAGATATGATTTTTTTTTACTTTTCAGGAANAAATTTAAATTTTTATTTTATTTTATCTCCGTTTTATGAACGTCGATAATGTGAGTTGAATTAAATTTTTTCACTTTATTTTATTTTCTTTTTATTTCTACATAATAATGATTAACTTAATTTAGCTAATAAAAAATATTTTATCAAATCATGTCACATATATGTGCGTCTATAATATCCATAGATTTGAGTTATATCTTTAAAAAAATAAATATTTAATCATTAACTAAAATACATTTTTACAATACAATATTTAAAACATATTTAATACTAAAAAAATTGAAAAAGCATCGATTTTTAGTATGATTATGTAAACGACGTAACGCAAAGCAGTTAACCGCTTCAACACCACTTAGTTGATGCCAATTTTATGTCCCCATAAATTATTTACGACTGTTCGCCATTATTAGATATGATTTTTTTTTACTTTTCAGGAAGTACTTAAGGGCCAGGCTATAAAATAAATTAGTGATCATTGAAAAGTATTGCCGTATAAAAAGGTGTATTTTTCAAGGTTCCATTTTTTTTTATAAATACCACATTTTACAATGTAATATCAGTATATATTATAATATAAAATGTAAAAAAACATTGCTATGTAATTTTGAACCTAGATATAGGTTTATATGCCTTGAAGTCTAATATTTTTTCGTATTTCTTCGACAAGTTAGGCTTGAAATATAGTTGGTATTATTCATTTATATCCACACACCAAATACAAGTAAATTAATATAAAATATATACAAATATTTTATATTATTATCTCTATACAAATTCCCCTACAAAATGCTGTTTTGTCATCAACGACGGTCTTGATGTCATTTAATTTGTTGACTTCCTCAATAAATTTTTATAGGTGATAATTAAAGTCAATGTACGGGACACACGTCACCGCGTGCGGTGCTAACTTATATCATTTTCTTTGCCAATCTAATTTTTAAATTGAGTGGTATTATGTTTGTCTCTGAATTTTGAATTTTAAAAAGTATGTTTTTTTCCTTTTTATTGCCGACGATTGCTGATGATAGAAATCTCTATTGTCCACCTGCAGGCCTGATATAAGATTTTTTTCAACTCCACCAACATCATAATAAAAACTTCATTAAAATATTTGTTCTATTTTACTTTGAATTCGAATGAGACTCGTATAGGAAATACAAAAAATAGAGAAAAATCATAATCTCTATATTCTCCATGGCCATTCAAAATATTTAAGTTTCCGCTTAAAACATAAAAGAAAGTTAAGTTTCTTAATGTCATGTGCATTTACTTTTCTTCGTCACGAGTGAAAAAAGTCCAAATTAATTAACCGCATCATTCAATAACGGAGTTGATTTTTGATTCAATGGAGCGCTCGGTTACTTGCTAAGCTTACCGCGTAATTAACAGTACGAGTTACAATTAATTCTGATCTCTTTTTATAAAGAAACAGCGTGTGACTGCAATCGCGATATGTGGGTTCGATTCCATTCGGGGAAATTAATTATTGACATTTTTCTAGCTCCCAACTCAACAAAATGTCAGGAAAATTGGGTAAAACGTTGGGAACGGAGTGATTTATCTGCTTATCTGGTATACGGCGTAAAGTTAAAAAAATACTTAGGCTAACTTAAAACAATTTTTGCTTCAATTTTTTTCTTTTTAAATAAAATACAAAACAAGTAAAGAATTATTAATATTAACACATCTATTTAAATATAAAAAAAACTAAACTATGTGCAAAATGCGCGACCACGGCACCAACCCCACGGCATATCGCGGGCGTGTCAGTGACGTCACACATCACTCCCTCTCTATATATTATAGACGCCATGTTGAATTTCCTTTTTTTCCGTGCGCATACGCAACCTCGCTGCTAATTAACTTGCCTTGTTTGGCTTGAATGATGTTATTTATTGCGACTTCAACTATTTCTATTATTAACTTAGAAGATATCTTCTAACAAATAGCCAATCAAGTTAGATGCGTTGTAATGCAGTTTGCACGTACCTCACTTGACAGGATGGTTATATATTCAAATCATTTGAGGTAAAATTAATTCGTTTCTTAGTTTCCATTGCCGTTTAGTAATAAATAATTAAAACTCAAAAACAAGCAATGACTAACTCATTTATATGACTTTTGACGTACTTCAGTTAAAATCGATCTCAGAATGAAACGACAACAAGCGTCGGCTTTCCAAAAAAGAATTAAGCGGTTTATATTATTTTTCACGTTACACTGTAAGACTTGTACCAGTACAGGTTCGTATATGTACATATAGACGCATACAGGTTATTACAGGTTCGGTTATGAGTCGTGCAAGATCGTTCAAATATCGAGTTTCGGCATCACTTTGCTTTTGTGAAATTTTACGTGCATGCCATTTTGTGAACGGAAAAATAACTAAACAGCAATTAATCGCCATTTTTGTATTTTTCTTGCAATTATTGGTGTTTTTTTGTGTAATTAAGGCATATTTGATGGATATGGTCGTGTATCACTCATTAATCTTTTACTTTGAATGGAATGGAATGTTTTTTGCTTGTTCGTGTCACTTTTATAGCTTTTAAATATGTATATGATATTATTAATTATTTTTCTTCTTTCAACTGAATGAAATAAAATACATATTGAATATTATTAAAGAATTTAGTAAAATATACTTATTATAGGATTCATTATTATTCGTAGGTCTATTTCAATGCAGTTATTGTCATAAACGTTACTAATATAAAGATAGAAAAATATTTTTAGAAAATAATTTCCAAGGAACGCTGGTTCGAGTCCCGCTGAGTTAAATTTTTTTATTTGTTTTCTGTAAATAAAATCTTAGTTCTATTCATTTTTTCATATTTATTATTCTATATTATACAGTTGTGAAATTTAATGATTTTGGAACTTGATGTTTTGAGCTTTTTACAGTAGTCTGTAACCACTTGTACATTATAAAAAAATCTTGTAAAAATTGAACTTCATAATTAATGCAGTATATATTTTCAGTATTATAAATTTTAATTACATTAAATGTTCAGGATAATGATAAACTTCATTTTATAGTTAAAAAAGATAAATTTAGGGAAATAATAATTATTTATAAAACATTTTAAAGCGAATCACTTTAGAAATATACAAAATGTTTATCTAAGTATGGAAATACCATATAAATTTTCTGTATAACTCATTTTCCCCAAAAGTTGACTTGTGCCTCTTTGGCATTCGGCCTTATTAATTGTAAACAACTGAAACCATACAACAGGAAACTTATCGTTTATGAAAACCAGAACACTGCAGTAACTCAGTTGTAGGTATATTATTTTAATTTGAAATTATGTATTTCAATATACTCTTATATATCATTTTATGAGGAATGAAACGCCACGCCACTACGAATCCTATTCACATAATATTACTTTTATTAAAAATCTATCGCTAGAAAAAGTGCGGTGTTGCGGTGNTAGTTCTATTCATTTTTTCATATTTATTATTCTATATTATACAGTTGTGAAATTTAATGATTTTGGAACTTGATGTTTTGAGCTTTTTACAGTAGTCTGTAAAAGTAACCACTTGTACATTATAAAAAAATCTTGTAAAAATTAAACTTCATAATTAATGCAGTATATATTTTCAGTATTATAAATTTTAATTACATTAAATGTTCAGGATAATGATAAACTTCATTTTATAGTTAAAAAAGATAAATTTAGGGAAATAATAATTATTTATAAAACATTTTAAAGCGAATCACTTTAGAAATATACAAAATGTTTATCTAAGTATGGAAATACCATATAAATTTTCTGTATAACTCATTTTCCCCAAAAGTTGACTTGTGCCTCTTTGGCATTCGGCCTTATTAATTGTAAACAACTGAAACCATACAACAGGAAACTTATCGTTTATGAAAACCAGAACACTGCAGTAACTCAGTTGTAGGTATATTATTTTAATTTGAAATTATGTATTTCAATATACTCTTGTATATCATTTTATGAGGAATGAAGCGCCACGCCACTACGAATCCTATTCACATAATATTACTTTTATTAAAAACATATCGCGAGAAAAAGTGCGGTGTTAAGCTCTGTAATTCAACACATCATGAATCGATAGAAAATAAAATGACAAGTTGTTTTGTCCGCCCAATAAATGTTACTTGCAAATAATTTAACAAAAAAGAAAAAAAATTAACAAATGTTTTAAACTTTTCAATACATTTATATCAGTTAAAAATTCCGTGATTTGACTCGTCAAATATCTCTTTCTTGCTCCAATCCATTATCAATACTTTAAATGCATGTAATGTAAGGGAAATAATTAAAATTCACTTTGTTCGATCACGGCTTTACCACCTTCGAATGTTCGATGCAACATAAAAACGTCAGTAATGTCAGTCAGTCAGTCGAAACCCTTTAAGTATACTTTGTATCGAGCATTGCTTGTTCTCAGAGATATCTAAAGTAACATCTGTGGATTTGTATCCGCGATCCCCGGCTGTCGGAAATAAAAGTTTACGTTATAAATATTTCGACCCACCAACCTGTCGTAACTGCAGAGACATTTGGTGAGCGCTCGAATACCTTTTTTACCCTTTTTTGTTCCACATTTTAAAGAAAAAAAAAGATGTAAATAATACGATCCTTTTAAATCGGGCAAGATGAGTGAAGTAAAGTTTGTGGTACACTGATCAGGAAGTTATTTTTTTTTTAATTTTCTAATTATATTTTAGTACTGCTAAATGTTTCGTTTTTTGCTATACATTTTATTTGATTTTCATTCGATGGAATAAGTTGTTTTTGTTTCCTCAATACAATTACAATGTCTCGAAAATTGGACAAAAATTGGGGAACGAACTATCTGCCTACCAAAAAAGAAATTTACTAAACATTATCAAATAATAATTGGTTGATCCGATTAGAACAAATTGCATATACATTTTGTTTGTGTTTAGAAGATTTTATATATAAAATCAGGAGAATTAAATATTAAGCAACAAGGCAAGCCGCGGCGTTGAAACCCGCCGCTCAACATGCAATGTCTGCATAAGCTTAACAAGTATTTCAATTATATTAGTGCTCAGTGTACTATAGCGTGTTAGGACCATCTTGTCAGGACCACTCTCGAGGTAAGTGCAGGTATCTCCGTTTTTTTGCCCTCAAAAATAGGTTACCTATTTATTTCTTTATAAAATTGGGGTGGATAAATGTTGACTCTTCGAAAGGTTTGAGTGAATTACTTTTTAGTAATATGATATTATAATAATATGGGATTAGTTTGGTTTTTTTTCTTTTATATATTACTTTTAAGATTGGTAAAGGATAAAAAAATAGATATGTTTATTTTTTTTTGTTCAATTATTATCAAGATATTATTAAATACATTGTTACTAATACTGGGACTACTTTCACAAAACAAAAATATATGTATTGCTTTAGTTAATTAACTGTTATTTAAACTTCATTCTTTCTTAAATTTTTATCAAAACCAAAAATGACATTCCAATTGAATTACGCACGAATATAGAAATACCTAAATATAATACAATATGTAAATAATTTTATAAATACATTAAAACACAGCAGGTGTTTTTATTTAAATTCACATACAAAAACTTCATTATATTAATTTCATTAGTTTTTGTCACTATAATGTAAAAGTCTTAGAATCGCACTGATACGTTTTAAATTATACTTTTATAGCCGATTCATAGAAATTTCCTTTTGCTGTCGTAATTATTTGAGGTTATTTTGCTCTGGGATCGTTTTGATTGAGCGTTGTTCCAAAGAAATGTGAATGACTACCTGCTAGTTCTTGACGTGTGGATGGTGTAATGCAAAACATTTTATATTTGATTTTAAACTATTTTTTGCTTTATAAGCTTTTTTTAATCTGTAATAGTTATAATATAAATCTTGAAATATATTAGAAATTAGATAAAAAACATGTTTTATTATATAATTGTGCAATATTGCATAACATCATCCCATCACCTGTTCCTTTAGAACCGGTCTAGACAAAAAAATGTTTTTCGATAAGAGTATTTAAAAAATTGCGTGGATTTCATTAATAGTACGTAGAACGATTTTAATAGGCGTTACCAATCAAATTAATTCACATTGATTAGTGCAATTAAGTATTTTACGAAAATAGGATCAAAAATATATATATATTCGATTGAAAGATATATATATACTTTACAACTTAGAGAAGATAGTATCCCTTCGTTTTTAGTGACGTCCAAGGTCACATTTCAGTTAACAAAATCTATCTTAAGCTTTTAAATATAAACATTAAAATAAAAAAAAATGCTTTGACTGACACACAATATAATTTTATCAACAAAACGTCAATAAAAGAGTGATATGTCACTTAAGCTTAACTGTAAAATAGGACATGCGTTCAGATAAAGTCCAAGATACGAATTAAATAAGCAAAAACAATCGAAAACGATTAAACGTAAAAACGATTTTATAAAACTCTCGATATTAAATTGTTTACTATTCTACAAGTTACAAGTAGAAATATCCTTCGAGAACTCGAATCGCTATTATGGTAGTAATTACAAACCGGTCGTCGTTTCTGATTTTTTTAAACGAAAATGTGTATCTCCCGAGTATTTTTATCATTTAATTTGTTATGTTGCCTTGTGGAGTTATTCTACTAGTTATATGACTCAGAATATATTATATATTTTATATAAATAACAATAATATTATAGTTAAAATTATTAAGAATATTTAAGGTTTAAAAAGATCTTGCCGTCGTTGAACCTGCTACATTCGAGGAACTAAGCTATTCCCTAAATAAATAATAACGAAAAACATATATATATATATATATATAAAATATATATTTCTACTAGAAAATTCTTTAACAACGAATGATAAAACGAAGACAGAACGGTAAGCTATTTTGATACAGACCCATAATTACAGTTTTAATTATTTAAAAAGTGCCTCCCCTATTAGTTTATCGCTGAGCCGCCATTCCCCGCCATTAACTGCATATTTTAGATAAAAACAGACCATTTGGAAAATTTTCTCAAATTAACCATCGGAAACTAGAATCTTAGTTGTTGTTTAATTAAATTGTAAATTAGTTATATATTTTATTATAATATAAATAGTGAACTAACTACGTTTCATTCCTTCGACGCGAGTCGAGTGTGATTGGTCGGTCTGTACGTATTTCATACTATATTTATTCAAATTGGTGTTTTTAATATTCTCGACGGTAGCTTCGGAGCCAGTTTTATATTAGCCTTTGTTTTATCATCTTGTTCGCGTCATTTTGATCGATTCGACACTGTACGATCGTATATTTGAAAGAGTTATTTATTTTGTTTTCAATCTAAAGACATTGTGGTTTTAACAGAGAGAAGCTAGTGATAAATCCGTTTTGTTCATCTCCTTAGATATAATACGTGTTGTGTGACGTAACTAAACTCCGCGATCTGTGAAATGGGACTGTGAAATTGAAATATTTCAGAATCAAAAGATCCAAATCCAAAACAGTAACGAAACTATTTTATCGGGTAAATTAACAAAAAACATTTCGAAATATAAACCTACAAGCACCGCGTGTACATACATTCCAAAACTGAGCTCACGAGAGTATTTGATCGTTTAAATTAACAAAAAACATTAGAGGGCAGTCGAAGAGGTCGTAGAGGTCGCGTCGGGCGTTGCACGTTGCACGGTAAAAAATAACACAAACACAAAAACAGTACCGTATGAGTCACGCATAAAGGAAATTCGCGTCGTCGGTCGCCTCACAGAGTCCGTCCAATCCAATGTGACACTTCGGCCATTAACTTAAGCAAAAACTTAAGTAGCCTGACCATATTGCTAAATTTTTAACTGACGAGTTAGTCAGTGGGTTAAATTCGAAGGGAGAACACTGTAAGTTATTTTTTTTTATTATCAGCTTCACGCTGAATCCCTCACAGCAGCAGCAGAGGGAATCCTTGTGTTAAGATACTTCGTTCCCCATTTTCCCCTGAATTCAGGAGTTCATTGCGTATTGGGTGCGGAACTTAACGCTGCTCTTTGCCTTGATACCAGAGCGAAGAAATGGAAATATAAATTTAAATAAATATTCCAATTCCTCAAATGGGGATCGAACCTACAACCAGTCGCATTTACAGTCACACTTTGTGCCCCTGCACGACTGACCTCTAAGTAAGCTAAGTAAGATAAGTTATATTATTATTATTATAGTAATGTTTTAACAGTTTAACTGGTTTTTATCTTTCATCAATCACAATTTATGATACTTACGTATCGTAAATAGTCAGTAATGTCAGTCAGTCAGTATAATATAGAGTTATTTCAGCTAGTTATAATAAATTATATAATTTTCTTTGTCACCTGAACAAATGCAAAACAACCAGTCATAATTAATATTAATATATGCAATTCGACAAACTGTAATATCATCTGAAATAATTGACAAATATTTGAAATGAGGTATAATAGCGTGGAGTGTGGTTATTTTTAGTTTCTTTATTTAGTTTTTTTTTTTGTGCTTATTTTGTACATTTTTCACGTTTTTTGTTATATTCTCCGTTTTACTTACGTATTAAAGTATTGTTTGAAAGTAAATATCGTTTTGTGTGACCAATTGCTTGTTCCTGAAATATTCTAGTAATTAATACGAAAAAAAAATTTTTATACCCACCTAAATTCCTTTCTAAATTAAATGCATTTAGTTTAATTAAATTCAGTTCTAAATGTAATATTTATACGAATATTTTATCCAAGATGAGAATGAACCAGTGACCTCTGTCTTAAATAGTCATTAGCTTCAAGACAAAAAGTCAAAAACGAATATAAAAAATAAAGTAATATACCCATTTTTTGTACAAACAGTACCTACCTCAAGCTATCCAATATTGTGAGTCAAAGTCCACAAAAAGTGTTTGGATTTTTTATCGATCTTTATTTTTTACAATCATTCTATTGAGGCCGCAATGGCATAGCGTGTTACTGTAAGCGCAACAGCTATGGGTTCGATTCCCATACGGAGAAATGTATTATTAATTATTTTAATTTCTCTCTGGTAACAAGATAAAGCGCTGCGTTGAATTCCGCACCCAACATCCCGAAAAATTGGCGGCAAGTGACAAACGTTGTATTACTACTGAAAAAAAATCTATTGAGTTATTCATATTACAAAAGCATGAAGACACGTGAATGATATTTAAAGGTTATTTTAACCTATTGTATTCTTTTGTTTTAGGTACACAATGCGGTCGTTGGCACTCGTTTTGAGAATGGTAGATGGATTTTTTTAAATTTAAGATTAATATCTTGCTTATTATTTATTAATTTGTATAATAATAATATGACAGCGTGAAAAATAGTGATATTGTATTCTATGAAAAGGTAACGAGTTAAAATTATTTTAATTTAAATATAATATATAATAATATATTAAATTTCACGTACTAAAATTTCAATGAGATCATCTTGGTTGTGAGTTCGATTTTCTCTCACGGAAATGCACATTTAACACTATATTCTCTCTGCTTATTCTGCTATATGCGGGTTACGTCGTGAAATTTCACTCTTATTCCCTTTTTTTTTTTTTTTTAAATAGAAATATATGCCTTTATATAAAACAGTAAGTACATAATTTTAGAATATATTCCCTAACAATTGTAGATTGTGGTATGCTTAAATCAATGCGTATTTTGAACAATAGAGTCAAATTGAATATCTCGTACGTATAACATAATAGGCAGTATATTTACATTGTGGTTTATACTGATTACTTGTTTATTAGTCATACATTTGAATACACTAAATATTAGTTGAAATACTGTTTTATATTGAAATTAGTACTTTTTCTAGTTTACTTTTGATTATAATAGAAATTTAAAATTAAAATAAAATATTACTCAACTATAATTATAAAAAAATCAAATATTATAATAATGATAATAGTGCGAATTAAAAGCTGAATAACTAAATTATATATTTAAAAAACCAACTATTGAGTTACTTGTCGGTTCTTCTCAGCAGAACTGCTTATCGACCCTATTGACGTTTTTAAGTAATTTGACAATTTAATAGTAACTTGTAAATGTCGAAATTAACAATTAATATTTTAATGTGGTTTGATTTGGTAATAAAAAGTAAAAATCTAACAAAGCTTTTCTCTACTAGAAATCGTTCTACGTTTATTTTGCGGAAAGTAGACAAAGCTTCTTCTTTAACGTATAAGATACACCATTTTTATTTAAAATATATTTAAGACAAGATATTTACAGATAAAATTATGAAAAGTGACATTGTTATCGAATTGCAAAATAAAGGATATTACTACTTTACGGTTAGGATAGGTCGCAATTGAACTGTTGATCAAATCGAACCGGTTCTGCCAGTGACAGCTCAATACTAGGCGTGTATCACACATAAAGGTAGGGTTTCACTAAGTTAAAACCATAAGTTACTAAATAAATACTAGATATGTCGTTATATATGTAAATGTATATTATTATTATATATAAGGCAACTAGTATTACAATAACGTTATATTATCTTTATTTTCCTAGAAAAATGGAGACTCATATGTAATTGAGGTCATTAGTATCTAATTGTTGATGTAGAAAATCCAAACTATTTTTCCCGTTAAGTTGGTACTAGCGTTACTTTATTTGTTTCTGATTTATTTTAATACAATAATCGAAATATATTGGTATCTTTAAGACTAAAGCAATTTTTATAAGAGATTCCATTATAATTTCCAACAAAATTGACCATCTAAAATTTGTATATTCAATCCCTATCGTATTAGGATACGTAGGACCGACGCCTAGTTTCCAGCAATCGGATGAGTACGCGTGTAGGACCCTGTATTGTCTTTGTACGTCACAATGACTCACGCCATTGTATCCGATACAATGCCCTTTGTGCATTGTGTAGACCTGGTGTTACGTAGTAGAAAATAGATAATTAATCTACATGTACATTGAATGACACATGACTTTCCATTTGTGTGACTTTCCGTGTGTTTATCTTGTTTAATCTGTTATTATAAAAATGGCTGTCAAATGTCAAAGTTAATAAATAGATATTTTACATAATTCTGCTATTTATATTCTTATATAACAAACATACTTGGAATACGCACTTGAGGGAATAATATAGGCGTAAATACTCATCATATAAAATCTATACTTTTTTGTACCAGCTATTGATCGACCGCGACGCAAGTTTTTTTCAAACGAAATGCAATATCGTATGGCACGCGTTCATAGGGGATCACCCTACCGGGACGTTTTACTCTACAATGGGCAAAAAATAGAAACCCGAAAGGGTCCCGAATATAATAGATATGCGAAAACTCAATTGCTCCAGCTATAAAACCCACCAAGTCCTACCCCTTCAACGTAATTTGGTCCCTATGTGTGTATGGTACACATTATTTTTTATCTATGCCACATTAAGGAGACCCCTCGGATTTCGACCGCGCAAACTTGTAGGCGGGAAAAGTGGTAGTACATTTTGAAATGTCAAAACAAATTAGTATTTTTACATTTTATAATCGTTAGTTTTTGTAGTATTTCTATATATATATAAATCATATGCAGAATGTATTAATTTAAAAATTAAGATGTTTATTTTGTGTGTACATAAAAAAAAACTTTTATGTAAATGAAATACCCAAGATTTATTTATCTGCACAAATGGTAGAGTAATAAATTTATTTTTAATTACACCTTTTTGCAAGCTGCCACGTCATATTCTATCAAATTTTTTGTGACAGGTAAAGTTAATTTAAAATTCCACAGAACATATCTAAATAAAGAGATCTTGAATACGTAATTAGATTTAATCTGTATTAACAAAAAAGTGTGTAACCAAGTGACATTAAAGCGAATCGTAAAATTAATGAATTAATTTAATTACTCTTAAAATCTCAGAGATTATAAATAGTCATATTATATTGGGAATTGAATCTACATTTATAAGCATAGTAGTCCACATGTTTCGCTTATATCATATAAGTAAATAGTATGCATGCTACTGGCGAAGGGTCAATTGATTGATTAATAAATTATTTGGTCGATAAAAGCCATTCCATTTAATCTTCAAAATTAATATTTTCATATATCTATATTTGTTTTTTAGAATAATTTACACATACCTATAGAACCAGAGATTAGAGGTAAAGACGAGGTCTAAATCATCATCACCAGGTCATCTAGGCCTAAATGCCAAACATCTTATTTAATTCCCATAAAAAAATGTATAGGTATATGAAAATTTAAAAATACTTTATATTTTTTCAGCATACAGGAGCTAATGTTTAGCTTTTTAATTTCTGTTGGATTGAATAGCATCAAGCCAAGTATTTTTGGCGGCTTGCCGGAACTTTCATTTTGCTATATGCCATATTCGCTTCGGAGTGTAGGTACATTATATTAGATTTACTGGTTCATTTAAAATACTTCTTAATACTTCTAAATGAAAAATAAAAACGTAAAATCACCGTAAACGTATGAATTTAAATAACGTTAAAATTATATTTAAAATATACAATAAAAAATAAATACAACATATCCTATATTTGAGATATACTAAATTGTTTTTAATTAAAAACGACTAGAATTATTCTAATAGCAACGAGTATATAAAATACGAATTAATAATAAAGTAAAATACCATCTACATTCTCTCTAATAACACCCGTGCGAGTGATAGTTAGATGTGAAATTATCAGCCATATCCCAAAAGAACAGTTAGATAAATTGCCTGTAATCTTTATAGTGAAACTATGAACCCTCGAGCCAAACTGAAATTGGTGATGGAACTTTGTGTCTATTTGGACTATTATAGAAACGATTTGTGTGACTTTTATTTGATTTTGACTAATGTGTAAATTTATATTGCTTTTTTTTATAAAAAAAAGGAATTTATCTATTTCTATCGCGTTTATGAGATTTTTGTATAGATTACAATTATTTTTAAAATATTTTAAGTTTCAAATATTTAAAATAAAAGTAAAAATTATATCATAACATTTTTTTAGAACTCTACAATATAATCGATCAAATAATTTCAATACGGCTATTAATTTTGTTAATAAAAACTTTCCTTTTTTTTCCTAATAACACATAATTCCACAATTTCATTATCAAAACCACAAAATCAAATAAAACCATCAAAATAAGGCCAATAAGACCTCAACAGTCGAAATCAACAAAATACGAATAACGAAATTGCTATAACTAATTCCAATGATGAGTAGAGTGGGTGGCAACGTTCTGATGGGGTAAAAATTACCCCTTAGGGTAACGCATGGGGCTCTCCCCTTTCCCGCTCATGTGGAACAGACCTTGTAGACTAAAGTAATAACTATAATTATTAGGCCTAGAGACCATTTTAGCGTGTTTCCGTTGAGAAATACGTATATGCCTTTATATGTTGTCGAGTATGATAATAGTGTATTTCCGATGCGAGCGAATCCCTCAGTAGGTATTGGCAGGAAAAAATCGTTGATAAACTAAATGACCTCAGTTAAATTGCGTTTAATAAGCTTGGACTACAGGCTATTTACTTTGGGCTTTATATCGTGTTGTTTAAGTGAAATTATTATATAATTATATAAAAAAATTAACTGACAATTATAAATTTGACAAAAACATACCTATAGAGCGAAGAAACGAAAATATTAAATATTTTTTATCCTCAAGTGGGAATCGAACCCACAACCTCACGCGTATACAGGCCTGCGCCATGACTGGCCTCTCGTAGTATTTACAAAACTAATATTAAAATACTAAATGCTCAAACCGACGAATAGCACGAAACAAGCGACGAAACATAATTGCATCGTTACAATATATGACTGGCCCTTTACATTTTTATTAGCGGTTATAAAGTTAACATACATATAGCGGACAAAACGGCCATTAAAATGAACCCATTTACCACCTCCTAAAATATCCTAAAACGACTGTTTATGTTTGCGTTCCAGTAGGCATACGAGTGCATTTCGCGAAACGGCCATAATTCAAAATAAAACCGAAACAAGTCGAGAAATGCAACTTCACACGTAATTACACAGGCATTTAGTGCCCTTATGATATATTAGGGTTCCTTCGGCTCAGTAGGGAACATAGTGTTAAGACACTTCGGCTTAACGTGTTGAGTGACGGAACTCAACGGCACACTTTTCCTGGACACCAGAGCCGAGAATTGAAAATATTGTGCGTAATGCCACTGTATTAAGATTATACCGGCTCCGTCATATAAACTGGCAACGTCGAAAGTTTATTAAGCATAAACCTTTCACAATTTCCATTTATGTTATAGCTTGACTGTCATAAAGTTTAATGTTTTTATTATCTGCATAGGCTCCAAGCAGGTGCATCCACGTGTAGGATCTAAGAGCTAATAATAGCTCACACGGAGTAGAACGGAACCCTCATCGGCCCGTATATCAGGAGGCCAATATACTTTTTAATTGTCCCCATAAAATTTGAATATGGTAGAGGAAGCGCCATAAACGTGCATTTTGGCGAGGCAGCTTTAGCGAGCAAATGGGCCGTGTAAAGAAATCGTGGTGATGAAGTAGTATGCATATATTAGTTTTTTTATAGTACAATTATTTAGTTGTGACATCGCGGTCGGTTTCACTTAGGCTGGCAACACTGTAGACGGTCTACAAGGAGGGGAGGGGAGCACCGTGCGTGCTATCAGAGCTCCAGGTTCCGTGGTGATGGACGCAACGGGCGTCAAACGCGTATTTATTGGGTACTCGCGCCGCTGCGTCAGGCGCGTACCGGCCAAACTACCGCCGTGCACGCGATACCTTAGGCCCCGTCCACACTATCTCGGATTCCGATCTGCCGTCATAACGAGATAGCGGGTAATTAACGTTTTTAAAGAATATCCTTATCACTATAATTTCTGTGGATATCTTGGTCGCTGTGGAAAAACAATAATCAGTTAATTTTTAATGAAGACGGTGTTTTAAAGTGGCACTCGGTGCGAATAAGCTGGTGCGTAGTGCGGAACTAAGTCTTTCTGTGAGTATTATTATAGCTTATTGTTTTATTTTATTATTGACATCATTTTTATTTAAAAATGTTTTAAAATATATTAAATATTATTGTTTTTTAATCTGTATAAAATAATATAGAAAGATATGAATAAAATTGTTTTTCCATGTTGGTACAACGGTAATGCCGTGAGCGCCCGCACTTATTGCCGTTGCGTGGCTATTCAATTGAGCCGTTCATACATATTTAGCCGGCATTAGGCCCGGGAAATTGGATTTATCGCTACCCAACTTTCACACAAACATTCCTTTCTTAACTAAACGTGAACGTGAAAACGGCTGACGACGTGTTTATTTTTTTTTAGTATGTATTTACTTTTGCATTTCAAAATCGTGAAATGTCACGTCAAGAAAGTAAATATCTTTTATTAGTTTCATTATAAGAATAATATTTTTCAACACGAAATCTTAGTAATAATTCGGCAGCCCTCGACGGGCTTGTAAAAACGATAAACAACGTGAGAGTAGGATGCTATTTATGTATCGTATCTACATTTTGTGAGGGTCGGGTAAGCCCGAGATTTGCGAACTAATTTCAACTGCAAATCCCCAAAATGAGTGGGATTTGGCAAGACGGCTCGTCGCCTTTCCGACCACACCTTTACGGTGGTTCCTCTGGAATACCGCGTGCAGTGTACATGCCACGAAGGCTAACTTGCTCACGTTTCAAATAACACGTTACAATTTTTTTTGAAAAGGAATTTTGGCTTGTATTACATAAATTTTATTTTAAAATATTTTTAATATATCGTGTGTAATTTTTTGACGCGTCGTTCTTATTTATCGGCTGGTTAGGTGGAGAGTGTTTGAACAGTCTACTAGCACCATATTTCTAGGTATTGAGAATGGAATAGCTTAGGCCAAGGTTGATATGCATACATTTCAAGCTGTATCCCGCATGTAGAAGGGTAGGCAAAGGCATTACGAACTGAGCGCCGGAGTTCAACGCCGCGCTTTGTCTAGACACAAGAGCGATATAATGAAAATCTTAAATATTTCCCTTCCTCGAGTGGAAACCGAACTCACAACCTCATTTACAGTCACATGTTTGGGACCCTGACCTCAATTACTTCAGCCTTATTTAAATAAAAATAAATATAATAATTTTAAGTTAGTTTATGTCAAGATTTTAATATTACATACATACATACAAAAGTTACATAAAAACTCCACGTGCCTCCTTTTACGATATTATTTGCTGGGATCTCGCAATGAAGTAGGTAAATTATCAGATAGTGTTATCACAAAAGTCAATAACGTTCTGATTTTGTTACGTTTGTTTATCTTTATGTTGGATATTATGACTTTTAAAACTGCTTTCACCTAAAAAAATATTATTTCATTATTATATAAGACATATTTATGTTTATATATTTTATGTTTTGAAGGTTATAATAACTCATCTATATATATAAAATCGAAAGGTCACTCACTCATCACGAAATCTCAGAAACTACATGTGCTAAAAAATCTCAGATTTTGCATAGGAGTTATTTATAGGAAGTAGGTGCTCGCTAAGACGGGAATTTGCAATATTCGACTTCTAAGGGGTTGTTTTTGGGGTCGAAAGTTTGTATGAAACTTCGTTACTACAAATGCTAGGAGTCTCAAATTTTGCATAGACGTCACTAGGACGTAGCCATGGAGACAGAAAATAATAATAACATAGTTCACGCGGGTGAAACCGCGAACGGGCCGCTAGTAAAGTATATATATCATTTTAAAAATTATGTGAAAGTTTGTACGCTGCTAAGTTATATTTTAGAAAATAGATATTTATCTTAAAAAGATATGAGTAAAAGAGTGCCTAATATCTTAAAAAATATATTATTATTATCTTTGATTCTTTGGCAAGTAGAAGGAGAAAGAAGTGTAATATTATTAGGCATATAGTAATCTAATTAATATCATACATCAATCATCAGAAATAGCTAAACAATTTTTGATAGAACTTTCACTAGTACAAAATAACTATATTAAAATATTAAGAAACACCCGCTGTTTTAATTAGACCACCTACATGGGGTGCGTCAGTTGCTAGTTACTAGTTCCAATTCATTGGTTCTGTTTATTTAACATATGTATGTGGATATTTTTATTACTTTATTTGTTTAATTTTCGTTGCCATTACTTCAAAATATAGATGACGTGGTAAGGAAGTGATAATTATGTTTTTTTTATTTTATTTTGGAAGTTAGCTCCGTTATTTATTTTTTTATTTTTCGAGACATTGCATGTTGAATTGCGAAACACAACGCCGCTTTTTGTCATGTTACCAAGCGAAATAATGTCATATTAAAAATAAACATTCGTTGCAATGTTTAAATATATAAAGTTATCTTATCTTGGAATATGAAATTATTTTTTTTTTCATGTAATGCCTGCATTGCAGTTTTACTTTTCATTGTATTCATTTTTTTTTTATTTCTATTTTTTTTAATAACAAAAAAATTAAAGATTTTTAACTTTCCTAATTAGTATTACATAGCCAAGTTATCCAAAATATAAAATAGGATTATTTTTTAAGTTCTAAAAAGACCTCATAACAATAATTTCAGCTTCACGCTATATCCCGCACACAGCAGGGTAGGCAGAGAGAACCTAGTGTTAAGGCACTCCGTTCCCCAATAATAATTCATAATCAAATACAAATTATTTTAACGTATACCTACATTCATATAATATGTAACGTATGTAACTTTATTACAGTACTTTGGCTATAGTTATTTTCCCACAGTAAAATGATTTTTATGGCTATGTTAAACTAAACTTGCTAAAATAACCGAAGTGCATAACACATTCTTATGAATGTGCTAATCAGCATCGAATTATCTTCTATAAAATATATTTCTCATAGTTAGGTGAAGGCAGATGTGACTTTAAGTCTATCTACGTATATAAATATAAATATGTGTATGACCCTTTATTATTATGTAATTATTGTATTTCTTAAGTAATCGAGACATGGATGGATACCTTTATATAGCTTATGTTAAGTAGTGTATAGAATAAGTAGTGATCCAGACCTCTGTTCTCTACTAATTCTCGATCCACACCTAGAGACTAGAACAACGATTGAAAAATTATCTACAATAATAACTTTCATACAAATTATATATAAGAATAATTTCCTTTGAATATTGTAATTTATTTAAATTCTCAACATATTTAGTTACTTGTGTTTTTTTTTATTTATTGATTTTGATATAAGCGGAAATCGATCACAAATCAACATGACCCTACCCACAAAACCCAGGAGAAGCCACTTTCTTGATGTTTCTCAAGGATTTCTATAGACATTCGCTACTGTAGAAGTTCTTATGCAAATTTTTCATTCTCACGGAATTAGAAAAATTTGCATGTCCAAAGGGTTCCATACCGACACTGCTCTATGAATTGCAAATAAGGATACCCACGGAAAAATTAATTATGGGGATTTCGGCAGCTGTTACATTCAAATGTTAATTCGGGTTTTTAGTGTAATGTCAAGGTTGGTACTTTTTTCGACGTGTTCGAAACAAGATTGGTGATAAAATATGATATTAATTTAATTTTTTTAACTAACTTTATCGCGTTGCGTTGCTTCACGCTCCTTCATTTGCATAACTTGTATCTTATCATTTCAAATATATTATATTTAGTTTCACGCCACTTCCTCTGCTAGATATCATCTAATGGCCACCGTTCTCTCATTTACGCCTATTTGTTAGTGTTTTAAATTTAAATTGTTAATGTAATTTTAACTCGTTACCCCTATTCAAATAAGTAATATTAATTATTATAATTAGAAAATATGAAAGAAGCCAAGAAACTAAGAAAAGAAAAATAATGAAGACGCAAGAAAAAGAAGGAAGAATATGAAAAGAAGAAAACACTGGTGATTGCCACTAGCGAGGTATAGAGTTCCTACGTAATATAGAACTGTAGGAACTTCATACCGTGCTCTTGGGTTTGCCAATGGTCTACAATTCTAATAAGAAGATAGAAAAGGAAGAAGAAAAAAATGTTCCTTATAAGCCGAAGATTTTATATGATAATAATTAAATAATTTGTGATTTTATCATATACGAATACTTTACCTTATAGATTGTTATATTATTATTAAGAATATAATATTAGTATATAATTAATTACCTAATGAATTTAAATACATATTTGGAAATTATATTTTAATTTTGTATATAATTATAATAGTTATAAGTTATAATATAGTTATAAGCTATATAACATCGCGTTATTCGTTCTAATGTAACCTATTGTACCCGGTCAGAGATATCTCGGGAACTCAGAATATATTACTTGTCATACATAACTCTTTGTTATTTTTATTTGACCACGGAGACGAAGCTGAAGGTAAAAGCTTACTTATAAATTAGTGTTAAATTTAAAATCAAAAAGTTATAATGTATAATGTTATAATTTTATAATAAACCCATCCACTTTTAAGTTTAATTTCTTAATATTTTTAATGTTTATTCAATATTTCTAGGTAGAATTACATCTGATTTTTGCGCTGTTCGTAGCTTCCTGTAGGACTAACACTACTGACTTTTCTATGTAACTTGACGATTAGAAACTTGTACCTAATGGCCTAATTGAATAAAGAATATTTTAATTTCATTTTTAATATACATTCCTATTGATATATACCTATCTACATAAGTGTTACAATTTTGCGGATTTTGTTAAATTAGAACGTAGTATCTTAACTCTAGACTCCTAGGTTCCCTCTGCTTACCCTGCTATATGCGGAATACAGCGTATATAAATAAATTATACATTTACTTTTTTATTATATAATTTATATTAGACGCTACTAATGGCACAGAGGCCCATGAGTGTGATTATAAACGTGACAGTTTGTGGGTGCGACGGCGGAAAGTAAGGAGCGGAGTGACATAACACTAGGCTCCCTCTGCCTACACTGCTATATGCGGGATACAGCGTGAAGCTAAAAATAATATATAAAAAGTACTAATATTGATTGTGATTTCAAATTCATGTTGTTAAAAAAACAGTGTTTTCGAAAGAATAAATAAATTATGTATAACTATAATATGGTTTTATTCTACCCATAGTAACCAAACCACTGCTGGAACAGTAAACAAGTATAATATTTACAGTAATTATAAAAAGTTAAATAAAGAGTTTTTTATAATTATAAGAGTCGTTAGTGCCATAGCATTTTCTAGTCTAAATAAGATAATAATTTAAAACAAAGAAATATTAGTTTTGCAATTACGACAATTTTTGTTAGTCTTAATAAATTTCCTTACTTTAATAAATATAATTAGTTGAATAACTATTATTTAATATATTGATTAAGATAACTAACTTCCTCTCTTTTTTTAGCTAAAATAAAATACATACAATAATTTAAAATGTACTTCTTATAAATATATCGTTATTTTTCCATTAGTATATTATAGGAGATAGCTTTACTAATTTTATATTATGGGGTTGACAGGCAGAATACCTAACCTATATAGAATTCAACCAGAGATATGTACATATATTTTTACCTATTACTATCCCCTAAATAGAAATAATAATCACAACTATTTTTTTACAGGCGTTTGCCTTGGTGTTTACCAATTCCGCTACAAAGTTGTCGTTACGCACCCATTTTTTACCAATGTGGGTATCGAATCTACTACCTACCTATGGAATCATCGTTCCAGGTCCATCGCTTTGCATGGTGAACAGCTGACTGGGACTCACCTGGGACTAGCGTCCTAAATGTAGTGTTAAAGGGCCATCTTATAACTTGTTTTAATTCACAATTTTCCAAACTCATGTCTCTACAAAACTATCTCCCTCCAAAATACCTTCCATAAGTGAATTGAGGATGATTCTAGACAGGTTCTTTGATTATAAAGTCATTTCTAATATTAATTGAAAATTCTCCATATGCCGCATACTGTTAAATAATACGGTAACCTACCCTGTTATATACAGGATACAGAATTAAGCTCTCATTTTCCTATCTACAAATAGCAAGATCAGCATCAGGAACGTATTCTCAGACTTTCCGTTCCCCACTTGCCGCTCAACTTTCAAGACAGCCTGTTCCAGTTCAATCCATGCACATGTTATGACATGTGATTCAACATGTATGGAAGTGCAGGCAAGTAGGTACATGCCGATGCACTAACGTCACTAAAACTATGACACTATCCGTGACTCACCGACGCGACGGAAGCTACTGGTGTGTTTGTATAATTATTTTCAATCCACGTTCTGTTCATATATTTTTATAATAATAAATAATCAAATGTTAAGTGGATATCGTCATTTTATGATGATATTATATTTTTTTTTTTTATTAATTCAAATCATATTCTTTTCAAAGTAGGTACCTCTTTAGTGAATAAACAAAATTAATAGGTTTTTCACTATGATGACTATACTCGTATACCACAAACAATTACATAAACATAAAAAAGTACGTCGTGACACAGTGGAACAAGGTATGACTGTAAACACGGCGGTTGTAGGCTCTATCTCCATTTGAGGAAATGAATTATATACCATTAGATGAATATTTCATATTTTTATTGTGTTTGTATGAAATATATTTTGCAATAAGATTACACTTTATGTTTGTCATTAAAGATCTTTCCACCTGTGTCCCCAAATTAGTTCAGTTAGTCAACTCTCTACTATAGTAGTTGAGTTGAAGTCGTCGTAGTGCAAGGGCGCAAGCACTTAAATTCCCTCTGCCTACCCTGCTGTTTGCGGGATACAGCGTGAAGCTGGTTTATTTTATTTTAATAAGAGATCGGCCGTAGCGCAGGATCAGAAGCGAGTGTAAAAGTGACAGGTTGTGAGTTCAATTCCCACTCGAAAATGAAATATTTAATATTTTCATCATCACGCCCCCAGAATTCGGTAGAAAATGGGAAGTGGAGTGTTTTAACACTAGGCTTTCTCTGTCATAACATGCAGGAAACTGAAACTGCTACATGAAGCTAAAAAGAAAAGAAAAAAGGTAACTTTGCACTATATAATTGTACAAAATTACTTATAAAACTCGTTAAATTATTCTTACCTTCATGTCACGCGCCAGAGAAGAATTTGCCAGTGTAAGTAATACTTACTTACATACAATATGTTCAACATAATATGTTTAATATATGTATGTATTTAAGAAATGTTTCGATCGTATCGGCAGCTTTGACATTTACAAAAGCTCTTTTTACATTCGTTTTTAAATGTATTTTATATTTTATTTATACGCTTAAGTTACAGCATTTATTATACAAACTTTATTTTAAATTTTGAAAATGATTTCAGTTTTATAAATAAAATATTTTTTATAAAATTGTTTCTTTTTTTGTTTATAATTTGGCTAAATTGTATCACGCCTCTATTATATAAAACTAGGAGTAAAAAGGAATGTAATTAGGGGTAGAATCTAGTGTAAATTAACTAAATAACATAATATATTTAATGGTTAGGTCCTAGGACCTAGGTTTCCTCTGCCTTCTCCGCTATGTGGGGAACTCAATGTAAAGCTAAAAATATATGTATATTTAAATAAGGCACTAACTAAATTTGAGTAGGGAAAAGCAGCCGATTCTATCTCTCTCAACATCGTTCTCAAGATCGATCTTAGACCTGAGGGCGGCTTATACAATAAGAGCCTAGGTTACACTCTGCCTATTATAGTTGCGATACACCGCGAGTGTCTCAACACTATTTCTCTTTGCCTACCCTGCGTTGCGGGAAAAGGAGTGAAGCTACTTTACTACAATTTTAACGTAGTTATTAATTTCTTTACATTTTAAAATAACATTTTTTTATTTTAAGTTAAGTAATTTCTTCTCGCTAATATTTAAAACTAGTTTTTGCACTGGTAGAAACGTTGCATTTTAAAATGGCGTCTAATTGTGATAAATGAGTGCAAAAAATATTTAAAACTTGTTAAGACGTGCTTATGGACTGTGTGTTTTTTGTGCGTCACTCCAAAGATATAGGTGATAAAATGTTGAATAGAATATTTATTATGTATATTTAATAGTTATTTTATACTATTAATTATTATTAGAAGGTATTGCATAATCCTTTGGCATGCAGGTTCAAATTCTATAACATTATTTTTGGTAAAATGACTTTTATAGTTGAACAAAGAGTTATTAAACAAGTAAAATTTATTTTTATTTGACGCCATTGTAGTGCACTTAGAAGAACGTCCTATTAACTTTTAATTAATAGTCAACCTGAAGTACAAGTTTTCTAAACGGAGAAAACTTAGTTCAAAGAAACTCCGTCCTTCTTTTACTGCTTGTATTTCTTAACATCATATATTGTATGGCGGAACCCAACACCGTGTTACTTTAAGAGAGCGGGAAAATAAAAAAAAATATATAATCATTTCTACGAGTAGATATTGAATTACTACTATCGCATCTAGAGTACGCTGTACCACTGTGTCACAGTGGCCCCATTTTATGAAATGAAGTTATTATTAAAATGCACTTGCAGCCCCAGTTGAAGCCAGTCGTGGCACAGTAGCTAAAACGGATGACTGTAAACGAGACACGTCGTGGGTTCGATTCACACTCGAGGAAAATAAATATTTAATATTTTCATTACTTTGCTCTGGTATCGAGGCAAAGCGCAGCGTTGAGTCCCGCCCCTCAACACGCAATGCCACCAGAATTCGCTGGGAAGTGGTTAGCGGAGTGTCTTAACGCTAGGCTCCCTCTGCTACCCTGCTATATGGGGGATATAGCGAGAAGCTGGACATAAAATTAAATTGCATAATCCAGGGATGTCATTAGTTTTTCTGTCCACCTATCCAAAAATATTTATTTCCAATCCATGTTTTATGAGTTTGGACATAAAAAGTACATGTAACGTGTACACTGTACATGTCGATACACTTCGATGGATTTCAATGAAATCGATATAGTTCTGTCAAATTAAGTTACTTCCAAACGTTATATGTGATATTGATTTTGCTTGTTAAATTTACTTTCTATTTTTACGTACAAAATTCCAAAGCGTAACTCTTTTNAGTAATATTTGTAGTCCTGGGACTTGAAAAACCATCACAGGGTGTCGGTTTTTCCGATATTTTTTAAAATCAAAATAATATGAAAAATACATGACAAAGATTTTTTTTTATATTTTTCTCATGACTGTCACAACTTGGTCTATCACCTGGTTTCGTTTTATCGTTGGCTCCCGGGACACCCTGTATATAGAGATAACATGGAATTTTATTTTACATTCCGACTTAAAAAAAACAGTTTTTGAAGAACAAATTAATTACAACTTATAATTATTTCGATGTTGCTTAATAAGAAAATTTAGTAAACAATATGCTTATACAGTTGCCAAGAGGAGCGGGTTCGAGTCCCGCAACCTTAATTTTTTTATACCTTTTTATATATAAATATTTTTCCATCTTTAGTGGAATAACACTTTAAAAATGCTAAAAGTACTCAGAGACCTTAATTAACATTTAACTAACGTCAAATCCACATACACACATACGTGAGTCATTACATGATGAAATAGTAGAGCTCTTTTCGTAATTTTATGTAAAAACCTAAATTAACCACTTTTTAATATAAACGAGAAAGTTGCCTTACAAGTATTTCGTGATTTAATTTTTTAATCTTTTAATTTGTGAATCCAACAAGGTGTTTTTTTGCTGTTTGTTTCGGAGAACTTTGAATAAAACCACAAATATGTTTTAATTTTCCTTATAGATATATTTAGGTATGTATAATAATATTCTTTTACAATATTCTTATAAAAAATATTAAATATTGAAACTCTAAACTGGCTATCACTTGTGGGTTCTATTTTTTATTCAAGTGAATTATTTTTATTTCTCCGCTCTCTACAAGATAAAGCACGTCATTGGGTTTGAACGGAATTCAATTGAACAGAAAGTGGAGAACGTAGTGTTTTAACATTAGGTTACTTTCGCCTACCCTGCTAAAGAGTAAAGTAAAAACAAATCAATAATATTAAGATATAATTATTACCAGACAAAATAATCACCAATCTCATACTTATAAAGTATTTAAAGACAGTTTGTAATAAAAATTCCTTAAAACGAACGCAATGTAAAAAATTTATGCAAAAATGCAATTTTTCACATTTTATGTTATAATGTGCATCGTAATATAGCATTTTTATTGGAAGCACGTTTTGTTTAGGATAAATAAATTCTATATATTGTGTAACGACTAAGGACGGTTATTTGTGATCGCTTACTTTGATTCAAGGACCTAACTTAAATTTTAAATGGAATTTTGTTTTCATTTATGTCTATTTTATTCTTTTTTTACCTTTAGTTACTACTTCAATATATAACCGCATATGCCAAGGTAGGTAGAGGAAACCAGGGAAATTAATGTTAAGACACTTCCGTTTCCCACTTTCTGCCGAATTGCCAGAACGGAGTGTTTTAACACTGGGTTTCCTCTGCCTACCCTGCTGTATACGGGATACAGCGTGAAGCTGATTTTTTTGTGTATTAAAAAATATCTTATTTTCATTTTCTTAATTAATAAAAACCTAAAGTAAACTTATTTAAACAATCGTAGTAGTACTGCAATAATTCTATACAAGGACAAGTTAATTGTGTTAGACACGATGCAATGATGCACCTGCCACGGAAGGATGGACGGTCACCAATCAAGCTTGCAGTTTAAATCATACCACTTTATTAGTATGCACTGTACATATACAGTTTCCCACGTGTAGCAGGGTAACAACATTCCGTCAAATTCTGGAGTGTGTATAATTTTAGGTTCCCGCATTTAGAATATACGTCCATTATATATATAAGCAAGTAAGGCAGAAGAAATCTGGTGCTATAACACTTCCTTTTTTTTATATGAGTAGGTACTGCTACATCATATACTTTCTTAATATTATTGTTATTTCTTTTATTTTTGTAACTTTTGAGATTTATACAATGAAAATGGATAATTAATAAAAATCGTGAAATGAAAAAATATCATACGTCTAAACTGTTGGCATATTTTAACCATATATGCTGGTCCTTATGTTCATGTCCAAACCAATTCTGAAATATAAGAAAAAAAAACATTTATTTACTTTGAATTTACTAACGTTCATGTAAACATTTTTAATACTATTTGTAGAAAACATAAAGAACAAATAAAATAAAATAATTTAATTTTCTATACAAGTAAAGACTTTCTTTTTTTCTTTCAGCCATTAGACTACTTTAGCGGTCACTTAAGGCGTTAAGTCAATATATCTTACGAGCTCTTAAAATATTGTAAATATTTACTCATTCCACATGCAATCTTCTTAGTTGTGAAACTAGTTTTATTTTTTAAGTTTCCAAACAATTTTAAATACAGTTATGTTTGCCTTGGAAATTAACTTAACTGTACCTATATTTTTTTAAATATAAAATTTTGTCTAGAAATTAGGCTCACTTTAAAAATCTAAAAATAAAATTAACTTTTTAAATCAAATAAACTAAGATATGACTAAGAATATAAAAAGGCAAATTAATATACAATAATTGAAGATTTTACATGTAACCCTAAATTATAAGAAACACGAACTCAAAATTGTTATATAAAATAGAAATATACTGACATAATAGAAAGACCTTCGTGGCGCATTGAGCCAGACTGTAAACGTTGTGATAGTTATGAGCTCGATCCCTACACGTGGAAATTATTTATTTTAACTTTTCCTTTCCGTGAAATTTGGGTTAAAAGAGAACGTCGTCCCTACGCTAGGTTCTTCTTACATCTCCATTTCTACCATTATAGCGTGAAGCTGATGAAAGAAGGTAAAGCTGCAATGCTATAAGTTTTTGCTAAGGCTGTTTATTCTTATCTTTTTTTATTTTTTCCGTAATCTTTTTACATAATCTAGGGAGTCCTTGTGGTGTTCAGCTTCCGTTCCCGAATTTTGAAGGAGTTGGATCATTCTTTATATCTTACATATATAAACATAAATACTCTTTTAATTTTAATTCCTTTGTTTAATTAGCTTAGTCATTGTATAGAAGAACAGTAGAATTATAATAATTATTCTTAATTTACTTATATTTATTTATATTTTATATTCAAATTTTAAGCTTATAGCGGTTCTACGATATAATTTAGACTCGTATAATATCATTTAATTTGACATAATATGTCATATTTAAAATTAATTATTATTGTTTTGCCCGGAAAATGATTTCTGTAAAATAATTAAAGTAATTAATGCTTAACATTTTGAGTGTGACTGTTGATTTTTTTATAATTGGTCTGTTAACACATTATTTTTGATCTGGCGATAACAGAATTTAGAAGAATATATTATTATTTTTTAGATTGGTAAAGTGTTTATATATGTATGTATAAGATGATGTAATAATAGTGTGATATTGCTAAGTTTTTTTAACCAAAGGTTTTTTTATTCCAAATTAGTTTATTATATTGAAAATGTCTGATATTCCCATGCTTACTTATATAATACAGTATATTATTTTTATATATTTAGGCAGACCCTGGCAATAGCCGGGATTAATGCCAGGAGGAAGGATTATTTTAATATATTTATTAGAGTGTGATTTCATAACAAGACAAGAAACATATTTTAGAAAATATATAAAATTTGTAACGTAACGGGATTCGAACCCGCTCGATTCATTTATATTTTAATTTTATTTTTACTAAATTGTCGTAAATAAATCTAGTTCTACTTAATTTGAAACTTCATAGAAAAATATTCTCATGAATAAAACATATCTTAACAACTAAACTTATATAAGCAATATTTACATATACGAGAGAGATATGAATATCAGAATTCTTGGTACATATGTTAAATTTTAACCACAATGACACTGGAGAGATTAACTAAGTATAATTAGGTTCAATTTTAAGCTCTTCAATTCCAATCGTTGCCTATTTTTGCATATATCGTCTCTATTTCAACAACGGGGACACCATAAAGAGGCCTATATCCAGATTCCATCTTTGAACGAAGATAATCAGATGATAGTGGATAAAAATTTTGCTCGAAGGAATAACATATTAGTAACATAAATAAAAAAAATAGGCAATAGAAAATTGTTATTAATTCTTGCAAAAAGTTATACTTCATTTATTTTTAATTCCAATTCTGAAATTAATTAAACGCAGACAAAATAATAGACAAAATCTTGTTACAGTAGCAAAAAGTTAGTAAAAATACCGAGAAGATTTCTTTTCTTACTTGTTAGTATTATATTTTATTTTTTCTTACAATTCACATATTAAATATTTCTTAAAATAATTACTTATCTGTGAGTTCAATGTTTCTAACACTGGCGCCACAAAGTCATTTTATATTCTAGATAAAATTATATTTGTCTATTAAATGTTATTTTCGTGCAAATAAAATGATTTAGAATTATTACGAGGCGAGCAAGGTTACTCTACCGTATCACAATTATATGCAAAACTAGCATTCTGTTGCTAACTTTAAATACTTATACATATATAATAATTGAATTTTATATCATGACTACGTTTACGTGGACCGTAAACAACAAAATTCTGTATTTTTTTAAATTTCCTTTTTAATTTCGAGAAAATTATTTTTTATACTTACCTACATCCTATATCTTATAAAACAAAGTCGCTTTTCGAGTCTGTCTGAACTTTCTAACTCTTCTTCTTCTAAGCCACCCAACGGATTTTTATGCAGTTTTCACCATTAGGTCGAGTATTTTTCAGGGATGGTTTATATATAGTTTATTATTTGTACATTCTTATGTAAATTAACATAAATACGATGAATGTGTCTAANTACGAGGCGAGCAAGGTTACTCTACCGTATCACAATTATATGCAAAACTAGCATTCTGTTGCTAACTTTAAATACTTATACATATATAATAATTGAATTTTATATCATGACTACGTTTACGTGGACCGTAAACAACAAAATTCTGTTTTTTTTAATTTCCTTGTTAATTTCGAGAAATTTATTTTTTATACTTACCTACATTCTCTAATAAAACATTATGTCTGAGCTGTCTATGCCCAGTAATTTTTTATCGAAAAAGACAAGGCAAATGAGCCAGCCCGATGCAATACAATGTTAAGTGATCACCGCCGCCCACGACCCTGTGTAACACCAGAGAAGCTACAGGTGCGTTGCACCCTTGGAGGTGGAGGTAGATCTGTTTTGGAAGGTACTCAAGACCTGGAAGTACAAATTAAACATTAATACTAAAATTATTTTTGTGATTGGTTTTAATCAAGCGTAATTTGCTTAAAACAAGTTATTGAAAGGTCCTTAGTTCAAATCCCATGCAGGGAACGTTAGTTGGTATAATATTAAGAAACATCTCCATATGCAAAATTCAGTAATTCATTCAACATTTGACAAAATTCCATATCTTATTATGAGAAAAGGTAGAGAATTCAATGTACATATTTCTTTACCTTATTTTGGGTTTATTCTAGTATGGTCTAATCTAAGTTAAATCCTCTTAAAGTTTTCACATATTATTTGGACTCAAACTTTTTATATACCTAAACTCAAAAACAAAGACTCAAATAATAAAAAATCTTCTATACTTCTTTAATAAATCAAGAAAAGCTAAGGACTACTAAGAATATTATTGTCGGAAGATAAATGCCGTGTATAGCATATTAAAATTAACTCCTAATAAATAAAACACAAAAGATAAGCAACTATGGAGATGGCGTAAGGGCTCAGCTATAAAATTTTAATGAACGTCGTCGGAATGTTTTTATTTTACCTTCTCTTGTATACTACTTAATACGAAATGATGGTGACGCGTAAGGAAGTATGAAGTACAGAGTGTCGTAACACTAGTGTAAGTGTCGGAAAACAGTGTGAAAATAGCCTCATGCACATAGCAGAGAAGGCAGAGAGAACCTGGGAACCTAGTGTTAATATATTCCGTACCCATTAAGTCACTTTCGTTCTCCACTTTCCACCAAATTTTAGAGGCATTGCCTGTTAAATGGCCAAACTCATCGCCGCCATTTGCTACGAAAAAATGAAAATATTAAACAATCGAGTGGGGATCGCACCCACTACCATTACAATCGCAAGCCTGCGACTGGCCTCCTGAAATACTTTTAATAAAGTTCATAAATATAATTTTAATCCTCTCAAAAATAATATAAAATTTAATTCATTTTAATAAAAAGAACATATAAAGAAAAAAAATAAAACAATTTAGTTCTCGCTTACAATTGTGTATATTTTGTATAATTAATATTTCCACTTAATCCCAAATTGTTTAAACCGTGGTAATACCACAAATTTAACCTTTTTAATTACACCCATGTATTATTCATAAAAAGGCATTCCGATAACTGATTTTGATTTGACAACTCACTCTATAATATATTTATATGCGCTAAGAAGCCGTTTGCATACATTTGTGTTGGAAATCGTTTCACGTGGGCGTTACGCTCGTGATTAGCATACAGATAGGAGTGTGGGTTCGATTCTTGGTTTTTAGAAAGTTGTAATGATATTTATTATGACAGTAGTAATGTCGACTGGTCTATGATTTATTTAAATGGCTCCTTGTACGGGCTGTAACTGGTTTGTTGTTTCTATCGCTCTCGTAGTTTAGATTTAAGTGGGAAAGGGATAGAAACTAGGTATCTCAGTTGAACCTTGGAACTCGTTAAGCTCTAAGTGTTCCAAAGCTCTAATTTTCGCTAAGTACAGCTAGTTAGGTTATTGATAATTATTATAGAGTAATAGATATATAATATAGGTAACTGATGATTTAAAAATAAAAATGCGTTCATTTATATATGTATTTTTAGAATGAGAGAATATTTCTCCCTATTTGGATTTTGTCTCATTATAAATTATTTTTCTTATTAAATCGATTTATTTTATTTATTTACTATTTACACTGCTTTATAACATAATAATGAAAGGAGCATAATAAGTAAAATATTTTTAGAAAATGTATAAAAAAATTAAAGCCTTAACTCTTACACAGTTTTCAAGAGACACGAGTTAGCGGGTCTTGCTCTACGTAGAAAATATTTCTTTTCCTCGAATGAGAATCGAACTTACAACCTATCATGGTTACTAGCTTAAAAGTTTTATATGTTTTCCAAAAATATTATTCTGTCCTTAGTATGGAATTACACTTAAAAAAAAAGATTAAAAATACAATTTAAAATATACAAAACATAAATCCCTTATTATACAAGTAAATTAAGAATTACATAATAATATGTATCCATAAAATATATTTTTCCAAAAAGTCCAAAAGGACCAAAAGTTCATATTCGTATGACAGATTTACGTTTGACAATAGATTCTTATTCTATTATATGGGACTATTAAGATAGCTAAGCTCGATACCGAGCTTTAAGCTCTGCCTAAAATGCGTAAGCACATTATACTTTACATTTTAAGACGAATTTAGTAGTTCTTATATTATTTATCAATTTTAATGTTCTTAGGCGTCGTCGAATAAGTTTTTTAGGAATTGTGACATGTGTTTTATTGAATTTGGAATAGAAATAGTATTTTTTTAAAGAAAATATCAGGAACTCAACGCCGTTTTCCCTCGTTAGTAGAGTGAAGAAATGAAAATATTAAATATTTCATTACTTCGATTGATAATCGAACCCACTACTCTCACACTCACATGGAAGAAAGATTATTAAACACTGTTTTTACGTAGCATCTTAAAATGTATGGATAATTCCTTAATTGCAATAACTTTTTTTGTGCTTCATGTGCGTTGTTACCACTTGTAGCAGGGTTGGCAGAGGCAGCCTAGTGCAAACACTAAGCTCATCGGTTTCCATCAAATTCTGAAATCATTAAGTGTTGAGTGGCGGAACTTAACGCCAGTTTCAGCATATCAAATTATTAATTAATGTTATGACTAAATATTTTAATTAATAATAAGCAATTAATAAGTATAGGCTTAACAAATAAAAGTATGAAATTTCAGTGTCATCACAGTATTGTCAACCATTGTGCCTCTAGTTAACGACTCACCTACGGAATACTCAAAAGTCAGAGACCAAAACTGGTCGGGTTCAACGTTCTCTCCTCATTAATTTTTGATCACAGCATCCCAACAGCACAAAGATGTAACGTCAATACAAAAATTAAGCTAAAACATATTTTATTTCGACGTGTTAAAGTTAAAATTGAATTGGCGGCGGCAACTAGAGATTTTTTTCATTTTACGGTCACACAACTGGTTCTCCGGTGTAAGACGGTCGAAATGATAAAATTCCTGAGTTCGGTGCCCACAGATTAGGAAATTTTTCTAAGCTATAAGTTTGAAATGTTTATAGACATCGCCTCGGGCCGGTTTTTGTAGCTATTATGTACCGATAATTTTTGGTTGAATGTTAAAAAGGAATGTATAGACTTATAGGGGGACCCGGCGGTTGCGAGTGATGCTTTGAAATCGATCGAATAATCGACTGATTGAATTACACATAGAAAAAGTGCGTCGTTTATCTTAAAAATATGGTGGTTTTGGTATAACATAGGTAATGTTTCGTAGAAAATCTTTAAAAAGGAAACTTTATAAGATTTCTTAATCTTATGGTGCAGTGGTTCAGCATCAGACTGTGAACACGACGGTTGTCGTTTCAATTCCCACTCGGGAAAATTAATTAACTTATTTCCCCGCTCTGGTAACAAGATAAAGCGTTAAATTTCATCTCTTGGCAATGCGAAAATCTTGCTCTCGAAAATCGGGCGGTTAGTGGGGAACGGAGTATTTTAAAACTATAAAACTATATGCATATGGAATGCTTAAAGAATGAAAAGAATCTATATATCTTAAATATTTTATTTTATTTTCAGTTCAATTTGAACCTACTACTATCACACACTCTAATATAAATAAAAAAATATATTATACAAAAAAAACTATAACTTACTAACAAAATAAGGTACCTTAAAAGGTAGGTAGGTATCTTTAAAACAACATCTATTTCCCTTCGAATGGTCGCTCTCTGATTGACAAAAACATGAACAGGTCATACCACAGGTACATTAGTATGGGCGGTGCGATTACGATTTTCTCCGTGAGAGAATTTCAAGTTGAAATATCTTTAATTTGCATTCAATAGATTTAAAAATAAAATTATTCCACAAACGCGAAACAATTGAGTTTGGTCATTCTTTTCGTTTGGTCTTTGTTTGTTAATCGCTTTAGAAATTACTGTTTCGTTCATTATTATTATCTATATGAAATGTAGAATTGTTTGTCGTTTTGTGTGTATTTAGAATTCTAATATTCTTAGTTCTCTTCTGTTCTTTTATTATCTAGTTGTGTTCTCATCACTTTTCCAATACCACATTATGTGGACCCAAGATATAGGGTAAAAAGCGCATTTTAAAATTACGCATATAGAAAGAACTGTAGACAATAAGAAAAGACACAAGACACTGAGTGTTGAGTGGAGGAAGTAGATGTTCCACAGCGTCTACCAGAGAGAAGAAATGAAAATAATTTAACTCGAATGAGATTGAACCCACGGCCATTATGTTTGTAGTCATGTGAATTTAATCTTTGCAATGTTCTTTTTTCACTATCAATATTTTGTATAAGTTACTATATAACTCTAAGAGAATGATAGATAATGGAGAGATTAATCACTCCGTTCTTCATTTTAATTATATTATTATTTTGTTATAGTTATAGATACCATATATTTCACTTCAATAATGAATATCGAATTTTTTTTACTTTAGTCAAATCAAGGAAAATTGTCCAATTAAGTATGAGTCAGATTTTAAATTTCTGGTAAAAACATAATATATTTTATTTTATTTCAACACTTCTGCGAATACAACTAATGTACAAATCCTGTAAAAACACCTAATTTTACACGCTCTAAGCTGCAAATGAATATATGAATAAATATAATTTTAATATAAATTAAATAACATAATTTACTATTAAATATATTTTTGGTAGTGTAACGTCAACATTCTTATATATACCTGTATAATAAGGTAAAAAGAAATATTTAATATCCTTATCACTTCTTCACTATAAAACCACATTAATACAACTAGTTAATAGCGGAGTTCTACTACGCTTACTTAAGAAAAATGGGATTTGAACCCATTCCATTGAATGTGAGCATGGGAATATTTAACAGTGCCATTAGCAATACACTGTTGACGTCTTAGCAACGATAATATCTAAATAAACATATAAATGAAAGGCTAATTGTAGCGTGTGTAAAGTTTTATTGTCTGCTCGGTCATTAGGCGGCCTGCGCGAATTGCTCAAATTTGCACTTCCAGTCGTGAATAGCCCTCGATGCTAAGCAGCTCAGGATATTTTAGGTTCTTTGAGAATGTGGGTTCCTGAAAAGAAAATTAAAATTTTATTAATATTACATCAAAGCCATTCCTAGTAATAAGGGGTTTGAGCTTGTTGCGTCAATTATTTTTCAACTGTCAATAAAAAAAAACATATTTTTTAATGTATATATTAGAAAATTCACAAGTTCCAACATTTAAGTTTTCCAATATTTGAATAGAAATTGATCGTCAAAAACAGCTTTTAAATAAATGTTAATTATTATCTGTCAAAGCTACACATTTGATATAATTAAGACAAGCGTCCACAATTTAGATGACAGAAACTGTCAAATAGCATATCTACAAACGAATGGCAATCTTGACAGATACAGATTGTTTATCTAATATGCGTTTAACTTATAATAAAACCTTGATTAAATCCTTATTTCATTTTTAAACTAAACGACAATTGTTAGGGTACTGGGACGGAACAGAAGTCATTTTTTTGAGAGACTTCCTGCAACAAGCTGGTATATTTTCGCATTGTGGGTTATGGACACATCCTGGTATGGCACCGTACGGTATGTAGTCACCACTGATCGCCTGCGCTAAACATTTGGGTATCATGAAACAATGCGGCTCATGTCGACATACCATCTTTGCTTTGGGCCTCACTTGAGTACCGACTTCCTCCTTTGCGGTGAGTACAATATACTTCCTCGAACAAAGCGGAAGCTCTGGGCATTTGGGGTTATGCTTACACAATGAGTTTTCACTATTTTTTTCCACTAGCACACATTCTGGTAACTTTCGGCACATTGGAACGTGGACACAAGAATTTTGGAGTTTAGGGTCGTACGAGGCTTTATAACAGGTGTGGACAATTTCACACGGAGGTTCGTGGTCGCAAATACTTTGAATTAGTTTTTCTGTTCTGTATTCTGGACTACACTGTTGTATGTCTACGTAAGGTGGATGATACTGGCTGGCGTTGTCGTTAGTTTGCTTAGAACGTTTAATTTTTCGGAACATTTGGACAAAACTACATTTTTTATTCTGAGTCACTGGCCAAAGATTTGGCCCTTGTACGTTTACGTTTGGAGGAGGTAAATTTAGGCATCCATTAATTAAAATACACGGTGGGTTATGAATACACAATATTTCACCATTATATTTTTCTGAAATTGCTGCTGCGAGGATATCGTGACTTTCTTGACATGGTATTGGTTTAGCCTCTTGTGACGTTAGTAACTTTTTTGGTTTACTTTTTTCGCTTTTCTTTGAATGACATTTGCACTCAACATTTATAGCTTTAACCTTTTTCTTTAAGGATATATTGGACTCTGTGCTAGAATGTTGTCCTATTTGTAGTTTATTCTTTAAATTGCCAGTGTTCTGTGGAGTTAAGTTTTGACATGTATGAGGACTGCATGGCGGCGAATGGTTGTCACAATCACAAGGTTTTTTATTATGGAGTTTACAATTCATTTTCTGTGCAAAATAGTCCCAAAATGCAGATGAGTCTGATGGTACTTTTTTGACACCATCCAATTCAGTAGATGAACATTTTGCTAAACAAGAAGCAGAGGTGTAGACTTGATAAGGCAAGTTTAATGGTAATTTAGATGGATATTGCTGTTGTTGGTCATTTACTGTATCATGTTTCTCGTGATATTCCTTGCTTATTTCTTTTTCTAACTTCTCTTTAACCATTTTCAAAAATATCTTATACTCCTTGTTTTCATGATATTCTTCACCAGGTTCAGATGATAAGCTTATATTATTACTAGCGTAACAATTATCACTCATTTTATAATTTAAAGGTTTTACGTCGTTCTTTAGCAGAAATGGAGATGCTGGTACATCTTCTTCTACTGTATAAACAGGTTGAACCAAATCAAAGTCTCTTTTTCGTCTATTTACTTTACATATATGTCGGCGCTTATTATTTAGTTGATTTTCTGTGTTACAACTATTTACCAAATCTGTTTTACCCTCCACAATACTTGTCATGTTTCTGATATTACTGTAAGAGCGTCTAAAAATAGTTGACAAACGAGGCATTACCTTGTCTCGCACGATTGATCGTATATTTGCTTTTTCATTAATGTATTGATTTATATCTCCTTTTTCGAGCTTACATGGAATATTTGTTTTAAAATCATTATTTTTATATCTTTTAAGGCAACATTGGTTCATTTTATTTTTTGATTTTCTTTCGTTAGTGTTTCCTATATTATTAAATATACTTATGTCCCCACTAAATTGGTTTGTTTGTATTCCATTGTAATATTTTCTGTTCAAAAGTCGATGGTTGCCACCTTTTGGGGCTACGGCAGGTATTTTCTGTGGATTCTCAAAGTCCGAACTGTCTGAATGCCTTTCAAGATGATTGGGATTGCACATCGTCAAAAAGTTGTCTACACAGATGTCGCGCATTTTTGTAGTTATTTAAAATTCCACTTAACAACGATTAGTATGTCGACATACATATTAAGTTTTATATTATAAATTTTTTGGTCACATCTTTATTCTGAAATTGTTTTTTATGATGTTATATGTGTGACAGATTAATCATACTTTTCTAAATATTGACGTCTTTATTCGTTCTTCAATTGAAGTTATGTTATAAGAAAAATAAACAGTGGCATCATAAAATAGTTTATAGTCGTCCCAAGAGCTATATGCATATTTCTGAAAATATATTAATAAAATCTAAAGAGACTGTAATAAAATCTAATAATAAAGGTATTATAATTTTTATTCTTTTTATGTTAACTGAACCTAGCTTCCTTGACTGACCTGAATATTGGTTGGCAATATAAATAATTTTGAATTCACATATTCTAATGAAAGTGCTCATTAATTACCCCATATTTCTAAAGAGCTGTGATGCATTGTTTCTATAAGAATAGAATAGTAGACCGTTACGACTTCACGGGGTGATGTTAAAACAAAGCTTTGGGGAACGACTATTATTATTTTTTAAATCAAACGCCGAATTAATATGCAGAGGTGATACGTCATGCTGGAAGCGTTGCGCTTTGAAGGGGGACTGTAGTGGGCACGAATGTAAATTAACTTTTATATATTTTTTAAATATTTAAGATCTAGGAAATCATATTAGTTCTTTATAATTAGAGAAAGTATATGTGAGAGAAAGTCAAAAGTTTGTAAAAAAAACTTTTAAAGCCTAGTTATTCTTTTAGTATTTCGAAATAATAGAAAATCTAAATTAAGACAACCAATCCTTTAAATTTTCAAGTATTTGTTGCAACAATCAAAAAAGCATTCATTTAGACACTCAAAACTAAGCAATCGCACTCTAAAACCAAGTATCACGTCACACTAAAATAATAGAAAAGCAAAAAATAACTAAGGTGAATGCCGAAGCACGTTTACGTTTTAGAAATAATGAATCGGCCGAAAGGGTTCATATTATAATAGGGGTGCAACCCTCTGTAATCATAGGTGATCTGATGGTCTGTCCTTTTTTATCCTATAAATTAAACACGGGATGGCTATTAAGTTTCGGACAAAGCCCAAGTTTTTGTTGGACGATGTGGCGTTCTTTTTGTACGTTGTTTGATTATATGAAACTGAGAGACAGGGAAATGATAATATCGGTAAATTTAAATATCCTGCAGCTGATTTACGGATGGACAGTGGTTTTTTATAAATTATATATAACGTACTTTAATTCAAATTATCGTCGAGTCCTAAGGACTTTATATTTTAGAATTTAAAAGTATGTCCCTAAAAGTGAATATATTTATACAAAGAATATTTTTTTAAATGATAAAAAATTGATCCTCCGAGTCAGGATCAAAACCTTGAACTTGCGTTTGCAGTCGATGCTATCCCACTTCACCATAATGGCCTTATAGGAATAATTATGGATATGATAGTATTTTAATAAATTTGTATATAAACTTTACACTTGATGGTTATAGGTTCATAAATAATTTTCCTGTCCGTTTACCACTTTGTATCACTTCTTTTGTAGTAACACGACACTTCTCAAATATTCAAAATATGAAGAGCCCTGTCAAGAGCGAAACGACGAAGAAGAAGAATGAAGAATACTTTTACATTTAAAAAAAATCTTTATATTTTGCAAATCTAAAAAACGAACGAAGAATTGATCTTGATAAATATGATATACCATCACGTACATACTGCATAGTTTTTTTAGTTTCACGCTGTAACCCGCTCATAGAAGCGTAGGCAAAGGGAATCTAGGTTCCCTCCTACCATGTGTTCTCATGCAAAGCAAAATGCGGTGTTGAATGGCGGAATTTGCTTCGTTACCAGAGAGAGATAACAAAAATGTTAAAAACGTAATATCTTTAAGCGGAATCGAACTCACGACAGGACGTCACTGGACTCACTGGACTGTATAATTACAATTTAAAAGAAACATCAAAATTATATGAAATTTGTCACATACATTAGTTTATAATTAAAATGTTTAAGTTATTATTAAATTATATATTTTCTACAAGTATAAAAAACCACATTAAAAAACTTTTNGTGGTTTTTTATAAATTATATATAACGTACTTTAATTCAAATTATCGTCGAGTCCTAAGGACTTTATATTTTAGAATTTAAAAGTATGTCCCTAAAAGTGAATATATTTATACAAAGAATATTTTTTTAAATGATAAAAAATTGATCCTCCGAGTCAGGATCAAAACCTTGAACTTGCGTTTGCAGTCGATGCTATCCCACTTCACCATAATGGCCTTATAGGAATAATTATGGATATGATAGTGTTTTAATAAATTTGTATATAAACTTTACACTTGATGGTTATAGGTTCATAAATAATTCTCCTGTTGTCATTTAAATTAATTTCTAATTAAATATTTTATCTATTATTAAATTATATATTTTCTACAAGTATAAAAAACCACATTAAAATCGTTTTTTTTTTTGCTGACGCATTTATACATGTAAATCATTACTTATTTGCTCTCTTTTATCACTATTTACTTAAAAAGCTATACAAATTCAGTTTCTATACATGGCCTTGTATCCACTACATACTCGTATATGCATTTAGCTTTACATTATTACGTGAGAATGACCTTCAACAAAACTGCAAGCTTTGGAAAACATATTATAGCCATTCTCTACAAATTTATTTCAAATAACTACCATATAGGAAGGATTACCGCCATATGTGTACGTTTGTTATTAAAAATGAACCAGATTTTATACAATTGAACTTTTATGTGGATACCCCGCTACGAACTTGCGTTATCCTCCAAACAATGTTAGGCTTGTCGTCCATAGTGCAGTGAATTGGATATGAAGCTATAATTAGGTAAAACTGGTTTTTAGTGTTGATGTCCTTAAATGATCTTGACATTAAATGGTTATTAGAAATCCAAATATTATAGAAAAAAGAAATCGAAGTCAACTATTATAGGGTGGCTAATTAAAAATTTTGTTAACTTTTATCATTTTAAATTGTCAATAATAAATAAGCCCCTTTTATTAGTTACAATGAAATATTATTAAGTCGAAATTTGCTTGGATGAACGTGCTGATCTCAGGAACCGTAAGTAAAAACTAGTAAATCCAATAATAAATCTAACAAAATTCAAAGATATATTTTCCCTGCACCGTCAATCTTAACGAATTTAACTAACTTTACAAAGAGTTAGTCCTATATATTCCGATCAAATTTCACTCTTAACTTCGTTAAAATAAACATGTTTTTTCATCGTAGCGGCAGTTAAAAGAAGTTTAGCGTGTCGGTCAAGTTTGTTCGTGAAGTTGTTAACCATTATAGGTTTACTTTGACATTCTATTCCATTAGAAGAACATTTTAATGGCCTTACAATTATCTTGAAATTGAAATGAACACTTTAAAAATACAAGTTTATTTGATAAACTATTTTTTTTGGTATAATAACTCGAAGTATTAAGATGAATTATTGTATCAATCAATAATTTTCTTTTTTTTTAGGGTAACCAAAAAAATATCATAAGTTAGTTATTTATTTCCATTCCATCGCATATTACACCATAGAGAAACATGTTTAAATTTGTGTACTTATTTTTTTTTAACATAATGGAAGGACATGTAAAATCAATTAGTTTAATTATTTTTGCTTAATTAACTAAAAAGTATTTATATTTCATTTTAAAATATTCACTTAATTAATGTTTCAATGATGTGGAAAGTAGGGAACGGAGTGTTTTGCCACTAGATTCTGTCTGCTTATCCTGCTGCGGGAAAAAGCTTGAAAAAAATATTCACGCGGTAACACGTGTAGCCTATTAAAATATATAAAAAAACATGCTCGCAAAAAAATGTTAATTTGTGTTCATATCACCAAACGACGATCGACAGGACTCATCTATTTCCGTACAAAAATGAAAAATTAAATCATAGAGAAATATGATCCGATCATTTAAAATACATAGTTATTTTTTTATTAATATATTCATAGCCATTTAAAATATTTTATTATAATATTATAAAAGTAGTTTTGAGGTATAAAAATGAAATATGGTAATATCACATTCGACTACTTTGCTTGTTTTATGTTTTTTATATTTTATTTTGTCTCTCTACTTCATTGTTAACACTTTTCGCCAATCTACGTCGTGCTTTCTCTTATCTCACCTCTAGAAAATAAAAATAATTTTCCTCTATTAGGAATCGAACCCACAATTGCAGAGTTATATTCCGACGATTAAGACCCGCTGCGCCACGACGATCTCTTATAATCTATTTATCTATACTAATATAATAAAGCGGAAGAGTTTGTTTGTTTGTTTGTGTGTTTGCGTTCAACGCTAAGATCTTTGGATCTACTGGTCCGATTTACTATGTTTTTGTTTTGTATGAAAGCTGCATTCTTCAGAAGTGCTATAGGCTATATAATATTACATTACACATATATACTAATAAATTAAAATACTTTCTAATTTGACATGCAATTTATTCTGCCATGTTAATAACAACCGTCGT
>JAKRZM010001067.1:298911-350160 GCA_036379175.1 Heliconius cydno galanthus | reverse complement strand
AGTCATTTAAATATATTTTAATAAGTACTTGAAAAGATTAGTAGCACAGATTTAAAATTACGGTACCTACTAAAAATCCTTGCTGTGTAAAACAATTGGAAAATCCTTATTGAAACTACGAAAATACGGGTTGCATTAGGATTTAATTAATTTTCACATTATCTTAAGTACTTTGCAAATATACATTATATGAATAATCCAGTAGTTAAAGCGGGCGAAGCCGCAAGAGGGTCGCTAGTATATAATACGACAAAGTCATTAATATAAAACCGTTTCTTTGTTATTTCATTTAGCAATTATAAAGATATCATTAGTATTGTTTATTTCAAAGTACTTAATTATTGATCTAGTTTAAAACGTGCTGCCATTAGAAGACTATAAAAATTGTTTTCCTACTAACATTGGAATCTCCACGGTTAAATGGAATGAATCATTACGTTTGTACCAGTCGAGCGTTTCTTTGTACAGTAAATAGTTCTAGCAACTCCGACTTTGTTGTGTTGACTTAGAGATTACTTGTATTTTAGTATTGATGGTGATATTATTTTTATGTCATGAAAATATTTTTATAGCTTATTCTTGCGTAGCTCTAGGTTCGATTTCCGCTTAGAGGAATAATGTGGCAAGTCTAAGGCGACGTAAAGTTCTGCTGTTTCACACGAAACGTCCTGAATGTGTGTAGATATGTGAGTCCCAATCCTTCTTCCAATTTTCAAGATATTCTTATTACATGGCGATACTCTTTGTCTAATATAGCACGCTTTGTCTTCTTCCAGAGCGAAGAAATGAACAATAATTCATTCCCTAAAGTGCGAATTGAACCCACTATCCTGTTTACAGTCAAGCTGGACAATAAACCATTTAAATTCTTATAAGTTGAATTTATATATAATTGTACACAATTTAAAATTAAATATATATTTTATTCGGTAAATACATTTGAGGATAAATTTTGTTGCTTGTAATTTTTGTGTAATTCAAACAAACACCATTCTATTCATCAGCCTCAGCTTACAAGGAAACAGTGATAAGGCAAGTGACTAACAATATACATACCTATTAGAATTTTAAAATTATGTATGTAATTGTATACAATTTTACAACATTATTTTATACATCGTTCATACCGCGGCTTTGCTTTGTTTTTCTATATTTTTTTGAGGTCAAATCTTACACGGGCAAATGAATTATTATTTATTTAAATTTTTATATTTCCTCGGTTCTCCCTGCCTAAACTGCTATATGCGGGATACAGCATTAATATGAAAAATAAATAAAAATAACTATACATAGCTTACATCGCAGATTTTCAAGTCCTATTTTCCCTAATTTGTGATAGATTTTTCAAAGTTTCTCTATTCTTTTCACACTTACTACAAAACTTTACTGTATCTGGCACACAGCAGGAAACCTAGTGATAAGACACTCCGTTCTCCATTTTCCGGCGCGCTTTGCCTCGACACTAAAGTGAAGAATTAAAATATTAATTTAAATAAGCATTTAATTTCTTCGAATGGGAATCGAACACACAACCAGTCGCGTTTACAGTCACACTCTTGTGCTTTTGCGCAACGAATGGCCTCAAATCAATTAATTATAATTATGTGCTACATGTTTCCTTTGTCTTAAGATCAATTGAAATTGCACAATTATTTTTATTACTTTCAAATCACTCGATGTGTTCTAGACAGAGTCACTCGCTACACGACATCGGTACCAGTTAAGTCATATATAATTGGAAAATTATATACCTGTACCTGTATGGAAAATTTGTTTTCATATAGTCTTCACTGAAATATGCACTAGCTCATGAGTATGAGGTAAATGTGTAAACCTAAAGTTTATATCTAAGTCTTTTTTTTTAAATATATTTACTAATTATTTATATCATGCATTTATACTATTGGAAAACAAAACAAATATAGAGTAAGAAGTTTTTGTGAACAGAATTCCGTTTCTACATTTGCCCCCAAAAAATATGGTGGAAAAATAAAGAAAAAGGCAAAAATATATTTTTTTAAAGAAAACAAAGAAAAATTTAAAATTCATGTTTTTCACCAAAATTTCACAAAATGGGTAGAAATAATAAGAAAAATATGAGCCCATATACATATATATAAAACTCAGTTGTACGGAAATTGAATCGCACACTTTCCTTGTAAATTCAGTTCAATAATACTACCCGCATGAGTGAAGTTACCAGAGACCTTTTGTTTTTATATTTTAAAGCATTTTTTAAGAACAATGAACTTAATTGTTAACGGCGCCCCGCGACTGCATCCATTCTTTTATGTATATTATTTTTAAGTCGATTTACTATTTGAATTATGCGGGTTTTGCACGTGTGAGTACTCCTTTATTTACTGGGGCAGATTTTAGGGCATTCGACGGTTTGCCCTATATACCTATATCCTGCTGCCCGCAGTTTTTTGATGGACGTCGACCTCCGGCAGCTTCGTTTAGTACGCTTGGTCGCACGTTCGATTCATAAATGGTGGAAATTTTAATAATAATACTGACTCAGGGACCCCAAACTGATCCTATTAGGGTTCCGTTTTTTCCTTTTGAGGTACGGAACCCTAAAAAAAAGAATTATTCAAGTCATTACATGTTGAGTGTCGAAACTCAACGTTTCCTGTGTAACAAATAACATTAAACTAATTTGAAATATTTCTCTGCTTCAAAGAAATAAATATCTACAAAAAACGTTAATTTATTTCTAATACAACAATTATTACATAACATTAGATAATTAATTAACAACTAACACAAAACTAATTCCAACACTTGCAAATGTCTTCAATGTACTCATTATTAAAAATTTAAAGGCAATAAAATTTGAAATATATTAAATACTTATGGTGCTAGTAATAAAAAAAACGGTCGTTTGTTCTATTTTCGTATACATTAATAAAAATTTTAGTGCCCGCCGCGTTGAGATCCGAACACTTTGTAGGCACTCGACTATCGTCACTGGATTGGTTGTAAAATTTCGGCCGACTTTATTAGAGACGCCGTTAAAAGTCAAGAAGCTTATAATTCTTTCATTATTTTCGAATTCTGGTAAAACAATCTGGTAAGGTGACATTTATGTATAGATAGCCATTTATTTAAATGTTTTGATATGATTAACTAACTTGACCATCTCTGGGTCCAGAAGAAGAGGAAGACCGAAGAACTGAACTAGAGACTGGAACGCCTGCAACGTTTCCGGTCACGATGCGTCCAGTCGAGGGAAGTGGAGAGAAAACACGAGGAACGCAGACCCCGCCATCAGATGGGACTAATAATTCACAGGAGAGAGAGAGAGAGAGGTTTAAACAATTAAGATATTGTTATCACGACCTACTAACAGAAAATGAATAATATGACGTTTTAAACATATTTACAAGTGCATTTTTTAAATCTATAGATTTACCGTAATATTTCTTTAAATATATGTAAAAATATGTTTTAAATATAAATCCACAAGGTGTCATTTAAAAACACTTTTCTTAATTTAGTATAATAAATAACTGAAGTAAAATTAGAGGGATCAAATTGTACTGGCGGTAACTTAATACGAACGAAGATACATGGACTCTATAACAGTGACACTTAGTTCTAAACTTGTCTTATTTTGTAGAGTCTCCATAAAAATAAATATAAGATTATCTAAGCTAGCCTAATTTAAAATATCGTTCATATAGGTCGTTAAATTATATAAAAATAAATAAAAATTCTCGCTGTATTTCACATATAGCAGGATAGGCTAGGGAACCTAGTGTCATCGCGGAAGTAAAATAAAAATGATTCACTCTCCTTCTTCCGAATGGGAAGCTTACAGTCAAACACGGTACCAATGGAAATCTCGAATGCATGTGAAAAGTAAAATAAGGGCGGATTGTATTAACATCAGATTCGTTCAGTCTACAAAAAGTAGAGCTCAAAAATATTTTTTTACTTAGAGGCTAACATTTGTAACTAAACTATTAAGAAGAAAACTAAAAATGTTATATAATATTTAATTTTTAATGGCAACCCTCCACACAAATACCACAGACTCAAGACGTCGACGCAAGATATTTTTATTAGTTCATCAAATACCTTTTAAGATAGGATGCAATGTATTTTACACGCATATTATTTAATTAATGGATTCAAAACTTGTTTATTTGTGAATATTTGAAATATCTTAAGTGTGAAAGTATATAATTAATGTAATTTAATTTTATAGATGACGTTCGATAATCGCAGTAGAACAGTAGCTGAAAAACTGGTTCAATTTGATAAGCCAGATGTTAGACGTTATTAGACATATTAGTCACAACATCCTGTATAAAGAGTCCTATAGGTACATACACAAACGCGACAGATTGTGAGTTCGATTCCCACTCGAGGAAATAAAATATTTAATATTTACATTGCTTCGCTCTGGTGTCGACAATCAATCCCTCTTTCTACTTTCTACATAGGGTATATACAGAGTAAAGCTGAAAAAAAGGTAAAAGGTATGTTAGAGAGTGTGCACTAAGAGGAATTCTTGAAATTTTCTATAGAATAATCGTTCCCTTGAACGACAAAAAACTCGTTTACCGTTTTACGTCTTAAACTCTACGAAAACAAAATTGCGGGCGAAGCCTAGTATTTTCATATTCAAATATTTGAAATGAAGATGTTATGCAAAATGACACTTATGAAAAGTGGCCTAAACTCATCTTACATAGTACGACCCTTTAACGATGTATTTTAACGCCATTTTGCAATAATTCAATTATATTAATCGCTGTTTCTGTTGCTTCCACTCCATCCACCAGATTAATTTATTTTCAAATGTGTAATATGAGGCCTAGATATAATTTTATATGTCTCTTGTTACATATATACTTTAATAGGTTATTTTATTATGATAACTTAGTAATTTATTTAAAGGCTCTCGTCTCGTTTAACGGTAAACGTCGTATAACGACGGTCGTGGATTCGAATCCCACTCTGGGTAGTGCCACTCAACATGCAATATCTTCCTTACTTTTAAAAGTTTTCAATACATCTAATGCCATTCGTATTAGACAAAACAAACGAATATCTTGTTGTTAATACTGCTTCATACAGTTCGACTGTTTTTTATTTATTTAAGTACATACAAAATATTTAATCAGTGATAACAGAAAAATTAATCTTACCTTCAAGATAACTAGAGAGAACAATGTAAAGACTTAAATCAATATAAAAAAACCGGTTAAGTGCGAGTCGGCCATCGAGGCTTCAGTATCAATTTTAGTCTTCACTCATTTTGTTGAAATTAACTACAAATATGAGTTAGTAGTGACTTTTTCTTAATGAAATACCTGTAAATTTTTACTTTTAATAATATAATACTTTTTAATAACCGTAGGTCCACGGAAAGAACCTTTTTACTGGTTTTGACTACGGCGGCGACGACGAATTTCATACAAAATGTATCAAAATAGAGCCATACTTATAAATGCTCGTATCTGTTAATTGCGTTCACTTAGAATCTAAATTGTTTTCTGTTCTTAAAGGGACCACAGACCTAAATATTTGATATTAATTCCAACTTCATACCTTCTCGAAATAAATGGTCTTGAATTGTCAGACGGACGGACAACAAAACAAACCTAAAAAAGATCCGTTTAAACCTTTAGATATACGGAACCCTAATTATACTTCATATCTATCTATACATATATAAAAACAAATTATTCATACAATNTGCAAAATTTGAGATTCCTAGCACATGTAGTTTTTGAGATTTCGTGATGAGTGAGTGACCTTTGGATTTTATATATATAGATAGATAAACAACAGTACACAAAAATGTAAATTAGAGGTTTTTCGTGGTAGAATGAGTTCGATTCCCATTCGAGGCAAATCCTTAATTCTTTTAATGCTTTTTCTAAGGTAGGTCTGCCATGCTAGAAAAAGCATTTTTTTATATATTTATTTATTTTAATTAGTTACGAAATAAAGTTATTTTTTTATCAGAATGACATACGTTTGACGTAGTACAACAAATATTAATCTCATCCGAATACATTTCGCAACATATTGGAATCCGAATGGGCTTACATAAGTTTCGTTAATTCCATATGATTAATTATTGTTTTGATTGATTCATGACTGCGAACTTATCAAGAAAATTATAATTTACAATCAATCGCTTTTGCAACGCCTAACTTAATAGTAACTATTAAATAACTTATGTATAAACATATAATAGGTCCAGAATATGAATATACATATAAAGATTGAGGTCACTCATGGCGCAGGGGCACAATCGTGGGACTGTTCTAGGTTCGATTCCTACTCGAGAAAATAAAACATTTAATATTTCTTAGTAAGTCTTAGTAACCTCAGCACTTATAAACTTAGAGGTCATGGGATTTTTCGAAAGAGTATTGCCAGATTTTATGGGATGTAGAGCAGTCCCCTCATGTGAAGGACTTGGATTCTCAGTCTGCCTGCTCTCAGTTGTTGCAAGTTTGAGTTACTAACTTAGAAGAAGCTTCTTTTTTACGAAAAAAAGGACATGGTCAGTTTTGGTGGTTATTCAAAATATTCGATTTCCAGTTTAAGTATCAATTGGAAGAGTATGGTAGTAATCCCATCTGGCTTTATTCCAGATTCTCTTTGCCTATTAGAATTTCATACAAAAATCTTAATTGTATCCTTTTGACCACACAGGCGAAGTCGCAGAATAAGGCTAGTTGTCTACAATACAATTATATTTCACATCACCACCTATAACCTTATTAAACATTGATAGCATTCGAATCACATATCTCCTTTTATGTAATCTGCGTTCGTACAGCCATAAAACTGCTGACATTTACAACTATAGGCGTTAAAATAAACTTCTATACTACTCTAGTATAGTATAGTATAGATGTAAAAATACCTACATACGTAGAAATAACACGTGTATCTACGACTGGTCAGTTGGTATACAATTCTTGCATACTAATAAGATTTTACTGGGCTATAAAATGTCTAAGAATATTTTTTTATCCGATTACGATGTAATAAGGAAAGGGTAATTGCATTTTTATGGTTATAATTGTAAATGAAAGTTTTAATTAATTATGTTTTATGAAAAATAAATGAATAATATAAGCTAGTGGTGGCTCAGGGCGCAAGCGTGGGACTATGAACGGAAAAAACGGAAATCTTATTATTAAACGGAAACTTTGTTGTTCATCTCTCCGTCTGTCAAGACGTGACGTGTCAGTCAAAATTTATGAGCATTTATTTATCATTCTTGCTTCATTTTGTAATATGTTGTCAAACGGTTATTAAAATTAAGATGAAGTAAAGAAAAAAAATCTGAAAAGTAAAAAAAAGTAGTAAAAATCATTACAAACTTATATTTGTAGTTCATTTGATACAAAATAAGTGCATATGCTCGCAAACTTAAGTTTGTTAACTTTATTCGGCGCATATCAAATCCTATAAGGTATTCGTATTTCTCAATCACAATCCTTGAATTAGTACAGAACCCTCGGTGGACTAGTCCGACTCGCACTTGGCAAATAAACATTCGTATATTTCAATCGGGCGTAGCTGCATAGAGGCCGCTAGTACTGATAATAAATTTCACGATTGCAAATACGTTTCCGTAGTGTAGCGGTTATCACGTGTGCTTCACACGCACAAGGTCCCCGGTTCGATCCCGGGCGGAAACAATTCTCTTTTTGTGTTGATACTTTTTTAGGGTACTATTACTATAATAGAATATTTTACCTATAAAGAATATACCTTCCAATTTCCTTTAATTTATCTATTTCTAAATAATTTATGTAATATTTATTTTAGTTTCTTATCTCGACATATTTTAAACGTTACATAGAGTGATAATTAAGTTCATTGATAATTATGTTTATTTCTGTAAAGTTCAAATCAGCTTTTACTTTTAATTTGTTATATTTACGTATAGTACCGATATCTGTTAACTGACTGTAGTAGCACTGTACTATGATTTGACAACCGTTGCACTTCTTGCCGAAATTATCTTATTTGTACTGGTTTTGTATTACTGATATTTTTATTAATATAGGTATTATTTTATTTTATCTTTCTCGAATTTAAAAAAAGTAGTTTTTTTAATTAAAAAAAAAATGGCTAAAACATTAGCTTTCAACTAATTCATCGATTTTGAGATGTTTTAAATATTTTAGGTTAAATTATTTTAAGTAAAAATTTTTGGGGTGGGCACCAGACCATACTGACTTAGGCATAGTCCACTCGTCTCCCCCCTTCTATGAACACATGACTGTGTAGCGTATTTAGTATTTTTAGACCTTATTTGTTTTATGAAGCTTACTCAAACCGACCAAGCATTGTCCCCTAATGTCCCCAAATTTCTATCCCGATTCTTATTTTTATGTCACAAAATTTTAGCAAAAAATAAAATATAAAAAATATTTTTTAAAAAAATCGATAAAAATCTCCAAAATTGTCGTTCGAGTGTCGTTCGTTATGACATCGATCGTATTATAATAACACTAAAATTCAATATTATTTATGGCTAATAAGTTACACGGTTCCGTCTTAATTTTGTTACAAAATAAATAATTCATATTTTACGTATAAATTACAATAAGCTGTTTGATTTTGTCATTTAATATGTTTACTTTAGTGAAGGCTTTTATATTTTCTATTTAGTTTATCATTACTATATATAAATATAGACTGTAGTAATTCTGTTTTAGAGAAATCAATTTAATCTTCAATTTTATTAATGGGACACTTAAGTTTTTGTATTTTGCTATTTTTGAATATAGCCACTACAATTTTTTTTTAACACTGAGATAAATATATATACCCCCACAACCGTCACGGTATCATAAAATAACTTATTTTAGGATTCCGTAACCAATAGGTAAAACTGGACCTTATAATGTCAAAAATTTCACTGTCTGTCTATTTTTCTGTCTGTCGTCTGCCTCATGTTGATGCTTTAATACAGAAAGTTTTACTTAGATTTCCGCTGTATCCAGCATGTATGGAGCTAAGTAGGGAGAACCTCATGTTAAGGAACTCCGTTTGGCAATTTCGAGACATAGTTTTGCACCATGTTTACCAAAGCGAGGTATTAATTATTTTAATTCATCTACAACCGGGACATTGGGCCATTGCGCCAAAATCTGTAATTTTTAAGTAAAATAGATCTCATACTTATTATTACTAAAAATATCCTATAATTAACAGGCAAAACCACAAACAAATGTCTAGTTAAAAACATGAAAAACTCGCCTCCACAATATTAAAACCAACAAATCGTTGAAATTTTTATAATTGATTGTGAAGCTTAAAATGCTTCTCACTGACAGCTGTCGATATTAAATAATAAATAATTTTACAAATATGACTGCCAAATCTTGAATAATTATTGGTTATAACTGAAGATTTAGCGATCTTTGACAGGAGTGATCGTCCTGCTGGTAACTTTAAATTTTAAAATTATGAAAATTGAATAATTGAGGCTATCGTGGAGCACAGTGAGAGGTGTGCGACTGTGAACGAGGGTAGTGGGTTTGATTCTGAGGAAATAAAATATTCTAACGAATAATAGGTAATTCGGTGAAAAGTGGAGATCGAAAGTCGCTTAATGGGAACAGGGTGTTTTAACACTAGGTGCACAGGTTCTGTACGCCTACCCTGCTATGTGTGAAATGTATACATATATATATGTTATAGTGTGATGCTAAACACCAAAAACCAACCTGTCAATTACATAGGTTTATAGGTATTAAAATATTATACTTGTTGTATCTACAAAAAGTACTGAATCGATTTTCATGAAACTTACATGAACTTTAAATTTAATTATAACTTTTAAAGGATTTTAATTCCCTAAAAACTAACGACAATAAAAAAACATATATTATTACCAAGTATTATTACGCCTTAGACGGATAAAGGCGGAGTGTTTACAGTGTTTAGAGTGTTTTGTGTAACACCATGTGGCATTCTGTTGTAAATACTGATAGCTTTTTTTTGAAGGTGGTTAAAAATAATATCTAAAATGGCAGTACGTAGTTTTCAATAACGCCTTAGACGGGTAAGGGCGCAGGGTTTTAATCAGAATAATTAACTTGACCAGTATTTGACCTTATTTGCTACCATTCTACTATACAAAACTGTTTCATCAATATTTATAAAGCAAAAAGTAACTTAAAGGATAATTTATGCTACTTATTTGCTCGTTTTCGAGTTTGGTAAAGCTTATTAGTAATAAATTAGTAAAGTAATTTAATTATGGATACATAAAATTATGGATAAATAACCTACTTAACAAGAATTCATATAACTTACCGAAGAAGAAAAAAAGATACGTTGCTTTTTTTGAATGCTTGTTGAAAGATCAGATTTTTACTAAAACTATTAATATATGTGTCTTATGCAATTATATATTTTTATAAATATTTAGGTGAATCTCTTAGTAACGTAAAACAGAGAATGGATTCTCTTAACACTTGTTCTCTCATCCTACTCTTCTAAGCAGGGTAAAGCGTGAATCTGAAATAAAAAATTCAACACATCACCCATTAAGAGCAAAATTGATATAATTTAGCATTTTTTTAAATGCTGGAAAGTCAATCAAAATATCTTAATAGTTTAGCTTACGATATATCATTCGTGAATTTGCTTAGACAAACGCACGAAACAAGAAAACTAGATATCACGAGTAAGTACAACCAGTACGGCAACTTCAAAATCACGACATTCAAGTCTTCAGTCCGTGACACTACTTGTCACGTTCACGTTACGAGCGTGCTGGTGACACGTATGAAATTGTCAATGGACTTGAATGACCTTTCTTTATTAGTCAAAATGAACTAAAAAAATATAATTATGATGAAAATCAGTCGATCTACATGAACTTTTGAGTTTACTTCCATTGCAATTAAGGGCCTAGTTGTACTTACAAGATATCTTACAAATTAATTATTAATTATTTATGTATTCTAAATGTAACGTACACGTCACCATATAAATGTTAAAATTGATTTTTAAATTCAACATTAATACATTTAAAGCACGGAAAATTGCAATGTATTTTTATAATTAGATTATATTATACAAGATTTACTTACTTAAAAATACAAACCATTCCTACTATAGATTATAGAAATATTTAACCAGCAATAGGAATAAAAATAACAAAGTTATCTACACATATATTTCGTAAGTATATACTTTAGTGAAGGATATAACAGTAAAATCTTTTTATAGGTTACTAAAAGATTTAGGCCTATCAAAAACCATCAGTTCATTACTAGGATGCACTATATATAGTCTATAGTAAATCCCAATTTAATAGAACTACCTAAGCATATAAAATATAATAACCGACCATGGCAATGGTAGGCAGGGGGAACCTAGCGGTAACTATTTAAGACACCTTAGGACTCTCCCTTCTTCTCTTTCCCCCATTTTTTTGAGACATTACGTGTGGCAAAATGACAAAACTCGAATCCAAAACCTCACCAAACTACCAACTCTATGTCATGATAGCTTTAAGCGGAAATTATAATATGTATGTATGTATTCGAAACCGTTGTAACTCCTAAATTCACACTGAATAAACAAGAGAACATTGCATTGAAGTGTTAACCTTTCGCTGAGGTGGTGTATTCTAATCCAGGCAGTAAATTTAATGTGTTAGTTTAACAATTAATCTTTTCTTGTTAAAGTTTAAACTTACTATTTTGAAATATTTTATGCTTAGACTTAACACTATGAATTTTCAGTGTATGAATTTGCCTAATAAAAGTTATTCAAATTATTAAAAGCATATTTTTTTTAAAATAAAGCCAAGACTTTATTATTTTTTACTCTCACGCTGTATTCCGAAAAACAGAGTAGGCAGAGGGAACCTGGGAACCTAGTCTTAAGACACTCTGGGAGAAAAGAATACTGGGAGCATTGCGTGTCGAGTGACGGAACCCAACGCCGCGCTTTGCCTCGTTACTATTTACTATATTTAGTATTTTCAGATCTACACTCTAGAGCTAAGAATAATGGTAATATTAAATATTTAATTTCGCAATTTTAGATACACCCGTGTGGTTGCGCCACGACAGCCCCCTANATGAATTTGCCTAATAAAAGTTATTCAAATTATTAAAAGCATATTTTTTTTAAAATAAAGCCAAGACTTTATTATTTTTTACTCTCACGCTGTATTCCGAAAAACAGGGTAGGCAGAGGGAACCTGGGAACCTAGTCTTAAGACACTCTGGGAGAAAAGAATACTGGGAGCATTGCGTGTCGAGTGACGGAACCCAACGCCGCGCTTTGCCTCGTTACTATTTACTATATTTAGTATTTTCAGATCTACACTCTAGAGCTAAGAATAATGGTAATATTAAATATTTAATTTTTCAATTTTAGATACACGCTTGTGCTTGCGCCACGATAGCCCCCTAATATTTTATTATAATAAATGAAAACGAATGCAAAGTTATCATATAGTCTTGTATTTTTGAGGCACTGTGTGTAGAGTGAACGAACTTATTCTTAGAAAAGATGGACCAAACAGTGTTTTGACACTAAGTTTTCCCTACTTACTCTGATATAAGTGAAATAAAATGTGTTACTAAAAACAAAACTACTTACTACTTATATACACGATAATGATTTCTGAAATCAATACATATAGAAAAAAAAAGAAACACAGTTCATGTCAAATACAATACTCAAGCAAATATTATTTACTCAACAAAATTAGACATCTCTTACGAATTGATACATTACGTGGGCGTGTTTGAACTCAAACAGTGATATCGACGTAAAAAGTTAAAATAGAATAGTTCTTTAGTCAAGGTAAAAAGTTATCATAATAATTGTTATTTATATATTATACTATTTAAACTTTTGATATTTGTGTGTCTGTCCAGATAAGGCAGTTCCGCTCCCCACTTTCCGCCGGGTTCTGGAACCATTTGCGGATTGCAACGCCGGCTTCTTCGTTACTGCAAGAAAATGAAAATGTTAAATATCCTCGAATGGAAATCGAACTCACAATCCGCATTACCGGTCGCTAGTTCCCCAGAACCACGACTGGCCTCATTTATGTGATATACGGACAAATTTTATTTATTAGCTAGTATGACTTGGTTCTAATGTGTAGTAAAGCTATAGAGTATTGGCCTTAGTGTGTATTGTTTGAACAGTATTTATCAGTTTATAATGAAAAAATCTAACCTAACCACAACAGTACACGCTAATATGTAAACATTACTTCCATCAAAGTAATATGCGTATTGAATATGACAAGCGTGGAGCTAGAGGAATGGAAGCGACTAGAAAATTATATATATTTTTTTTAAAGTAAGAAAGTAAGTAAATACAAATAATTGAAACAAGTTATGATATTGTTAATTTATATAATTATGTATATAAAACTTTACTGGTACTGACTGACAGACAAAGCAAATACGAAACGACAGGATTCTTAGAAGTATTGAAATTAGATTTGGCATGTAGGTAATTTATAGTGTAGGAAAACACGAGTAGAAAAATTTGTCGAAACTCCTATAGTAACAGAAAAGACAAAATTTTTAATTTTACATCTCTAGCTGTACTTAAATAAAGTTTTGGACCATAACTAATAAGAAGCCGTGGTGCCGCAGGGGCACAAGGGTGTGACGCGTCGGTTGTAGGTTCGATTCCCACTCGAGGAAGTGAAATATTTATTTACGTTTATATTTTCTATTTCCTCGCTCTGGTATCGAGGCAAAGCGCGGCGTTGAGTTCTGCCTTAACACGCAATGCCTTCAGAATTCGGTTAAAAATGGGGAACGGAGTGTCTTAACACTAGTTTCCTGCCTATCCTGATATGTGCGGGATACAGCGTGAAGCTGTCTATATTAAAACAAAAAAAAATAAAACCGCTTAAGTATATTTACACGTTCTATATCATCGTGATACCGTAGGGGGGGTACAGTAGAGGCAGCGACCCGCGATAGAGTCATTTCCTGATTTCGATGTCGCAATCCAACACTGACGTCGAGTGTACGTGAACACTGGAGATGAATACTTGTTCAAATATTTGATTATTGCTATTTATTTATAGATATCGATAGATTATATAGACATAGAGTAAGCTTCTATGGTTATTGAACGGTTGGATTGTTTGTTCGGTTATTAGATATTTTTATTTAATATAAATAGATGAAATTTAATTATTTATTAAAATTGTAAATTAATCTGGTTTTTATTTTATAGTCGAGAAAAAATTAAATATCTTATAAAGGTTAGTCGTAGCGCAGGGGAACGAAGAGTGACTGTAAACGAGAAAATTAAATATTTAATATTTTCATTTCTTACTCCTGGTATCGAGGCAAAGTTCGGCCTCTCAACACACAATGCCTCTAAAAATCCGGCGGAAAATGGGGAACGGAGTGTTTTAACACTAGGTTCATCATGTCTCAATATAAAAATAAATAACCATATATATTGGAAAAATACATAAAAAATAAAAGTTTCAAATATGAAAGTTTACTCTCATATTTTCCATACACTATCACATAGCAACAGCGAAACAAGGATGTGGCAGTACGCCTAAATTCAACTCTACACTCTACATCGCAAACAAGAAGGAAATACTTTTTTATAACAATGTATTTATTATTTTGCATCATAAAGGTAGCGGGAAATATATGAATTGCTTATATATATATGAATATAACAAGTGCTTTTGGTAGAGTGGTTACATCCTTTGGTTAGTAAGTGTGGATACAAATTCTATAAATCGAGGATAATAAATGTAAAAAGTGAGTATAATAACGGAGGTCTCATAAAAAATTATATTAATAAAATGGACAAAATCAATTATTTTTATTTTCTGTGGTATATTAGAGCATTTGTTGTGTAATTGTTATTTTCTCCAGCTTCACGCTGTTCCGAACCCACTACCAAAGACTCTGCTCCACTGCGCCACGTCGGTCTGTAACATATGCGACATTTAAATATCAATCTTTAATCTCACAATTCGTGCAATGCATAGCAACAGGATGCAGCATCAGGCGCCTAATTGGGGATTATTTTCTATATTACTTATAAGTTATGCAAAACCACGTTCTACATCAGATTTCTTATACAGGGTGGAAGCGGCTGCGCTCCTACGGGAGCAGCATATAGGGAAAAATATTTTAAATCCATACCTAAAAAAAATATATATTTTACAACGATATTTTTTTTATTTATTTTGTTCATAAAAAAAAACACTTTTTCATTATTAAAACAATTAAAACAAAAACAAAAAAGCTCTATAAAGAGTACTTAAAACTATTCTATTCTATTAACTAAGTAGTGATGACAAAAACACTCTGTATATAGATAGCTCTATAGTATTTTGTTACTGTTATCTATATTATAGTAACTAGTAAAATGTACTGCTAAATATGTAATATGTAAAATATGCTAAATATGTAAATATGTAATGCCTTGAATTTAAAAAACAATATTTTTGTCAGGCCGTCCTGGCGCAGACCCAAAAGCATGTAATAATAACGAGATGATTGTAAGTTCGATTCCCACTCAGAGGAATAAATTATTATTTATAAATATTTACATTTCTTCGCTTAAAGTTAGTATTTTATATTAGGGAAGTCCCTTTCTTAACCTTAGGTAGGTGGTAACCTACCCAGCTATACGTGATATGCTACCGTGCTATGCAGGATACAGCGAGAAACTAAAAATACAAAAGAAAGACAATAAAACAATAATGTCATAGCCCAATTCATATCAACCAAAATGATAATATGTAAACAAGTTCAATTATACTAACCCTAATAGTATATTTTCAACACAATTAAAGTACAACACAATGCTCTATTACATTTTAATGTTCCAAATCTCTTTGTGTTCTAGGGTTCCTGATGCGTGCAGCAATTTGGGATGTTACGTAAATTTGACGTAATTGTGCGATAGGCCTGTATACGGCGTTTTTTATGGCCCTTGATACGTATCTCTTCTAATGGAATTAATTATAAAATTAACCTCTAAATAGTTTTATTAGTGATTGTTTGTATTGTTTGTATATTTTTTATAGCTTCTTAAGGTGGTGGAGGGAATCTGGAAACCTAATGGTAAGATACTTCTGTTCCCGATTTAACGCGGAATTCTGAAGGCGTTGCATGTTGAGTGGTGCAACTCAACGCCGCGCCTCGTTACCAGATCCAGGAAGAGGAAATAATATCAAATCGTAAATCTTTTTATGTCTTATTATTGGAATATAGGGGTGAATTTAAAAGGACTTGGTAACAGTTCTGCCAGTTAGGTTTTATTTATTCTTTTTGCTTCACGCTGCAATCCACACTTTTCGACTAATTTACTTTACTAATACTTCAGAGCAGGAAAAAGAATGAACCCAGAGCCTTAACCTTTGCAGTCAAACAATATCTACTACGTAATGACGTATATTATTATTAATGAATGATAATAATATAATTTAACTAATAAATATAATCATTCCACGAGCTTACCGAAATAAACATTATATTTGCTTACAATAAATAATTTAAATTATTATTATTTAAATTCATTAATTTCTACATTATTATTTGAAATTAATTTGTATGTAAAACACACCGACAACATAATTTCTACCTCTACAACGAGTATGCAAATAAAGGACTAAAATAATAAAAGAGAAACCTAATTAGTCGCGAAACAAAATCAAAAGGGAAATGGCAGGACAGTAATAAGCGGATAGAAATGAAGTAAATAATAATTTTGCTAATAGCATTATGGAGACAATACATTACGTTCATAATGTATAGGGTGACCACAAACCACTAAATATATTCTATTTATTTTAGTATACCTTCACATTGTACGCCACATATGGCAAAGTAGGCAGAAAGAATACAGGGTCAAATCACTCTGTTCTCCTCTTTTAGTACAGTTTCGTGATAATGCGGGCCGAGTGTGTTTGAAGAAGAGAAATAAAAATAAATTAGGCTCAAAAATGATTTATAATCAAATTTTGAGTTATAATCAAATTCATAGTCATCGGATACATATTAAATTAATAGGGTTAAAGATATAGGAACGCTATAGACTGACTTCTGCTTAACTAAGCTTCTGTACTTCCTTTATGTATTTCCATATTACATATAAGTTAAAATAAATTGTGTTAAACATATACTTAAATCAAATATATCACTGAAGTATTTGAATTCATAATCTCTAAATGTACCTAGAGTGTACTGAATAATAACAAATAATATTGCCATTTTATTCGCGCTAAACCACTACAATTCTCAAGAATAACAAGAAATTATTATTATTTATTCATTTATTGTATAAATTCCTAACAATTATGTGTTTACAATGAAGTCCGTATATAGCTGACGAGGTTATATACTTACATACATATTATACATGCTTGCCACCGTTATGTATAAGTATGTCATACAAAAGTAGCTTCTGTCAAGTGATATTTATTGATTTATATAATTTAAATTAAATTTTCATATTATTTATTTATATTTATAGCAATAATTATGTGTTTAAACTTTTAATGTGTTAATATTTGAAGAAATATTTTCGTTTCTGCGGTTTCTCCGTAGACCAAACATTCCATTTGGTTCTAACAAGTACAGCACGTCAAGATGTTAGATAAATTTTAATCGAAATGATTACCTACTACTTACTAATACTATTAAGAACTTATTTCTTTGCTAATCTGAGGGAACTGTGCTAATCTCAGGAACTAGTACAAAAAGAAATGGCTATAGTCTATATAGGCTATATTATACGTTCACATTAACATTAACTATATAATTAAATGTACATGCAGTCAAAGTTACATTACATACATTTCACAACCACCCAGGGACGAAGCTTACGACGAAAAATTAGATAAATTTTAAATTACGTAATGGAAAAACAATACATAGAGTTGGATTTGAATCGGTAATCATCGCTTAAAATCAATCCCCTTAACTAACTACAACTATAAAAGTAGTAGAATTTAATTATTTAGAATAAAATATAAAAAGAACAACTCCATTATTGGATAAAAGGGTTTATATTTTATGCTTTAAAATTTTAAAAGCCTGGTGGCTGTAATAAAGCTTCGGCTTTTTGAATGACAATATACGAGACCGCCCACAGAACATCCGGTGACGGTACTCCGGGAGTACAGCCTGGATCGGTATAAGCATCGACATAATTACTTAATTCAATTATAGGATAGAATCTATGTTAAGAATCTATTTTATTATTATGAGTGTACTTTTTGTAGGTGGAAACTATTTATTTATAATATGAAGAAATATATTGCCTGTAAGTTAATAAATAAAATAAAAACATATAATTATAACCAAAAAATACACAAATCGAATTCACAATTGGCTCATACATTTTTAATAGCTTAAATTACTGAAAATAATTAATTCTTTCGAGTTGGAATCGAACCCACGACCGCCTTAATAAATAAAAATAATTTTACGAACACTACATATTAATAAAGATCTTTAAAACACAAGCTATTTTTCTTTTTCATACCTTGTTCTTCTATATCTAAAAAATAAAAATATTTATAGTAAACCGTTATCAAGCTTTCAAATGACAGCTTTAAAGTTAAAAAAAAAAAGACATTAATAAGATGGAATCAAAGCTTATAATGAATACAAATTGGCTACATCATACAATTATCTTCCCAGTCTAATACAGTTTGTCCATCAAAAACCAATAAAACGGTACAAACGAGAAATAATTTGTAGGCTCTGCTATTATAATTTTTACGATTCTCGACAGTCGCATAAGCATATAGATGACTTTTTATAATAGAAACACAAGCTACCAACAAGCTATTTACTTATTACAGGCCGGTAAATACGACGGTATTAGGTTCGATTCCAAATTGGGGGAATGAAATATATAATATTTTTCCTGCTATGAGAAAAAAAAATATTTTTAAGGTTCCTTACCTTAAGGATAAAACAGGGACCATATTATTTTAATTTCCGTGTACTTTGTGTTCCTAGTGTAACCTGGTGGTACATATATTAATATTTCCCAAAAAAGAAACTCGAACTCACAACCCTAGATTATGCTAGCATTAATAATGCCTTAACATAAACTTGAATTGATAACCATAAAATAATAAACAAGATAACAGTGATTTCTCTTCCTCTCTTGGTCAGTACATTTAAGAAGCCGCTTACATTTTGTAATCCGAAATACTAAACATATTCAATGTGCCATACAATACATGGCTGTCACGTTATTTGAAAAGCGTGACAGATCTACCTTAGGCCCGAGCACTCGCACATATATTGAAAATGTACATTTCTACGTCGGAGAAGCATTAGGCACACCTATTACGATCTCGTAGAAAGGCAGTGCCAGCCATAACAGCCTTCCAACCTTTCTACGAAGCGGAGATAAGAAACAACCAATAAAATACGAATCACCAAGAAAATGTTTACGACATCTAACCTGCGACACGACTAAATTGAAAATCCATTCAAATCACTACAACAATGTTTGTTGTGCGCTAACTTCTTAAATCGGCAGTCTTATGTGGATGGTGTTAAAAGTTACTTTGGTACAGTTTAGGAGTTCTGGTTAAGTAAACGTATTGTTCTTATAACTATGTCAAGAATGGGAGAGGCGTAGGCAAAACACTATCAAACGCTGACCTTTCCATTAGATACTCGATCTCTGTTTTATGGGTTTGCCTCTAGATATTTCAAATGATAATACGTTTTAAAGAGCCAAATGAATTGCTCGTATAGCTTCATCTATTTCCAGTAAAATTCAAATGTAACAAATAATTCAAAATGTGCTGTAAACATATAAATATTTATTATACTTTCGAAAATCTGTGGTTTAAGTAATAAGCAATTATGAAAATTTTTCACACTGTATCCCACACATAGCAGAGTAGGCAGAGGGAACCTAGTGTTCATTCCATTCCCCACTTCCCGCCGAAATTTCGAGGCATTGCGTGTTGAGTGGCGAAACTCAACGCCGCGCTTTGCCTTGTTACTGGAGCGACGAAAATGAAAATATAAATATTTATATTTTTATCACCCGACTGGTAATCGAACCAACAACCGTCGTCTTCAGCCATATGCTTGTGCCCCAGTGCCACAGTGCCTAAATATATTAATATATCGTAAAAATATCTTATACGACATTACATTTCATTGATTTCCTTATTGCTTCGAATAATTGGTATTATACAAGCAATAATGAGAGAATGTATTAATTTAATAGCTCATAATAATTGATTATAGAAGATTAAAAGGTTAAAACTATTAATAAATTTCCTTTACGCTGTATTCCACAAATAGTAAAGTAGGCAGGGAGAACCTAGTGTTAAGGCACTCCGTTCCCATTTTCTACCGAATTTTTAGAGGCATTGCGTGTGTAGTGGAACTCAACGGGCTTTGCCGGCGTGACACTATAGAAAATAAATAATAATTAATATCCCCGAGTGGAGTTAGAACCCCCAACCTCCGCGCTACAGACACCCCTTAAACAAAACTATTAGCAATTGAATACATCGTAAAGCACATTATAAATTGACAACATTGAAATATATCCAATATAGCGTAACATTAAGCATTTAATAAGACACAATTTGACGTCATCATTCCATACGTTTTCTGTAGAGATCGGCGAAAGCATACAAAGTTGGTACGTACTTTGAATATCAAGTGATATTAATAGATTATCTGTTTTTTTTTTCAATATTTATAGACTATTGTAGTCGGTGAGGGACGTATGTCAGCCTATTATTTCGGCCTGGGCCCACGCGGGGAGAATATCGAATGGTCGCCAGGTAGGTTTGTTGAACTACGTTTGAATTCACGAATGGATTGTTTCTTGGACTGTTCTGGCGCAGTGGGATACTGTTTGGAGGAATTGTTTGGAATATGGAGTATTCGTTTAGGGAGGAATGTGGAGAACGTCTCAGCAGTAGGTTCTCTCTGCCTAATCTACTATGAGAGATAAAAAAATGAAATAAAAAACATTAGTTACGCAAACAACCAAGTTGATTGAAGTTTAATTACTAACGATTATGATTAAATTTAAGTATAGTAGCTTTGCATTTTAATTTATATTTGTAAGAAAGTCTTCTAATTTAAATTGCAAAACGTCAATTATCTTTTACGATTCTAATATAATCCTCATTGAAACGAATTTGAGATCCGCTTTCAGCACAATTTTAGAGACACTGAATGTTAAGTGGTGGAACTTAACGCGCAATGGATAATACATGTCCAAAATTAGAAAATAATTCTCACCAGTGGAAATCGAATCCACACACTGACATTTACAATTAGACGCGAATAGCCTCAAAAATATATGTTAATTCAATATTTAACCACTTTATTTCTATCTCTCCGCCTAAACAATCAGGAAACATAATAATCACAAAATATAAAAAAAAACATGCTCAATAACCTCGGCTGGTCATTCTGGTATGCATCAGGTTGCTATCAAAACAGCTTTGCAAGATAATATTTCATTGACAGATAGATAGATAGATAGACAGATAAAGCAAATAGGAGCTTGTTAAGATAAGAAAAATCTAAAACTAGCTATTCCTATTCACAGCAGGCTAACACAGACATAAGCTCACATCTGCAGTACGCCGTAGATGGGGCTGACGCTATGCAGTTAATACGCAATGCAATTGCTCACGTTGATTTCGTCGGCGTTGGCTTGGTGCACAATTTGTTGTGACTGACGTAGCAACAGGTGTTCTATAGTGTATACGATGCGATTTTTTTTAGATTTATATTGTATTAGGTATATAGAAGGTAGGTAGAGGGAGCTTGGTGTTAAGATACTCTGGTCTCCACTTTTCGTTTAATTTTCAGGAACTTGGCTTTCGTTTTTCGATTGAGCAGTATGCTGTTGGCTATATGGGCCTCTACAGCATCACCGGGCTTGGGGAGGCCGAGCTAGACGAGCTCTGACCTTGGCTTGGCTACCGTGGAAGGTACCAACAAAAGAGAACACAGTGGCGCAAGGGCGTCTCCTTTGAGACTTTGCTTCGCTCGGTTCGACTACTGGGTAGGGCTCTTGGCGCTGCCATGAAAATAATTATTTAACAATTTACCCTATTTCCAGAATAGCAGGATTGAAGGAGGAATCTAAATGAGTCTTACATTTCATCAGTTTCTTTCTTTTTTCCTGTATATATGTATTTTAAATTAATTCCACAATTATGTGTTATATTAGTAAAAACTAACTCATTATAATCGTGTCGATGTCTGATCGCATGGCGTATATATCTTCACATGCGCACGCGTTTCCTTGTTAGGTACCAAGTGCAGGAAATCGTCCATAATGCATGGTAATGTACTGGATAAATCTAAGCTCATTTATAACAAGTATGTAAAGACTGATTTACATATTTATGACGGCAACTTTACGTGGACTGTTGTACTGTTTTTGCTCATTTTGTAAACCATCTTGAGTATGCAGCAGTGGTCATTTCACGGACTAAGGTTTTGATTATAATTTGTAAATTTCATTGACCATATGCCATCTTTACTATTCGATTATAGTTTCCATTTGTCTTGCTTCACGATTTACTGGTATCAGTAGGTAGCCAGAGAGAAAGGATTGCCAAACGCTACGGTCTCTGCATACCTCTTTTGCCTCGCCCAATCATCAACCTCTTCATATATGCTTTCTTGGTTGTCGTCTTGTGCTTACGTGACCTTCAGTATCACTGCTGGTTTCTAATTAAAGGCGGTCATTTTTATCTTTGCTGATGAGAAAACTAATTCCAGTAATAGTGGTCTGTGAAAAGTTTACTGAACTGTACTTTTCTTTTGCTAATCTTACCAAATTCAAAGGATATGTGAAGAGACCAATAAAAATTATGGAGGTTCAACGGTTACGAGAATTAGTAACAACTATGAAAAGTATGAAATATATTTCTTTCTATATGTAAACTAAACATTAAAAAAAATTAAAAATTAATAATATATTATATAATTAATAATAAAAAATTATATAATTATATAATTAAAAAAATATATATAATTATATAATTAAAAACATATATATAATTATATAATTAATAATAAAAAATTGTATAATTTCACTTTAATAAGTTAATTTCTTCATGTTTGTACTAAAATTTAATAAAGAGCCAACCTTTAAGTTTATGGTATTTTTTTGAATCAGTAAAGTCTAGTAATTTAAATAAGAAGTAAGCCACAACTTACAAATACATACCAGCCATTTTATTATGGAATCAAAATAATGCTATGTTTGGGAATCTGCTTCTTGCTAGAATGGTAGAATAAACCCAATGTTGTTAGGTATAGATTAGCGAATATTATCCGAACCAGGTTAATGTAAAAAAACTTCAAACGTTTCCCTATAAGCAGAATTGATAGAGGTAACTGAGTGTTAAGGCACTCTGTTCCTCATTTTCCCTAAATTTTCTACATATTGCTAATCATTTAGTCGAAACTATCTCCGCACGACGATGGTTTCAAATTATTATTATTTTCATCCTGTATTCCACGTATAGCGGGGTAGGCAGAGGGAACCTAGTGTTAAGATACTTCCACCCGACCATATCAATATCAAAGTAAAATTTTTGATTTTAGTTCGGACTTTATAAAACATAACAAAGCTGCCTTATAGGATATACCGCTTGTTAGCTTATTTATGAAGTGATTGTTTACGACATCGACTTGACGTGTTTGCTGGCCATTTATCGAAGACTCCTTAAGATTTATATAGCGATTATTTCTCACTACCTTTATCTATGTAACCAACTACTATGTAAGCTGGTTGGTTGTTATGTATGGTATGTTTAGGAATTAGTTTTATTTTTTTATTTTCATCATGTTGTTTTTCATGGCCGCCATATCGGCGTGTTGAATGGCGGAGTTTTACGAGGGATTGAAAATTATTCAATTCTTAGAGTAAAATCCATAAAAACTTCGGCGGAAAGTGGGGAATAGACGGTCTTAACACTAGGTTCCCACTGCCTAACTTGCTATACGCGGAAAACAGCGTAAAGCTAAAAAAAACAATTAAAAACTAAATTTTGGGTTTGTTAAAGAAACCACATATATTTTTCGAATCTGAAAGTAACTATTCCATTACTAAGTAAAAATAATACTTGCATAATATAAAATACTCGTACAATTACGCAACCAAAATTGTTTGAATCGTTAAAATAACAATAAGATTTATATTTTAGTGCCTCGTGATATTTAGTAAGGCGCCCACGCAGGGCGTACGAGTGTCAAATTTCTACCTCATATGCTAACAGCATGTACATATAGGCTCGTATTCTGTAATCTGCTGTGCATACATTTTTTTTAATACTATTATTTTCATTTGCTTAACTATTGTGAAAAAGCTTTTGGGTGGTGGTATGTAGGTACCTACTTAAAATGTATTTTCTTGTTCTGTATAGGAGAGTGATATCGTATATTATGTAAGTTATTCTAAAACTTAATTCAAAAATACTTAATCAAGTAAAACTTCTAAATCACAGTATTCTTGATTTTGGTTTTTTTGTATAGAAAATGGGTAAAAAGCAAGAGTATTTTTCAATTTTGTTGATCGATTACAGTATGTAAACAATTATGTAATATATTATCTAATAATTATGAAAAGTATTCAATAAATTATTATTTTAAACTAAGTTAAATAATATCCTAAAAGATTCGATTATATTAACAAAACGCCATTCGCCTCATAGGACACACTTACCTGATATTTGGTCAAATTAGTACCAACTTTATTATATTTTATCAATATATAGAAAGTAATAGTGAATTCTGTATAGCTAAATAATGTCAAATACTTTTTTATTTCAAATTAAAGTTAAAAAACAGAATTCTTATTTAATTACAAAACAAAATAAACCATTAAAATGATTGCCATTTCAGTACTCGAGACGTTATTTGTTTCACTTGACAAACATACAAATCAATCAAGACAACTATGTTGCCTACACCTACTACGAATATACTCGATTCTCACTATAGTTATATAAAACTCACATTTACGGCGTTACGCAAAGTATTCCATTAAATACTGGAGCAGCTGTAGTAAAACGAGTAATAATTATAAAATTACAATGGTAGAGACAGAGATTGTGCTGGTATTTCGTACTTGCAGGTTATTTTTTAAGTTTTATCGTGAAATGCCATCGGCGACATTGTTTTCGATTACATGCTGTTGAATTTTGCATACAAAATATATTTTAAAAAAATCAATTAATGCGTTCCATCCATCAAAGGCCAGTACGTAATTAATGTTCCAGCTGCACCGCATGAACATTGCTAATAATATTGTATTCAATGACATCCAAATGGCTTGTTAGAACTTTTTACTTTTTAATTAAACAAGATATAGGAACATGCTTGAAACGTATGTATTTATATTTTATCATAAAATTTTATATAAAATATTTGTAAGTTTATAAGCGTTTTAATGTATCTTTTTCGAGTACTTTTCAAGGGAAGCAGAAATGATTATTTATATTATTTTTATTCATTATACAATATACATTACTAAGGTTACTGTTATCTGAGGCCACTCGTGGCGCAGGGCACAAAGTATGACTGTAAAATCGACTGATTGTGATTCGATCCCTACTCGAATAAATTACTGTGCTCCCATTGAGATCCTTTCGTTCCGAACTTTCCGTTGAATTCAGGAGTTGGAGGCGTGTTGAGTCTCGTTTCCAGATCGAGGAAATTAAAAATATTAAATATTTCGTTTACAGGTTACAGTTTACACAACTGGCCTTTAACTTCAATCAGTTCATAAATAACAAAGTTATATCAATATAAATTATTTTGTTCAACTAAATTTCTTCGACATGACTGTTTTATTTATTTGGCTGAAATTTTAGACATTGTCATTTAATTGATGATGTTAGTAGAATATGAAAACAATTCAAATTAGTGAAAAAAAAAAATAATTGTATAGCTCAAGCGGGCGAAGCCATGAGTATAGCTAGTACATCATATACCTATATATCAAAAGCAATCTTATTTTCTAAAGTAAGCCATCAACTTAATTTCAAAACATCCATTAAATACAATGCAAAGTCAAAATGGATATTAATTTTAAATGTTACAAATGGTCTTTAATGATAGTCAGGTTATAATAATGACTATATATCATATTATAGTGCGGAATAACGAATAATGAAATTTGCATAAATATCCTCCAGCTTATATTAGACGCATATTTTAAACCCTCGCCACGCCCTTATTAATGTAGCATCATTAGGGCTAGAGTCTATACCTAAGCTGTGTTAGCCTTCATAGACTGTATAGTATATGTTTATTTTTAACTTAACGCTGTATCCCGCAAACAGGCTAGGCAGAGGGAACCTAGTGTTAAGACACTCTGATCATCACTTTCAGTCGAATTATGGAGGCATTGCGTATTGAGTGCCGGACCTCAAGATCTACGCCAGAGCCAAGAAATGAAAATAATTAATATTTCAATTTTTCGAGTGGGAATCGAACGTACAATATGTCGTGTTTACAGAGCACGTTTTTGTCTTTCCGCCATGGACTACTCCTGTCTACTGTGCTAATAACAAGTTAAGTTACTTCTGGTTTCTTTGTTAAATCTTAAGATTAAATAAAATTTGCACCATTAAAAAACAAAAAGTTAAAATGACGAGAGATATTATGGTCTAATATATCCTCTTTTTTATTAATTTTTGACATATACATGCAATTATTGGGTAGAAGACAACGTAACCCAACGCCAAACTCCACCAAATACAACAAACAAAAATAAAAATATTAAAAAGAAAATCGAACCTAAAACCATTGCCACCACCTGCCCTGCAAAGCTGTCAATTTTAAACTATACAGGTAATAATTTGAAAAACCATGGATTAAGCGAGTAAAGCCGCGGGCCAAGCACACGGCGAAAAAGATCAGTAATTGTAGAACGGTGTCAAAACTGCTCCGAGCGATTTTTGGCAGCACCTGTTGATGATTGAAGTGCAAAACGGACTTTTTTGTATTTTATTAAAGCTCTTGTGAAAGTTACATTGGAAATGTATTTATTAAATTTAGTATAATTTTTTATCTTTAATTATATCAAAAATTAATTTTTTCTTTCTTCATATTTATCTCTTAGCTGTGTATCAGTTTTGTATAGTCTCATAAAATATTTTTAAAGGTCATATAAAGATATCCGTTTTATTGAAGTTAAAAATGATCTTAGTTACTTCTAATGTTACTATAGCAAAAAAGTAGGTAAAAGTATAATAATTTAACAAAAAAAATTTGAAGTACCTACTTATAATACATTCCTCAAATATATTGTAATATTTTCATTTAAAATGTTATATAACCAGGAGAACGTAAACTTGGTTCACATCCAACAAAATAAACTTACAAATATCGCAGAAAAGTTATGGGTTCAATTTCCTCTGCGTCTTCAATTTTTGATATATGGCGCTTCTTTGTAGCGTTATGTAGTTGAGTTAAAATTGAAATAGATATACGATTTCTATATGCAATAATGAAGTAAGTCATTTATTTATCTTATTTGCTAAAATTTACTTATCATTTGTAAATTGAAAACTCTGATTAAAGTTATTAAAAATTAAAGACTTATAAAAGTATTTGTTTTAGTATATAAGTGGATAACGGTTAAAAATAATAATTCAAAGTGTCCACAAAACTCCAAAGTGAGTTGTCCAGAATAAATGAAAGAGCAGTTATCAATCAAAGTGCCGAAACGTGGGTGTTGCCGCTAGCAGGACGCGGACGTGAAACACTCGCCGACACCGACAGGGGCGGCCAAATTGTGGACAGCAAGACTAATAAAGGTTATCAACTAGCGATTCCACCGCGGCTTCGCCCGCTTCAACTTATTGTTATATTATAACCAAATTCTAAAATATTTTTACATAAATTATAAACTATATTACTGCAAAGTTTCATCTAAATTCGTTCAGTACTTATTGCGTGAAAATAGTACAAATTCATTTTCACAAGCTTCCACATTTATAATATTAGTACATTATTAGTAGAACATACACTTTTTTGTCTATATTAAATTTGAGAAATTTACCAATTAAACGTTACAGGCCATAGAAAATATTTATGAACATCTGAGATTTCATCACATATTAATTAAATCTCATATGTTATTCTTTCAAACGTAATGGACTATCGATTCAGTAATTATAATGTTACAATTTCATCAACTTGCAAGTAGTTATTATATCGGAGTGATTTAGAATAGTATTTAAAAGCACATGACCAAATATGAGGCGAGTACGTTGAACTTGCAAATTTATTTATAATATTTTTAATAGTAAATACGGAGGTCATCGTGGTGCAGTGATACAGCGTCTGGCTGTTAACGTGACGACTATGGGTTCAATTTCTACTAAGAAGAATTAAATATTTAAATTTACACGTTCTGTTAAAAAGAATAATCTGGGGTGGCGTGGCGCAGAAATTTTGCTGTCATTCTTTCTCTGTATTTTTTAAGAAACAAATTATTCCTTTCTCCACACTCACACACACATAAGGTTTATATATTTAGTGGAAATATAAAGGTCAAGATTTTTGTTTTTTTTTCGCGTACCTTGTATGTAGAAGCGTAGGCATAGACAATCTAGTGTTAAGATACTCTGTTCTCCACGCATCGAGATGGCGTGTATAGTGACCTAACTCAACGCCCAACTTTATCTTGGGAGAAAATAGAAATAATTCATTCCCCAAGTGGGAATCGAATCAACAACCCTCACTTACGGTCAGTAAGACAACCCATAACTCATGTAATTTTATGTAAGTTATTTTATAAGGAGTATTTGAAATTAAAACGATATTAATGGATAAAAAATTACACTACAAATGTACAAACATACGAATAAAACTTTACGACTTGTAGCAATGTGACTGACATTTTGTTTAATTTCTTTATTCTTCGACTGACTTGACTTTTGCTTACTATGTTACTTGTTTTTTTTTTCATTTTTTTTAGTTATTGTTGTGGCACAGTATATATAGAATCTAACTGTCATGATTAAAATGATTATTTGTCATAAAATATATTTTTAAAATCATTGCTTATATCATAATATCTTTTTTTTCTATTTCGATAATATTCTATCTAGTCTATCATAGACTTTTTTATTAAAAAAAAAATCTTTAATATAAATTAATTATCTTTAATACCGTTAATTAATTAACTTTAATAATTAATTAATGGTTCAAAGAATGTAAATCATTTGTATGTGCTAATCAATCTACTATGTTAAAATTGTTTTGTGGTTGCCAATTCAAATCTCGTTTGGAGCGATTTGAAAATAGAAGAAGCTGAAAAAAAAGAAAAAAATAGTGTCTGAAAACGGTCCAGTAAATAAAGATAAAATTTGAATACTTTCTTTTTATTTCCTTCTTATTTGAACATATTCTTCACATTCATCTCATCTTTCCAGAAAAAATAATTAGAATAATTAACAAATTGTAGCTTTAAATTAAGTATACTTGTTAAAACAAAGATTATATCCACAAAAATTTACACCATGTCTCCATTAATTTGGTAGAAAGCGATCGAGATAAGCTTGTACAATCCATCATTCCTGAATACAATTGTCAATTATATTAAAGGAGTTCGCTAAGGGCGTCCAGCGCAATGTGCTGTTAATGTACTGATTATAGACTTTTAACCCTTTACGGCCGAAAACAGACTAGACTTAATTTGCTGTATATATCAAAATTATAAAATTACTATAGCACTCAAATGCCTCCAGAATTTGGCGGAAAATGGGGAACGAAGTGTGTCACTGGGAACGGAGAATTTTACACTAGATTTCTAGGTTCCCTCTGCCTTCTAAAGTATACTGTCATCAAATTTAACGCAAAGCATACGTGTGGTTGTTAACATTATGGTGTGGTGGCCACATAATAAAATAAGTTAAATTTGTTGTAAAATACATAACCCAATCCGTGGAAGAACTCCATTTATTATACGAAGAGTAAAAATCAATGCCAAATTTAAAAAAAATCTCAATAAAACTATTACAGCAATAATATATTTTTAGCATTCTTGTTTACACGAACTCTCAATGATCATTTTTTTTTAAGACATTTTAGAAAGACATTTCATCATGTTTTTTAAAGACATTTTAGAAAGACATTTCATCATGTTTTTTTAAGACATTTCATCAGCACCATGCAGTAAAGGCCTTACCACCACATCTGTCTTTGAATTAACGTAAGCGTCGCCATCGTTGATTGATAAACTTTTTCTGATTGTTTCAAGTATAATTTATTAATGTATAAATAAATAATATACGTAACAGAACTGCAAAAATTGATCTTTTGCTGCGATGAACGGTGTTGAATGTTTAACTTGGCATCTGATAAAATACCAGCTTTATAATTAATGTAGGTAGTTTTAATTATTCTTAGTGTATTTAATTATAAGTGTAATTGGCTGATGTAGCAGGTTCACATCCGGGATTGATTGATAATATTCCTCATTATATATTAATTAGAAGCTTTTTGTGTGTATAACATTATATTCGCGAATTAATTTGAATATATGTTTTCAGTTACACACGCTATTTATAATCGATTAATTAACTTAGATTAAAGTAAATAATTTAAAGGATAATTATTATTTTGACATGTTAATACGTTCTAACAATACTTATTTAGAAAAAGTATAAAATTATTTAACGTAACGGGATTTGAACCCGCGCCTCTTGGAAACCGTCCAACGATTTCCAAGTTAATTAAAATTTAAAGATTAATAAAATAAATCCTATTACCTGTAAATAATTTAAAAGATAATTATAATTATCGTTTCTTAACAACAATACTAATTTAGAAAACGTATAATATATTTTTTTGCAACTTTTTCGTTTTACCCTTATTCCTAGACAAATACTCTTTCACACAAAAATATTTTTACAATTACCAACAGTTCTTGAGATCAAGGCGCTCAATCAAACAAACTAAAAGTATACACATACTCGTATAGCTAACGTGTCTATACTTATTAGCTGATAGATTTTACTTTCACGGTCTATATACCAAAAAATTGCTTTTTAACGGATATTTGTAAAAAAAACACAAGGTGTACCACGCGTACGCACCTGCGCCCGACACTATTGTATGGTTATGTTCAAATTTATTGTAACAGGTGTATTAGTTATTCTAACAGCCATTCATAATTAAACGTTTGTATTGTGAAAGGTATAGAATAGATTTACTTATCGTAAATTACTTTAAGTTATTAATACTATATATATGGCTAGCAGCTAGCAGCTAGCAGCACGAAATGTCTCGGAAACTGGGCAGAAGCCGGGAAACGGAGTGTATTAACACTGGGTTCCACTGTCTTGTCATTTTTGGACCGTTTTAATAATCTTCTTGCCAGCAAATAAATAAATACTATTCAATTAAAACTAAAAAAAAATCCTACTACATCTACTTCAAAAAATATATATAGTAATATAATAGCTATGTATACAAATATCAATATTTTTTCAATTCTCTTTACTTTGAGGTAAATAAAATATTATTTTCTACAAATCTAGTTTTTATTTTAGTTTGTGCATGTAAGTAAGTATAGTTTTAAAATCAGTTATTTTTTTTTATTAATATTTTTTTATTGATATGCTTGAACTACTATGGATTATACTGGACTCGGGTCACTAATACATATACGTATGTCAGTCACGTCAACCGTCGTTCATAAGGACGTATTTGTTTTTTTTTTTAAATATCACCAAGCAAATGTCAGAGCAGTTTACGATATAACAGTTTGTCATTAACAAGTATGATGACCGTTTCTTTACTTAGTTCTGTTTAAAAATGTTGTAAAAACTAAACAAGAACGACTATAATTCTCTTTTACACCATATATATTTCACGTTTTGTTATATAAGAAATGATGAATAAATTACTAGGAATAAAATTAATATAAATGTTATTTAATTAATATGATATTAAATAGGACCGTCGTATAAGGTTGTAGATTCGATTCTCATTCCAGGAAATTAAATATTTAATATTTTCATTTCTTCCCTCTGGTATCGAGGCTATGCCTCCAAAATTCGACGGATAATGGAGAACGAAGTGTCTCAACACTCTAGATTTATACTGCATTAGAGACATTAAAGACATTATTTATACAAAGGATATGTTTTATTGGTAAATTATCAGTAAAAGGTGTAAACAAACTTAATCAATTCACATGTTTATTGTATCTCAACATTACTCAACTAACGCTCACATGTTTACAATATTGTATTTTTTATTGCTTTTATAGCTGCACATTGTATACAGCACATAGGGAGGGTGAGGGAACCTAGGAACTTAGTATTTAAACACTAACAGACCGTTTCTGAGGCATTGCGTTGCGTAGCAGAACTAAACGCCACAGTTTGCCTTATTACCAGGACAAGGAAATAAAAATATTTAATTTCCTCGAGTGGAAATCGAACCTACAATCATCACGTTAAACCACTATGCCACGGCAACCTCAATATAATGTAATAAACATATTTTCCTCTAATATGAAACGTCAAAGATAATAGCTATCTATAATTACAGTCCTACGTTTGGGATAAACGAGTGGTTATGGCATACATCGAGCAAGCCATTAAGATGTACGTGTGTAAGCTTCCTAAATCATTTGTAAGTGTAGCGTAGGTGTTTTAGGGAGACACTGAACGCTAAATCGGGAAGGCAGAAGGAACCTGGGAACCTAATATTTATACTCTGTTCCCATTTAGACACTTCTGTTGGCGCTGCGTGTTGAGTGGTGCAACTTAACGCCATGATAATTATTTCATTAAATAATCAAATTATACAATACAAGCAATTAAGAATTTTTTATTTTTTTTTAAATCTAACATTGAAAAAGCATGTAATTGCAGCATTTAAAATGTAACATTGCAAAAGAATAATAATAAATTTGACGACAAAGCTAAAGTCATGTTTCTAAAGATATAAGACATTTCACAGTGTGGCACATCTTTAGTGTTCTTAAGTAACACTAGAGTTTAACCGTACTTACCCGTAATCTATAATTAGCGTGCAGCCTAACACACCCCACATGTTATAATCGCCATTATGAAATTTTGATAAAGTTATGAGAATTATTATATCTAAACAATATTTAGCTATTGTAGCAGTTGATTTCTAGTGAATATTAATATTGAAGAAATCTCATTTATTTATATTTTAAATGTGAAAATTTGGAGGGTTCTGTATGAAATAAGTATGAGATGTGAAAAACAGAGTGTCCTGATTTTCTTTCTTTTGTCATGATTGAAGCTAAAAAAACCGAAAGTTTAATAATTTGACGTAATTAACAAGTTTATAAGCAGGGCTTTATCTAAATGTTTACACTACAGAATACATATCCTAATCCAATGTTTAAGACTGTTTTTCCATGACACAATTTAAATATAAATATATTTTTTAGAGATAACTCTTGAAAGTGCGACAATGATCTTCTTTTTAGAAGCTAGTGTAAAAGTATATTTCAACCAGAAAGCTGTATAAATGTTCATAAAAAAGCAATTCTATAAAAAACAAAACGAGGAATCTTTCATATATGAAATATTATAATAACTACTTAGTGAAGAAGTACCTGATTAGGCCGTGTGACTCCACGCGTCTGCCAGGGCGGAGTCGCAGAATTAATTGCTCGAACACACGCTTCCTTAACACCAATACAAATGTAGTATAATATACCTAATTATAATAAAACTATATAGTAATGTGAAATATGATATACATATATGGTCTGGTCTGGTGGTTTAAGACTTATTTTAAAAGGCTTATTTTTATGCTTTACGTATTACGTGTTGAAGCGTGTAGCTTTATTTGCGTGGAGAATAAAGTCATAGTCAGACAAATAGTAGTAATGATGATGATACCTATGTAATCATTGAGTAACTGGTAGACAACACCTAGCTGGAATATCTACATTTTACATGTAAGTTCTCTGGGAAGTATAGGGAAGAACTTTAGTTCTTTTTTATTTATATTTCTTTGAGACAGAATCGGAAGTGGCTCAATGGGAATAGAGTTTCTTAACACGAGGTTCCCATGTAGGTACACCTACTCAACACCTATGCATGATAAAACATGAAGCTGAAAAATAAGAAGAATAACAGAAAAAAATATCACTAGATTCCCCTTATCATTAATTATCGGTTTTACAACGTATTTTACTCTTATACTTATATTAACTGGACATATAGGATATGTTGATAGAAGCATAATGTTTATGCATGTTTAACTTTCAGCCATAAATTGATGCACAGAGTAGTGTACCAAGATATATTAGATATTCAGTGGAAAAATGTTTTTTATATTTATTTCGATTTTATATCTTTAGTCATTTCTATTGAGCCCCATAATTCATGAAAATGACTTATTATGCTGTAAATGTTACTGTCAAAGTATTTCATTTTATTTATTTCAACGGAAGTTGCAAGTTTCTAAATATATATTTAATTTTCAATTTTGGAAAAAAAACTAACGTACATGTACAATTAAAATGTTGTCTAAGAATCCAAATTCATAAATTCAAATCATTATATATTTATTTGCATTTACGTATTTGAGTTATTATTGTGATAGGTTTGATAACTAAACGAATACAAAAAAAGAGTTTTTTTGGGGTCGTCAGGCCGCAGCAGCATTGCGCTTGTCTTCTGTTCCCACTGGGGGAATTCATTTATATTTTTCATTTCCTCGCTATGGTCACAAAGACAAAGAACAGCATTGTGTTCCACCACTCAACACTCACGCAAAACTGGTAAACGGAGTGCCTTACACTAGATTCCTTCTGCCCACCCTGCTAAATTCCGGATACAGCCCAAAGCTAAAATCTTTGAGCTGTATTCGAACTCATGACCATTACATGTTTTACAAATTGACAGCCACATTAATATAACATAATAAATCTAATAAAATCTTAATAATAAAATAATTAATAGGCAGACACGTTTCATTTATCAAAACAATACATTCGCCTGTGTCATACAAGCTATAAATACGACGACCTTAGACCCACGATTATGAAGTGCCAAGCGACCTTCCTGGATCTAGCTAACAACACTTTAAATAGTACTACCATGAAGATATTTCAAGTTTTAGAACAGGTATTTTGTTATCTGTGAATATATTTAAGATGGTACCTACAGTTTTTTATATAATTATTACTCAACTCTAAATACATTGACGAAATTGCAATCTAGACATAAATATTAATACTTTTTCTTTTTCTTCTTCTGACATTAATCTCAATCTTTATGATTAGAGTTTCCTATTCAATCTATCCCACTTTTCATGGTCTCCATCATCTTCGATTGTTAGTCCATTGGCTCTTATATTCTGCATCACGACGTTCATGGGCGTCCGGAAGGTCTCATTTTCTAACCTAGGGCATTGTTGTATTTAATGTTAACACTGCACTACGCAAAATTACTAAAGTTTTATGTTATATTTGAAGTTAATTTCAAACTAATAGAATGCAAACTTAAACTTGTCAACTTTTACAAGTCGTACATCCATTGACCTATAATCCTGAAATTGGCACGGTAGCCTCGATTAACTGTTTTTTTTTAAAAAGGATAATTTCATTATACAATACAAAATAAAATGGTTGAAATAAAATTGTAAAATAATTATTCGCTAACAACAATACCATCGCAATACCATCTTTGAAGGCTGAGCGCAGTTGTTTCTTTATTTTTCTATTGATTATTTTAAAAACAATTTAATATTGATACGTGTATCACAAATAAGGATATGAATGTGCCACGTTTATTTCTTACCGTCGTTTTAACCTGTAAGTCGTTAAATAACTTATATTACTACATTTACATGTAGATTACTTTACGTATATGCCCAATGCATATATGATAATAATACTAGATTGAATAATGGATTAAAGAAATATATATTGAAATATTAATAATTAATAAACTCATAATTAATTTTATTTATTTTATTATGTTTAAATTATATTGTCAAAGACCATATCGTGACACGCGCGAGCGTGTCGAACCAACTTAAAAAGCTGGAAACGCATAATGTGTATTTAACACAATCTATTTCAAGCTTTGAGCTCTTCGTACCTGGGAAAGCAATTAATCTACATGCATGAAATTTTGCATATTTGTCAAAACCTCCTAGTTTTTAATATATAATTTCAAGAATTTAAATTGGTGTATCATTGATATTTAAAACTGGCATTTTTGTGACTGACTCACTCATTGATTAAAAACTTAACCCCTTTTTTAGGTGACTTAGAAATTTTATATTTAGTACCAACGTAGATTTTTTAATATAATTATACAAAAAATTTACAGAAATCTGATAATTATTGATTATTACTATAGAAAGAGTAAAAAAAAAAACACAAATAACTAATGATGATTAATTCTAATTAAATCTAAGTAATCATCTAATTTATCTAATCTAGATCTACAAATATGGTTGCCGAGCTCAGTATTGACTCGGGATAAAATTCGAACTCTAAATTTTACTTGGTTATTTTTACCACCAAACTAAATATCAGCCTAGTACAAGCTGGAAGTACTTACTTGCACAAATAATAAAACATTCGTCGAGTGAACGTTCAATCAATAAAATTAATACAATACGAAAAAAAATCGACATTAATATTTTATGAAAATAAATAAGCGTACAAACTTAGCCTAACATAGAATTCACATAAAATTTGCAATTGTGATATCAATATAATTGCAAATTTTTATGAATTATCATTAATAAGAAAATGTAGATTAAACGACGTATGTATAATGAGTGCAATTTTTACCGGTAAAAAGCAAACTTGGTACCTAATTAATATGTACCCAATGTACGAGTATTATTGAAAAACTTCATACTATCATCTCATTAACAAAACACACAGGACAGTAAGAAAAACCTTATTTTTACCTTATATAAACTGGATCTACATATCTATGATTAATAAAATTGAAATAAAAAACTTAAATTCATCACCGGTCGTTTTGTTTGTAGGTACGATATCTGCCTCTCGGTATTCCGTTTTTGTCTCCCTGCGACACAGGTCGCGAGCTACGACTTTTTTGTCGTCCATTTGCCATCCACGTACTCGTATATAGGAAAGACGTGTACCATTTAAGAGTAACGGCTTTTTGTAATATATCAACATATTACCACCGATTACGTTTAGGAGCTCGGCTTTCATTGAATGCTTTTATATTTTCGATCTCAATAGGTGCATTGTAAGAAAAAACCGGTCAAGTGCGAGTCGGACTCGCCCACTGAGCCCTCTCCCACAAGCCCACTCGCCCAATCAGCGTTGTAGGTTAACGGGAAGTACAATTTACAAAAGTTAATAAGGTTTCGTTTAGTTTCGTTATACACTCATTTCGAGACAAATATAAATTTGTAATGATTTTTTTCTATGAAATATCTAAAAATTATCATTTTTCGGATTTTTCCCATATTTATTTTATATGTTAAATTCGCAAATTTCATTATTGTAGGTCCAGGAGAAGTACCCTATGGGTCAGTGAAATTAATTCAAAATGCAGTAAAACGGAGGAAAAATGCTGGTATTTTTTAGTGTGTTCACTTAGAAGCTTGATTTTTGCTATGCTCCAAAGGACAGTACATCTGAATATTAATTATATTGCCATAACAGGTTCTCTTATGGCCATATATTTGTAACAACAACGTAGGTTTAGAGTTATGGTTTGTTAATATCCATGTGCATTTTGATTTTTTGTGCTAAAGTGTTCCTAACATTTGATTTGCGGTAACTACTGTGCGGTTTCGTAGAAATTTCCTTCCACGCGCCACCGAACTGTGGGATGGTCTACCCGTGGCAGTGTTTCCAGGTCGGTACGATATGGGTACCTTCAAGAAGCGCGTCTATCTCCACCTCAAAGGCCGGCAACGCACCTGTAGCTCCTCCGGTGCTGCACGGGGTCGTGGGCGGCGGTGATCATCATCAGGTGACCCGAACGCTCGTTTGCCTTGTCCTGTTTCGATAAAAAAAAAAATCGCAGTAAAATGAAATTAAGCTAAAACTGTTTGCATAAAGGTCTAGCACAAACCTGTAAAAATTAAAGAGCAAATTTAAAAGCTTGAATAAATTATATAAGTTTCCTCTGATTTGCTTGATTTTTGTTAGACGAGAAATTTAAGGAAATTGTTATAACACTTAAATAGGGAACTATATTTGATAGTCGTTCATTTGAGGTAAGTTAACACATAAGTACAATATTTTTTTGGACCCATATGTAATGTTACAAAGGGTCTAACTCGATAAGCATGGGAAAGCTGCACTGACTTTTAATGAGTTAATTTTAATATAATTTAATGGCTTTTTATCTGAAATAAAAAAAATAAATAAAAATAAAAAAATAAATTCGTTTACATTCCTGCAGTCTCTTATACTAAAATTGACTGAAGAAACTGAACAATTTCGTTTCGTTGGCCGAAAATTAAAAAATAGAGTGTATTAACACTAGGTTTTCTGCCCACCCTGCTATATGTAGGATACAAGGTAAAGCCTATTAAAACTTAACCAAGAAAACACAAACCATCTAAACCACTATTTTGATCTCAAAACTAAATGTGTGCGTTATATGAAGTTTAGAAGGTTAAAAAAACGACTTGGCAACTATAAAAACAGATATGGCGCAACCGTTCAGTGAACTTTTTAAGATGGCGATGGCGTCTGAGACCGCGGGATGTTACAAATTAATATTGTTTAATTAATTACTCAGCTGTCAGATGTGACTTATTAAGCTTTGAAGTTATGAAATAGAAATACCAATTATATTTAAACAAAAAAATAACAACAATGAAATTAATGTATGTGTGTGCAAGTGTGTGTTGAGAATTTGATTCCCACTTGGGGAATTGAATTATTTCATATTTTCATTTTCTTCAAATCAAGATCAAGACAAAGCACGGCGTTGTGTTACGTCAACACGCAATATCTCGAAAATTCAGCGGAATGTTGGGAACGGAGTGTAAAATTGTATGGTAACTTTACGCTAGGTTCCCTCTATCTACCCTGCTATATGCGGGATACAGCGTGAAAAAATCCTTATACAAAACACGAAGAAAAACGGAGTGCCTTTAAACTATGTTTTTATTCTATGCGTGATGAAACAAAAGCTAAAAAAATAAACTTTCTGATGCGACTTACTACGTTTACAAATTATGAAATAGAAATACCAATTAAAATACAACAAGTATACTTAATAGAGCGAACTGAGCGAACGTTAATTCAATTATTCATAAGCATGTTAATTAAAATATTCGTATAAAAAATGTATTAATTTTTCATGTTTAAAACATATTTTAAAGTATAAAACGTTACAGAGTTGTAAAGTTAAGTTAGTCGGTTACATTGAATTGAAGAAAAATATATTTGTTAAGGTTTTATGTTATCAAGACAAAGTACGGCGTTGAGTTCTTCTACTCCATACGCAATGCCTCCAGAATTCGGCGAAAGGATAGGCTAAGCACTCTGTGTATCCTGCCATATGCGTGATACAGCGTGAAGCTGAAAAAACAATGTTTTCTTTTTTTCTAAATATGTAAAAACAAAAAAGTATTTTTTTTGTCCAATAAAGAGTATTGTATCTAGATCTACTTTCATTAAATGCTTAAAACTTGGTAGTTTGTACTTGGTGATAAACGTAGTTACGTAAATGAACGAACTTTTCTTATATTTAACTGTCAGCCACAAATTTATCTAATATTAAACTATAAGACGTAAAATAAGACGTAATATGTGTGTGTATGTATGTCTGTCTGGCGTTACTCAAATGAACGAACAGAAAATATTTCCAAAATATAGCTTTTTTTGNCTTCCGTTTAAAAATAGTCATTTAACTATCTAAAAATAGTCATTTAAATATATTTTAATAAGTACTTGAAAAGATTAGTAGCACAGATTTAAACTACAAAAATGCGGGTTGCATTAGGGTTTAATTAATTTTCACATTATCTTAAGTGCTTTGCAAACATACATTACATGAATAATCCAGTAGTTAAAGCGGGCGAAGCCGCAAGATGGTCGCTAGTTTAACTATAAGACGTAAAATTAATGTGTGTGTGTCTGTATGTCTGTCTGGCAGTACTCAACTAATTGAACGAACAGAAAATATTTACAAAATATAGCTTTTTTAGTTAAATTAAGTTAAATTTTCTCATAAAGTTATATAAGAAGCTACATTATAAAATGAACATTGGCAGTAGTAGGTTAACAGCGTAACCCCACTGGCACAGGGTCAACCTGGGCTAATTAGGCTATGTCATCTTTCACATTTGCTCAGTTTAATTGCTAGTAGTCTCGAGGGTTAACCGGTTGTTATATTTATAACATAATTGCACTAATAAACTTTACTTAGTTTGTAGAAAATTACTTGTTCTTACATAAACTTCGTAAAACTGATATAAGGTAGAATATTCAGAGAGTGGAGTGTCTTAACACTAAGTTTCCTCTATCACATGTATGATACAGAGTGAAGCTATTTATTTATCGATAGGTACCTATTTTTTACTTATATAATATGAATGCAATAAGTTACCTATTCCCATCAATTCGATATAAGGACTGAGATCAGCCCTCTGCCTTTAACAACTCAAAAAAAATTACAGTAATTAATAAATATTTAATACCTACAACTAAGAAGAAATTCTAATAATTGAGAATATGCATGTATATTATAATTTTTATATTCTTTTTCTCAACTGCCTACAAGGTAGTAAATGGGTCACGGGTTCTATTATAACCATTACAATTTCATACGCACATGTCCACAAAATACACACTAGTAGCCATAAAATAAATTTATATTAGATATAAAAGTCCAAGAAAGTTGTTCACAATGATTTACTTAACAATATAACCAAGCTTTAACTCCGTCCGTCTGTACACCGTTCGTTTTTATAGCTATATTTTTGACATATTTACTATCTACCATTCCTTTAAATGAAACTTTATTAATAAAAATATAAAAATATTGACCTTATTTTAATAAAAATATACTTGCCAGCTTCTAAATTGGCATTTTATTAGCCATTACTTAGTCAAATTAGTTTTAATTAGACGTTTTTGATGTGGATATTAACATAGTAATATCAGCTAATACGAGTATGTGTTGAATATCAATCTCGTAATTATACATTATAAATAAATCTATAGGAAAATTTAAAGGACACAACTATACGCCATAATTATGTATTTAAAAGTTGTAAACTAAAAATATTTAAATTTTCTACCGACATGACTAGGCTAAGCATAGGCTAAGGGCGGCATTGTAAAATTGTTGAATATCGCCACTCATCGCCTTATAATATCTCAAAATTGGATGAAATTGGCGGAAGGATGGGAGGCTGGAGTGTATTCACTGGAATTGGTGAAAATGCGAGGAAAAAACATTTACATAACTAGCGAATCCGATTAAAATCGTTTATAATAAACGAAAACCACTCAAATCTGCTATTCATTGTAGAGTTACCTGTATATTACCTTATTTAATTTTATAAAATCCTACTACTACTTTAAAATAACAGTAATTAATTATCAAATTGAAATATCAAATATCTTTTTTTTCAGTATTGCTCTATATACCGCGTAAAAACTAACTAACTGTAAATCAAGATATAGAAAACACCAGTTTCTAACTACAATTCCTATAATTAACAAAAAAAAAATATTAATATGTAAACTAAATCCGATTGGAATCAACGTCTCATTAATAAAGGAGATTGCACCAAAATGGCGTATGCGTTCAATTTTTATAATTAAAAAACAATACGTATTTGCGCGTGCGCATCTAAACGTCACGCTTTAATAATTGTAGACATAATGACATACGGAATAATAAGCTTAGACGAAAGTTATAGGATTTTATACTTTAATAGATAAAAATAGAGTTTATTTTATATTCAATAGTTGTAAATAAATGATATTGGTGAAACATAAATCATGATGGCACGATCAACAATCAGTGTAAGAACAAACAGAGAGATAAGCAATCTTCAAAAAGAGAATGTTAATTGAAAACTTGTGGTTGGTTCTAACCACTGGTGGTAAAGGTAAAGGCGGGGCCACACTGCCGGTTAGAATGTGTTATAGCTGTCTAAGTGGAACATATTAATAAAATACTTGGTAAATTTAATTAATTTTTATCATTTTTCTGATATCTTCATGATAAGAATAAAGAAAATTGTAGTACATTTTAGGTTATTTCAGTTATGGAGTTCATCAATGTTCATTTAAAGTCAGTAATTAATGATTATATTTAAATTTAATTCTCATTTTCCTGTTCTGGCATTTTTTTAGATCTAGATGTTTTGATAATGCAATTGTAGTAAAAAATGCAAGTTATTTAAAGTGCTTATTTATAATTGACTGAAAATGGACACAGTGAACTTAATTATGACCATTTACGATTTGGAAATAAAATTCCTTAAAATTTAGAAAATTAAGTGGCAATTTTTTGTGGGAATGTTGAATTTAAGACGTCTAGGAATTTTAATAAGTATTTGCTTATTTCTAGATTTTCATTAGATAAAGTTAACTTGCCTGATGTTAGCAATCTAAATTATATTATACTAGCGGCTCAAACGCGGCTTCGCCCGCTTTAACTTGTTGTTATATTATACGAAATGAAACAATATTTTTACATCAATTGTAGAAAAGATATGAAAATAACACATTCCCCTCGAGGATATCGACGTCTATGATCATAGTGCTTATAGCTGTGCCACTGTGCTACAATGGCCTCTCTATAAAATATTATTATAATAATATTATTATATGCTAAACTGAATATTTATTATTCGTCATTATATTTTATATTCCACTTTGTTTTTCAATACTGCGAACTATGATTAATTTATTAGTATGACTAAAGTATCGTCTAACCGCAAATTGCAAGACGTTACTTACGAAGAATTCTTCGAAAACAATTTGGTTCTACAACATATAAATTAAATTAAATATTATATTTTGTTTTACAATATTTTTTTCACTAACAATGAGTGATAAAAGATAAGTGAAGAGAACGTTTAAGAAATCTTAATATGACATTTTATGTATTCTTTAATTTCTTCCTAAAAAACTCTAGTTCTAGTAGTGCAGTTTAGATTTAAGATCTTATATTTACTTCTTAAATTTGAACCTGTATATAAAGAAATGTCATACATAGTTAACAACTGCACCAGGTTTCACATTAAAGTATTATCTTTCAATACAAAATATTTTTAAATTCCACTTGCGTTACAATAACGACGTAAGGTCAAGAATACTAAACGAAATGATTCCAATAAGGGCTTGAATCACGTGATGCCATCCTTTCTCCTATAGCACATGAGATCTGTGAGTTTTAAAAAATAAAACAGGGTTGACAAACATTTGTGTTTCGTTTGAAATTAAATGCTTTGATATTTATTTTTCCTTCAGGCCGCATTCCGCATAATACAGAATAGCTAGAAAAAACCTAGTATTTAAACACTCCCTATGCAATGCCTAGTTTTGAGACATTGTGTGTTGATATACGTGTCGAATGGCGGAACTTAACGCCGCGCTTTGTCTTGTTATTTTTAGGGAGGAAATAAAAAATTTTAATTCCCCGATAGGTAATAGAAAATAATGAAGAAAGAAAATAATAAAAATCATTATTTCATAGGACAACAACAGAATGCATAAATTAACAATGTAAATAACACCGCTCCACTTATTTAAAATAACCATATCATAAAAAAATACAATAATTGTCAAAAACAGATCATTAATATCATAACAGTCGAGACAAGACAATTATTTTTAGTTGACAACTTAAAAGTCGGTCAAAAAAATCAATCATCACCTTCAAACAATATGAAGTGTAATTACAAGCACTATACGAGTAATTAATTTTAATAGGATAGCTGATGGCTGTTTAATAACTTGGCTTACAGACAGACGGAGTGGTTCAGCTACAGTCCTAGATCAATCGCGATAGAATCACGATCCTAGGCGCGATTTCTAACCCGTTGGCTATTGTCATACTGGTTATGTTCAAAGAGCAATCGTAAATCCGTAAAGGCTTCTAATCGATTGTAAGTTACTTGCGCCAGTCACAGTAATAAATAGGGCATAACAGTATAAGTATAGGTTATACTAGGGCAATAAGAAAATATTGTACTGTAAAATTACTTAGTGGCAGCAAATTATTTATAGAACGCTGTAATTGGGTTTATATCAAAAGTTTTTGAGTAAATTTATAATTTCAGCACATTTATTGTAAAATTTAAAATAGTTCTAACGCCGCGCTTTGCTACATTATCAGAGCGAGAAATTAAAAATATTTAATATTTTATTTCTTCGAGTGGGAATCGAACCCACAACCGTGGGGGTTTACTGTCGCCGTTTACTTGTGCCACTGGCTCATTATACTCATTATTTTACATTATAGTGTTATTGCCATTAAATTTTGTTCTATTTTCTCTTAAATAGGATATTTGTATTTTTTATTTGTATGTGTGATATCCAACTTGTAGAATTTTTTTGTTTGTTTGTTTTCTAACCACAGTAAGGAAATTAAAATATTTCTCAAATGGCCATTTGATTTTTTAAAAATTAATAATCTATAAAGATAAAATTACAAATAAAAAAAATAAATGGTTGTATACCACTGGATCAGAGTGCATTTAGTGCCTGCGCGATTTATGTGGCTCCCGCACCTGTGACCCAACGATTCATGTTTTTCTAAGCACGCTAGATATATAAATCCTTTGTTTTTATATCGAATTTCTTATTTTAATATCATTAAATATAGTCAATTTTGGCTATTAAGTAATTTATTATTAATTTTTATTATAACAATACTATGCGTTTAATTATTAAAATAATCATGGAAATGACTATATATATAATATAGAATTTTATTATTAATATAGAATTTTTTTTAAGCCTAGCAGTTTTATTTTTTAACTATTGTATAGTTCTTTTTAAATATATTTTTAACGTTTTTTATGTCTCTTGCGTTTCCTCATCAAGTTTATTTCTCATTAACCTTTTTCCACTACCTAAAAGCCATATTTCACATAACAAAACTATAAAAACAAATAAATCTTATCTAAATACAAGAAATCCAAAGCCAAAAGGCCACAGAAGCCCCAGGCTCAACTTACCGATCCCTTCTACCAGAACTTGTGTAATCGAAGCGATCGGATCGACAAAAAGCGATTTGTCACTACGTTACATAGCAATAAATAACCGATTTTGAAATACAGTATAATATGTCACCGGGGAACAAGTTGGTCCGATCGATCATAAATAATGATGGGACGTCTATAAATCAATTAAACTATTAGAAAATTAAATTTATTTATTTATTTGTTTATTTGTATTAAATAGTTTAACATTTACATGATAATTATACTTTTTTTTTTATTTTTTAGCTATTTTTGTCGTTATCTGTACAGATAATTAAAAAAATAGTTTTGATTTGGATTATCTAAAAAACTGCAACCATATGTTCAATTTTCACTTATGGAAAAAAAACTTATTTTTACTATGCCGCTCTGTAACGAGACAAAGCGGCGTTCAGTTCCATCACTCAATATCTACAAAATTTGACGAAAAATTAAAAACAGAGTGTCTTAACACTTCATAACCCACAATAAGCGGGATAAAGCGTGAAACTAAAACAAAAAGAAAAAAAAATCTACAACAAAAACAAACTAGTCGCGTGCGTTAACCATTTAGATACAGTACAATTTATGGCGGTAGCATTCCTCGAGATTTACACGACGATGACAATAATGTCACTTACTCTGTACATTTGAGATAAGCTTTTGAGAAATAAAAGGCATATTGTGAACTTTGCTGGTCTTACGATAGGACATCTTGTTTATGCGAGTCGAGATGAGAAAACATGCCTAATTTTTATCATTATTATAATATATAATTGATGTTTTTATAGACTAAATTAGACCTCTCTTAAAGATATTACATATAATAGCAGCATATAATAACTGTGTTGAATAATTATGAATTCTTTTGTTTTAATCCAAAATGCCTGTGAAAAAACTGTTAATATTTTTAGATTTCAGTTCATTTTTTTTTCAGCTATTTCATTTTTAATAAACGGTAAATTAATGTGAAATAAATATTTTTTTGTTACAGCACGTAATTATGTTATACTCTTATTATAAATGCCTACTACTATCCATCATTCAATTGCAATTGCCTTTCGCTTTCACAGAAATTATAGGGAATATAGAAAAATATATATATTTTGATCTAAACGATAACTTTGCAACAACATATTTATAAATCAATCTATATCTATATATATATATATTTTTTTACTGAACTGACTGACAAACAACGCACAGACTAAACGACTACTGGACTTAGAAAGTTTAACTTCTCATGTACTTAGGTTAGGGTTTTGCAGAGTTTAGTGGAGGGCTAGTTTTCAAAAGTTCATGCAAATTAAATTAAAATAAATAACTAATAATAACTAATATTAGTAAAAATTATTTTTTTACGTAATTCCATATCAATGAAATCAGTACGACCATTGCACAGATAAACTAAATAACTAAGCACCAGCTACAATTTCTCGATAATAATGAATCGATGTCATATTACACTCCCACAATGAGATTTTAGATTATAGGATTTATTTGGACACCACAATACTCCCATAAAACTTTTACGTGGGTGTTTATTGCTATTTACGTTATAAACACTTCTATTTATCTTATTCGAGTGGCATTTATGTATCGAAATAAAAAATGTCATCAAACTCGTAAAATATTCTAAGATTGTAGATACATTTTCTATATTCTAAGCGTATCTTTTGTTTTCTTTATTTTTATGCGATGACTTTAACATATTGTAGAATACGTAGAAAATTATCCGTTTTAGGCCGTTATCAACTTCCCACTCAATAAAATTTATCGTATCTTGATTGATGATTGACAGAAGCAAGCTTTGTACTTTGTAAACATATTTTCGGGTTTTTTAACTTCGTACTGTTTCCCGAACATAGCGAGGTAGACAGAGGGAAACTGGGAACCTAGTGTTAAGATACTCCATTCTAATTATGACATTTCCGGTTCCCACTTTCCGCTGCATCGTGTATTTTAAATGGCAGAACTCAACGTTGCGCTTTCCCTCGTTACCAGAGCTAGGGGATGAAAATAATAAATATTTTCTCGAGTGGGAATCAAATGTAATATGTAAAAAATCACATAAAACTAAAACTGAGGCGGAATACCACTAGTTAATTGCTTCCTATTATTGCAAGCTTTTAAAAAAGCAAGGCTAGGGCTCTAATTTTTAGTTCTTAAGTTATCAATACATTTTATAATCCATATTAATATTATGAAACTAAAGGGTTTGTTTCTTGAAACACGATAATATTAAAAAATGCTTGTTTTAATTGATAAAATATTTAGACCACACAGGCGAAGCCGCATGTGAAATCTAGTACAGTATACAATATATGAAACCTACACTATTTACAGTAGTAACAATAGTATCTATGGTACTAGTGACATCCAGATCTCTGCCAGATCGCTATCGAGCCTTATCGTTGCGGTAGAGTCCCATTACTTCTGAACCGATAGTGCAAGAACAGGTTAGTTATACAGGAACAAAGGAATTTATTTGTTTTTCTTTATGTGTGGCATAATCTATCGTTTTTTTAATAGTAAAAGTTTAGTTCAGGTTCTTGATTGTGGCATTCCGAGGGTACCCGTGGAGTACAAAATATTTTGGCAATGTCAAATTATATGGAGAACATACGAAGGAGACTTATATGATAAAAAAGATATATCTTTCTATCGTAGTCTCTTACGTGTGTTCTCCAGGTAATATACAGCCTTCGTCTATGATAAAATAATCTATCAATATTCACAAAATATTTCATGAACGCGATTGTTTNGCTATAACTTCATAGTAATTTAGCTGATACAGGCTTTATTTTGATCCCGCGCTTCTTAGAAGCGTTCCAAGAGATGCTTTTCTTAGTGAAGAATAATACGACAGTCAATTCTCCAATATTATTTAATGTGAAAATATCGTATATCTAATATACAATACTTTTCTTTAAGAGCTAAGAAATGATATCCACAAAAAATATATTAAAAACCTCCAGTTCCTAAAAGGTCTTTAATACCTTGTTAAACCAAAATGAACAAAAAGCAAGCCGTTACTGTCTTATCATAAATAATTATAAACACTTGAATAAAAGAAGTAATTTTTTAATAAAATGTTAAAATATTCCATTTCATTTGTACTCAGAAACATCGATATTAATGCCATATTACTGAACCTTATATGTCAAACGCCTTATTAGTCTTGTTTGGTATTTTTATGGGCACATGCGTAATTTATCGTATAATTTGAAAGTAATGTTAGGTGACCTTTAGTTTTTAAGCTTTATTGTTTATTTTGTGATTCAAGTAGGTATAAATATAAGTGCAATTAAAAATAATTGATATTTTTTTTGGCTTCAATGGTTTTTTTAAGGTTCACGCTGAATCCCGTACACAGCAGGGTAGGCAGAGGGAACCTCATGTTAAGACACTCCGTCCCCCACTTTTGCCCAATTTTGGAGGCATTGCGTGTTGTGTTGATATCAGAGCGAAGAAATGGAAATATAAACGTAAATAAATATTTTACTTCCTCAAGTGGGAATCGAACCCACAACCATCGCGTTACAGCCATACCCTTGCGCCGCTGCGCCATGACGGCCTCTACCTAATGGGTACTATTAATTTTAAAGAAATATAATTTATTAAATTAGGCAAAACAAAATAAACAAACATAAAGCTACAATCGAAAAACTACTCCTTTATATTATCGACATGGAAAATAAGGTGTCAAATCACTAAGTTCTCAACTTTACATTGTTTGGAGACACTATTATAAAAATTTATTATGAAATAAGAATCTTTACGTTGTAAAACTTGTACCTTATCTAACACTCAATTATCATAGTCGTAAAACGGAACACCCACTTAACAAACACATTTTGTTTTGAAAGTGACTAGGTATGTCATTTAATTATATTTTTATGTTAATTTTTTTTAATGTCACGCTTTAAGATCTAGTGTTAAGACACTCTGTTTCCCATTTTACGCTGAATTACAGAGGCATTGCCTATTGGGTGGTGGAAATTAAACCCACTACCTGTCGCGACTACGGTCACACTGTGCTCTTGCGCCAAGACTAACCTCAATGTTAGGTATACAGATATACGTATATATTCCTATATGAGGTATTATATAATGAGTGGAGGAGTTCAACGCCGGAGATCAATTAAATATAACAAATAATAAATGAAATTATTTATAAAAAGATTAAATTTCTTTTTTTCGGTATGCACTTAAAACTTATTAAATCAAATAATAACTTTTCTTATTATGAAGAATGAATAAAGCTGTACCTAATCTGGGAAAGGTGCTTTTAAATATCAACTGTAGTTTAGGTGTTTTAGGTACGGGTTCAAATTTGAAAAATTTATAAAATTTCAAAACTCAAAAAGACACATTTTTGATTAGTTAAAACTTAGTTTATGTAAATTCTTACGGTCCGACCGGAACTTACGCGTGAGAACGGTACTCTGTACTTCACTTGTTAGCTGTATACACAAAACTTTTGTGTGGATTAAGTAATACGTATAGGCGAGTGTGTAATTATATTTAATTATTAATATTTCAGTCTATACTTAATTTTAAAGTAAATAAGGTTTTAAGTAAAACAATTAAAAAGAAAAATATTATAATTGTTTGTTCCTTATTGCATATGAAATTAAATAAAAAAAAATATTCTTTCCACCTAAGTGTGGAATGACACTTTAAAAATGTAAAAAATATAAAATATTTTTTTTATCTTTAACTGGTGTACCTGCTATTAATATAGGAGATCAATAGCATTTTTTGCTAAAGTAGTACAAAATTGAAACATAAAAACTACCTCTTAGTTACTTTTTGTATTATTAGTCTAGTTTTATTATTAGTTAATTAAAATTATCATTATATTACCATACTGCCACCACAAACACGGCTTCGCCCGCTTTTTTTTAGTATTTTATTAGATAGCCAAATTGTATATAAATTGTAGCCTACGAGTGCTAAATTAAACATACATCCATCCTCACAGACTCTACATTTCTAATATTAGTAATAAATGAAATACAGTATAATAATTAGTAAAATAACATAAAATATACTAAAAAATAAAAACTATGATTACACGTGAGCAGCTTTGTAATACGAGTATGGTAAACTTAAAAGGACGATCTCATTTTTAATGATGTCAATTACAAAACAAATATAAGTCACGTGTGAGAATCTGAATTAGACATGACGTAAGTATTTTTGTTACCCTCTTAAGATTAAGAAACGACCCAACGTTTTTTTTATAAAATTTATTGTTAGTGGATTCAAATTTTAAGTAAAGAATAAATATTTTCATTTATAAAGGCTATAAAAATTAAGAAAAAAATCTTGTCTTGCGATGAAATTTGTCGTAGAGACAATTCCTTTTGTTTTCAGAACTATTGTGCCTGCCTTCATCACTTCAACATAAAGTCTTTAAAATATGGTAAGTACAGTAAAATCATTACCATTACATCGTTACTATTTTTTACCAAAATAAAAGCAAAACTTTCTTCCTTTAATTTCTCATAACAAAACTTCACCATCATTTTTAAAATAGCATTATCAGCATATAGCTTATAATATTTTTGACGACAATATACTCTAATATAAATAAAAATATCAGGTTCACGACCGTATATAGCACAGGTAGAGCGAGAGAACCTTGTGTCTTTTTACCACGGCGAGAAAATGAAAATTATTCAATATCTCTGGGAATCGAACCAACTACCGTCCCACTGCGCTTCTTAGTCCAATAATCTATATATATAAAAGGACTTGTCCTCACTGACTGAGGTAAGACGTACGCACAGCCGTAACCGCTGTGCGTAGAAACGTGGAATTTGGACAGATATTTACTTTCGTATTCTGGACATCCACTAAGAAGGGATTTTGAAAAATTTTAACCCTAAAGAGGTAAAATAGGGGTTGAAAGTTTGTATGGAAAAAAATTTAAATCGGCACTAATTTTTATAAAATTTGAAATTCAGACTCTTAAAAGTATTTAATTGAACACATGTTTCGTGGTTTTCTAGAATTTTTCCCCTAAGGGTGCAAATAAGGGGTTGAAAGTTTGTAT
>JAKRZM010001067.1:50528-295634 GCA_036379175.1 Heliconius cydno galanthus | reverse complement strand
TAAATCTCCACTTATTATTATTATTTAACTTATTTTAATTATTTAGGCTTATATTTTCGCGGGCGTAGCCGCGTCCGGGCCCACTAGTATATATATAGATAAATTTAGGTAAACCTACGACTCATATCCATCTCACATCATTAAAAAAACACATAAATGTACATAATAAATACAGTTGATTGTATATAAAATATTGTAATAGAAGTTTATTTTATCCATAAAGAAACTGAAATTATCATGTTATAGTATAGTATAAAAACTGTGTTAAACCGCGTAATATATTTGACATTTAACGGCGATGTGCGGTGTTATTGTATCAATTTTAGTATCAGAATAACGATCTTGTCACATTTCAGGTTGCAGATGTACTGCTAATTGCAACTAGGCCTTATAAAATATTAATATTAGCATAGTCGGTAAGTTATTTGTTATTTATCGCTTATTTTGGTATATATTTAGAATAAAAGACCAGAGGCGCAGTGGAGCAAGCTGGCGACTGTAAAAGCTTTAGGTTTTGGTTTCGATTCCCGTTCTGCGGAATGAAATATTAAATATATTTTTGTTTCTTTACTCTAGTGACAAGGCAAAGCGTGGCGCTGAGATCCGCCACCTAATACGCAATGCCTCGAAAATTTTATGAAAAGTGGTGAACGGAAGTGTCTTAATGGGAACGGAGTGTATTAACACTAGGTTTCCAGTTTCTTTCTGGCCGCGTAAGCGTAAAGTTAAATTATTCACTTCTTTTGGGCTAAGGCATCTTTTTGCCTCTTTGGCCCTCGTCCGCTGTCTTCAACCTCATCATACATGCCCATCCTGCTTTTTAAGGCTGGCCTCTTAATTTTATGTTGAAAAACGATATCTTTACTTATTATTGAAAGCACTGTAGAGTAATTTTAATGGTCATGGTGTAAGACTTCTCTTTTCGTTCCCTTCAAACGTATAGCTTAAAATAATGAAAATATGTAGTCAATAATCAAAATAAAATTATGTAATCCATATAATAAATAATTATTTAATATAAAAAAAAAAATAGTTTATTGTATTGATTGTCCATAGACCAAAATATTTCCATGGATGAGACTTCAACCCACGATTATCGTTCATTGAAATTTGTTGTAACTTCGACGCGATGTTGTCAATCTTTTAATAAAAATCCATAACTTTATTTCTTTTTTGGAAAACCTATAAAAATTTTAAGATAGGGGGAAAGACGCCGGTTCAAATCCCACTAAGTCAAATTTTTTACACGTTTTCCGAAAATTATTAATCTATCTCAAAGCCTCATAATATAATACTTAACATAAATTGACTATATTTAAAACCTTAAAACATTTTAAACATAATTTCTTAATATAAAAAAAAATCTCATAAACTAAAGGCAGTGCCACACAAGCGATTCGCAACGTGCGTGAAGCCACCGCACCGCCACCGGTAACATTTTAACATGTATTATCATAATGTGCCGATCAATATTCGACGTTTGCTACGTCCAGTGAGAGCGTCATTTACATGCTGATTGCGTCTCATCCGCCTGATGTGTTACACACTTTATTAGGTGCACCATGGTTTATATAGGAAATTAGGGAAAATACCAAAAAAATATTCATTTTTTTTTTTTTTACAGCTTCAGGTAGGCAGAGGGAACCTAGTGTTAAGGCTGAAGTAGGAATCGAACCCATAATCTGACTCATTTACAAGCACATGCTCGTGCCTTTGAAAAGTCAAGGGGGCTTTTCCTAACACAAGTTCCTTTCTGCCTATCACGCTCTATATGAGACAAAAGCGTGAACTTTAAAAATAATGTTTTATACTACCCTAAAAATAAAAGTAAGTAATTGGGAAATTTAATTTATTTAAACAACTTCTTATCATAATTATTAATAATTTTTACTGCAGGCTAGTACAGGACAAGTCCACTCTAAAGCATGGTATTTGAATTTTATAACGTTTTATAAAATGTCATCCGCGGGGAGAATAAATGTTTAATACATGTATATTTATATGATTTCTAGTTTTATGACAGAACAGAGTGCATTGACTCGTCAAACTATATTAATATTTAAAGAGCGACCTTAATATTGTTTGTTTGTTCGTCTATTGAAATGCCTAAGCTAATTTTCATTCAGTTTTAATTTCCATTAAGTATAATTAAACGACTATACGAAATTCAATATAAAGTTTTTTCGTCGCATTATTGAAATTAATAGATACTAACTTTTAATTTAAGAAGTTAAATAAAATATACTAGGATAGGCAAAGAAAATTTAGTATAATGACACTCCATTTTCCACTTTTATAATATTAAAATGATAAAAACAATTGTCAATAAAAAAAATAACCAATTTTCATCTATTACTGGCGTAATTGCTAAAAAGCTTGATTGTAAGTTCGATTCTTTAAATCGATTTATACGTAAATCGATCAAATAGGCAATTAAGAAGCAAGTAAATACTATAAGACCATCATCGATTGGTCGCTTACTAATCGATTCCACACATTAGTTCCGTATCCGTCATTCGCATTGTTAAGAGTGATTTATTTGTCTTGACCGATTCGATACGTAAAAAAAATTAAAATAATAGTAAACGTGATAGGAAAATAATATTTGGGTATATTTCTAAGAGACTAGACGTTTTTTAATAAAGTAAATGCAGGATATAGAAATAAATACTTCCATCCATCAGCCTTTTAAAGTCCACTGCTGGACATAGTCCTCCCCCAATGCTCGCCACTCCGTCCGGTCCTGCGTCCTTTGAATCCAGCGGGTTCCCGCTGTCTTCTTGAGATAAATAGATACTTAAGGTTACTTAATTCTGATTTTGATATTATAAGTGGTAAGTAAGTAGGTCTCCGCACGCGGCACCTACGAGTATGTATATGATTTTTGATTTTCCAAAGATATCTTGCAGAGAAAAATCATCAATTTCAAATATATTTTTTTTATTAAGAATTTAATTATTGCATAAGATATGTTAATTTCTTTTGAAAATAAACTTCCAACCGCTATTTTATAGGATGAATTTTCCAAAATACCTTATTGAGTATTTACTCAACAAAAATTCAAGATTCAACGATGAACCGAGGTTCTGGATTTTAAGTTTTGTGTAGATTTCTGAGTATGTCAGTCACCTTACAATTTTACATAATATAGTTAGAAGATAAACATATTTTACATATGGAATCAACCTCAATGACTTGGCCTTATCTACAAATGACTTCCTGAATTTAAATGGCATATCGTTTACAAGCTACATAAATATCTAATTTAAAACAAATTTAATTTAAACATTTCTTTATCGAAAAATACCATACGCATATAAAAATACCATGATAGATTTATTCAAATTACTCTTGATTAGGTTATCTTTTAATGCAGAACCACAACAAAATAAATATCCATAGCTTTTACTATCACTTAATACCCGAGTTGATCACGAAAAACTCACAATGTACGAAGTTACTCTAGAAATTGGAAACGAAATGAAGTGACACATAAAAAAATACTTAGAAATATTTACTACAGCTCTTATTTTCAAATATATAAAGACGATTTTAGCGTACTTTTGACTTTTCACGAATTTTGCTTATGAACCTATGCATTAGAATAATTGCAATGGGCCAGTCCCATGGCGTTATTAAAAAAACATTAGAGCGTGCCATATTAATTAGTTTACAGTGAGTGAAATGTTGGAACAAAAGGATTAGTATAAATACAATACAGTATATTAGTTTTATGGGATTGAAATTAAGTTAATTGTAGGTTTGCAATTCTATGGAACTTTTATTATCAATATTATTTTTTATGAGCCTGAATTAACATGTTAAAAAATATTATATCGACATTTAAGGCTACCGCGATTCCACTCTAAGAAGTACGCGGAGTTCCGATGAATGTCTTGAAGTCGTCCAGAAAGCGGAGAACAGAGTGTCTCGATATTAGGTTCATTCTGCATAACCTGCTGCACAGGAATAACCTGAAGCTACTTTACTAGAGTAAGATATTTCTCTTGGAAATATGATTTCTTTAGCGAGGTGGTGTATTTGAGTGGTCACAAATAATTGTTTATTTCTAGCGATGATCGATTTCTAAAATTATTATTTTTCAGAATATTGTCATATATTGACAATTTAAAATATAAAGTTAGTAGTATATAAAGACTTTTTTTTTATAAAATGTGTAAAATTATAGGATAACAAATTAAAGAACTAAAACATTAGTCTATATTTAAGAAGAGAGGATATAATGCATTTTAGTCATCTTGCGAAGTTATATTAATAGCATTTCGGTTGGCAATCCGAACTAACCTGGAACAATAATAAAAATAAAATCATAAATGTCCCATTCCTTGTGAAATCCCATTGAATAAACATCATTAAAATATTTTATGCCTGCGCCTATACACAGTTATGCAATTAATTAACAGCATAATAAAAAAAATTAAAAAACAGAATTATTTTAAGCATCACGCTTTTCATATTTTAAAATATATTTTTTATAAAATAAATAAACTATTCATAACAGAAATATATAATTTGATTAATGGTAAAGAGGCTCGTAATTAAAAATGACGCCTGTCCGTGCAGAGGCCACAGAAGATATATTGTACGTGTTTAAATATTAATGTGGTTTATAGCCCCTTGAAAATATTTGTGAATTTCAATTTATTTTCCGCTTCACGTTGTATCTCGCTTGGAGCGAAGTAGGCAGAGGGAGGCTAGTGTTAACACTCCGCGCATTGGGAGCTGGGAGGCCGAAATCAACGCTGCTCTATACGTCAAGATGAGAACGGAGAAATGAAAATATTAAATAATCCATTTCCTCGGGTGAAAATCGAACTCACAACCTATCGCGTTTATCGTCACACACTTATGAACTCCGTACGACTGGTCTCAATTTATATTCAAATACGCGTATGTACTTTCTTTATGCAATTTAAAAGAATAATAACAAAAAGGGTGTATGTTAAAAATTAACTCACATCGAACTTAACTGCTTTCGTGATGGTTAACTTACCTATTAATAGTAAGGTATGTAGGTACATGACAGAAGCGTTTCAGGAATTATTCCAGTTATATAATTTTCATTGTTAAAGGTTTTCGTTTTGTATTGAATATTTTGTATGTTCTTATAATAAATGGAAGTCAACTCGATGGATACTGAGAAATGAAGTAACTTACTAGTAGGTTCCCTCTGTCTACCCTGACTGTCTGACCAAATATAGGGGAAAAGTATTAAGCAGATTTTTTTTACTTATAAAAAAATATTAAGGAACTTACTAAAAATAACAACGACTGTCTACTTAGTGAAGAAGTATCTGATTAGGCCGTGTGACTCCACACGCGTATGCCAGAGCGGAGTCGCAGAATTAATTGCTTGAACACACGCTTCCCCAACACCAATACAAATTTCGTATAATATATCTATATATTTTATATATTTTATACCTAATTTGAGTTTAGTTAAATATAATATATCTATTTTAATATTGTTTATTTTTGTATTAAAATTTATATTCTTTCCTTTTATCCCCATCCCGTTTCTTTGTGTGGAAAACGTAAAATCTCGTTTTTTACAGTTTCCGTATAACTTTCTAGAAATAATATTCAGGATTTAACGCCGCTATGCATTATGTGTCAGTCACTAAGTAACGGAATCCTTTTATATTTATAAGGATTTATATATAAAACGATCGTATAGATTCTGGTTCGTTTTAATTATAGAAATTTAAAAAAACTGAAATAAAAAATCTCTATATATAGTTGAAACGTTATTTTTAAAGATATCAAATTATAAAAATACGTTTTTGTATAATAACGGGTTAAGATTAACGGATAAATTTATTGGAAGTACGGGTAAAAGATCGAATTTCTTATGTAAATTATTAGATGTATTGGAATAGATAAGAAGGCAATGACGTTTTAAATTGATTCACAAAAATCAATTAATTACAGTGAATGGAAATAAATTCATTTTTATTTCATAATTATAACTGTTATAGGTTTTGAGTCCAAATTTTTATTACAGTCTTCGAGATATTCTATTTTTTTTAACATAAAAAATGAACAACAAAGTTATCCAGTAGGATTCTCTTTCTGAGTAACGGAACCCCGAAAACTGATTTGGACGGAGTCCAGAAGAGCCTATAAGTACATATTTAAGCGGGTAAAGCCACGCGTAAGTCGCTAGTAATAAATTAAAATAGCAAGAATTAAATAACAAACACAGTAAGACTTTTGTTCTAGTTAAATATAAAATAATTGAAAAAACTCCCGAGGCGGTTAAAGGTGTTTTCGAATAATACTGGTGCAATACAATTACGCTGTCAGTTTTTATATCATATAGATCTGTCTTTTTAGCGAAGTATTACGCTTCTGCAACTATGTTGTAAGGCAAAAAAGAAACATTATAAGGCGGTGTATATAATATGCATAAAACTAGTCTAATATATTAAATAAAATAAAATTTAATTAAGTAAAAATAAAGCTAAATTATTTACATTACCGAGAGTGTGACAGGATTGATTCTATGTTAGATCCCCACTTGAGAAAATGATTAAATATTTATATTAATTTTAAAACGCGGCGTTGAACACCGCCAGTTTTTACGCATTGTCTAGAAAAACCACGGTGCTTGGGAAACGAAACTAGTATAGTAGGGGAAAAAACATAAAACTGAAAAGTCTTGTGTACTGGGAGCCAGTGATATGTCACCAAAAGTATATTCCAATAAATAATATTTTAAATTGCACTTTATTTCTGCACCTTTTAGAGGATAGACTCTTCGTAATAAATTAATAATTTCTGAAAGCGGAATCTCAGTTATATGGTCCCTTTGGTACCCTTTAGAACGTACGGAACCCTAATAAATTAATTTTTAACAAAAAGAAAAACCGACTTCTAACAACGAACTAAAAAGTGAAAAATAATTTTACAAATATTTTATAATTTTGAAGTCGGTGCCAAGTAAAACAAACAGGCTTAGTAATTAAATATTGTTTAAATTTAAGACTTATGTGATTTTCTCATGGATACCTTTGTCAGACATGGACCAAAAAAAAATGGGACCATTCGGGAAGCTATACCTTTCAAATAAAAAAAAAATTATCAAAATCGGTCCACCCAGTTAAAAGTTATGAGGTAACAAACATAAAAAAAAATAAAAATAAAAAAAAAAAAATACAGTCGAATTGATAACCTCTTTTTCTTACAGAAGTCGGTTAAAAGCAACACTGTTTTTATTTTAAAAGCTAAGATACATTTGTATGCAAGTTAACAATGTAAAGTATCATTATGTACAATCAACTTAGGAATACCTTCACGCTCTTAATGTACTATATTACATATAGTACTATATATACATATAGTATTACATTTATTCAATTCAATTCGCATAATTGGTAAGAACTAGCATCTCTAGTAACAATTAGCAACATTGTAGCTAGCTGTGTAACAAATAATGTCAATCAAAAATAAACTTAAATTTTATAACGGTAAAGTATAAAATGCAATGATTTTATTTTTATCAACGTAAGAGTCCCTAGGTGTTATTTTAAAAAAGCACATATTTAGTTCAACTACATTGTAAATGGTAAATTGAAAAAAATTAAGTAATGAGGAAGCTTTCATGACATTTACACTCAAGTCATATCAACATTCTTAAAGAGGTTTTGCCAAAACTAACACTTTTTTAGTATCATTAACACTTTGTACAATGTCACTAGTATTTTATAATGGACTAGCTACAAACGCGGCTTCGCCCGCTTGAATAGCTTAATTATTGATTTATTTATCTGAATAACTTTCGTTTTCTAATAATAATATAATTTAAAAAATAATATACTATGAAACTTCACCTATTACTATATTTCCAATATAATGAAAAGAAAAGTTCCAGACAATTTAATAAAATAATTATTTATACCAATTTTGTCGAACAACATTCTTTAAAATGATATTACTTTTTTATTTATAGAGATTGAAATAAAAGAATGTGTCAAGAAAAGCTTGCCAAAGTACAATAGTGAAAACTGCAATTAAATCAGTCAAGTCGTTTCTGAGATTAGCATGAACAAACGCACAGACAGACAGACAAAAATTTTAAAAGTTTTTGATAATGGTTATTTCATTATCCATTAAATGCCAATAACATAAATATTTCTTATATATCTTGAATGTACAGACACCTATCCAATACGATTTTACTATAAGTATAGATTCCTCGATATCACTTCTTAAATTGAAACGAATTAAAGTCGATTTAATATGTACCAGTTTAGATATGGTGGATAATGTTAATAATATGATAATAACTTTGTATGCATCTGCCCAAACATTATTCCTTATCAAAATAGTTAAAAGGCTTTTAGTCTGTGAGATAAGGCTGAAATATATGTACTGTGATAACTTGTGTGGATTAAAAATACAACAAATTGAATACTAAATACTCGATGACAATAATTTATTAGTAAAAATGTCATTGTTAATTAAGATAGCTTTACAGAATAATATATTTAGTTTTTTAGCATCACGCTGTATTCCGCAAATAGCAGGGTAGGCAGAGGAGATCTGGGCATCTAGTGTTAAGATATGTCTTTGCTATTTAGACACTTCTGTTCTCCATTCATTACACCGGATCCTAGAGGAATTGCGTATTGTTGACCGACACCGACACCAGATCGAAGAATTAAAATGTTAAATATTTAATTTCCTTAAGTGGGAATCGAACCTACACACTATCGCTTCACACGCTTGTGCCCCTGTGACTGTCCTCAAAATATAACCTTTTAAACTTGGAAAGTTTATTTCTAAAATCACAGTATTAATAACTATAAAACGTTAATAACAACCGAGCTTTCATCGAACACTATAAAGGGTAAGACTTAAAGTTAAACCATTATAGAGTACCGTTAAAATATAACAGTCTATTAATCACTGCAATAAATTCTATCTGAAATAATTGTCTTGACCTCCAGATCTCGGCCTTATAAAGACAAAGTAAATACTAGATACTTCAATAGAAGTTAATTGTAGATACAAAAATGGTAGAATATTTCTTGTCGGTAAATCATAATTATACTGGTCCTAATGCGGTGTTATATTGATTTATTGCGGAACCCCATTTGGCATATTTTGTATAAACATTAAGTGAGAAAAAGTTATTGAATTTTGCATTTATGATTGCAAAGAAAAGTATTTGAAGCAAGAACGTACGAGCTAGTATGCGTTGGTAAAAAGTAACTAACTAGTTTAAATCCTCGCTGTTGATGGAAGACTGTTGGGATGCGGCGTTTTACTATTCTTATGTTTTGTCTTTAAAAGTTGTTTTTTTTATGTATATTAATAAAGTGAAAAATTATTTCAAATAATCAATATAGCATTGATATTTTAATTACTGCCTGAATTCCATGCACTAAACCTATCATAAAATATGTAAGGTGGCGCTCCCATAAGCTAATAAAAAAATTCTACTTTTCTTCGATACTTTGGTGACGGCAGAGTCCTTTTGAACCTTTACCATCTATTAATATTTATAATTATAGTTTATACTTCATTTCTGTATCTAATAAAGTAATATCTGTTAGAAATTTTGAACTCAGTGAGACTTGCGCTTTCCTAGCTGTCAGACTATTTATAAGCATTTTCTACAAAACATTTTCTATAGTCATTATAGCGTTTGTTGTTTAGCTTCATAAAATCGAATTCAACCTTTTGCAAAAAAATCTCATTGAATAACGCAAAGCTCGCTTGGAATGCCGACCATTAATATTTATAGTAAATTGTGTAATCTAAGATTTTGTCCCTCTAAGGGAATTTGAGAGAAAAATTATTCGTTAAGGCACTCATAAATCTTGTACGTGTATGGATAGCAGATAAAATCACGAAAATGTATAAAATACGAGTATTGTATTAGAATTTGTTGTCGGTTTGAGTTTGAGTTGCAAAATCGTTTCGTGGGTAAGGATTTATTGTTTAGATTTAGAAAGTGCTATTACAGAATTACTTTGCAACATATCATGTTTTTCAGTTTCATGCTTAATTTCAAGCGGGATAGACGAAGGAGCGCGAAATGCTAAGGTCTCTGCATCTTTCGTATCATCAATCTTTTCATATTTGTTCATGCTTTTTACGTGACCTTAGTCCGGTATCCCTTGGTACTGTGTTATTGAAAATCAACGGAGGTCTCCCCCAGCCTCTCTAACTCTTCCTTTATCTTTATTGTCATTCTTTCAAATCTTTTTTTCAAATTCTTTCAAAAATCATTATCTTGACATTCAACGACCAAACCGCCTGATCATATCCTTTTTCTTTTCCGCACGACAACCTCGCTACTACCATTTCTGTGTATCTCTTCATTATGGAGTCGGTCAGCTAAACAACTGTCCTACGGAGGGATCACATCTCCACCGAAGATTCGCCATCACTGCAGCTAAGGCACCGTTAACTTTACTACCTGCAGCAATACGCCTTTCCATATATATTTCATATCTTCCATCTCTACTAAACATACTTCCAAAACATAATATTTAATTTTCTTGTTCTGATATCTTACTATTTAAGCTGATCTTACATGGATGAATCATTTCTTTTTTTTTTTAAATATCCGAATCTTATATACTTAGGATGCACTTATCCTTAAACCATTATTTACAAACCCTTCTTCTTCATCTATTTTCATTTTCACTACCTACTATATCACTAAACTACATTGTTGTATAGATTCCATTTTTTTTATTTAATAAAGTCTTTATATAAAGAATTCTTTCTTTATTGCCATTATATTTAAAAATATAAATTATGACATTAAATTGCCTTACCTTTATCACATTTTTTACATATAACAGCATAATTCTGACCGGCAAGTTGCGTAAAAAGTGCCATATTTATGCTACGTAAAAATCAACTGTCAATCTGTCAAATAAATGATATGAAATTGACTTTTGATGAAAGGTACAGAATAAATTGACGTTTTAAGACGTATTGAGGAAGTATAAGAAATTGTTTGTTGCTCTGTGATATCGTTCGGTAATTCACGATTGATATTAACTTTTTGTTTGTAAAAACGAATTTTAATAAAATAATCATACTATTCATAATATAGAAATAAAAGCTGAGAAACATATTAAACTAAAAATATATTAAAAAAAATAATATACGAGACAGAAAAATAAATAAAAATAATAATATTATTGTAATCAAATAGACTTCAGCTAAAACTTATATACAAACACTATAATTATTATTAGAACCTACATTCATCGATCTAATCAAGTTGTTATCTCATATCAAATTTAACTTTTTATAATAATAAATATCTCAAATAATCTAGTGCATACTTAGATTTGTTTACCATACAAGTCTATAATTTAGCTGTCACAAGTCGATGTATCGACAGACCGTCAACTCCATTGTATCGAGTGATTACTGTACGGTCGGCAAAAAAAGTTATGAAATAAATAATAAAATATGATCTCTATTGCAATGTAATACAGATTATATTTACAGATAGGTTCAGCTATTAAATGAATTATCAACTTTTTACTATGACTTTACTTAAAGATTGATTGGCATTCGGTCTTTTTCCTGGGTTCGGTTTAATAAGGCTGATGGTTATTTAGTTAACGTCGTGAGGCCTCTATTATAGAGCTCGTCACGTGAACAAAAACGTTAATAATAGAAACGTGGATGTGTGAAAATCTATGATACCTATCATATCAGTTATAGTGGAAATAAGGTATTGTTTTGAAGTCATAATAATTCTAGTGTGCTTTTATGGTAGGTGAAGTAATGTATATAAAATTGAAATATTTCATTTAAGTATCACTTTTATGGTATGGCACCTACAGAATGAAATGATCGAGTGTTCTAAGAAAATGTTTGATGAATTCTGACTTTATTGAAAAATTTTTGATTGGCCGTAGAAAGCTTTTGAGAATATTCTGTGGAGATTTGTCATAAAAACAAAATAACGGCCAACAAAAAATATATTTTTTAAACAACCTTTAACCATAGGTTTATATGTAATTTATATAAAATCTTAAAAAAAAATCCTATTTTAAGTCAAAGCGATGTTCAATTCCGCCACTCAACCCTCATTGGGCAGTACGAACGGAGTGTTTTAGCACTAAATTCCCTCAGCTTACCCTACTATGTATATGCGAGATACTCGTACAGCATGTTTAAGTCCATAGAGATATTCTATATAAAAGACATAAGCTAAAAATAGCTTCATAGATTGTAATACAAATGTAATGTAATTTCCTCGCTGTTTGCCCTGTTGTTATATTCAAATCAGCAAGTCGATTTGCTTGCACGTGTGAAAAACTTTACTTCGAACTAAAAGTATATTTTACGCTATAGTTAGATTAGAGGGGTGATGTAAAAGGAGAAAGATAATTTATTTTTTGTTAATAATATATGGGCACGTTCAGAAAAATGAATTGGGAAATTGAATAAGGCATATTAATGGCATATCGCAATATAAAGGATCATTGTGGGTTCGAATCTGAAATAGAGAAATGAAATACATCTTTTAGAATTTAGTCACTTAAGGCTTTAGTAAGGATAAAAAGAAACACTTCTTTATTTTAATAAATAAAGAAGTATGTAATTATACTAAACTCATACTATGCATTATCACTACAATAATTTGACTTAAAATACTTGTCAATTATGAATTACCTAAGTTACTATTTGTTTTACACTAGCACGGTGGGAACCTGGTTTTAAGACGCTTAAAGGGAATGATTCCATAAAAAACTTTCTTCTCTCACTTTTCTCGGGATTTTGAAGGCATCTCTTGTTAAGTTGCGGGACTCAACGCCGTGTTCCACCGTAGTTCCCTGAGTTTAAATAAAAAGGAATCATATCTATATGACTTACAATAGATAAACGAACATACCCATACGAATTTAAATTATTAATAGCTAAAATATTTCATCATACACCATTATTCCCTTCCAACAATATCTCACAGCACAGCACAAACACATCACAACTGACAACCTACCTATTTGAAGTCGGTTAAAAACACACACAGCATTCAGTTGAAATTTTTTCCTGGTACCCGCAGTTGAAACTTGTGACAATTACACTCAATTGTCCATTCTGAAAATAGATATATTAATTTGTCCGCATCAAAAATAGTGGTTTTAATCAATCTCAATTGGGCTGGCGATTATCAACACCCGTGCGTTTCCTGCAATTATTTTAATCTACCGACGGCACTCTGATGCGTTGAAATATACATTTTAGCTGTTATCATTCGCGTTATATCTTTTAGGTGGATTGAGAATTAATTAAATTTTTATATTACTTAAAAAACTTAAAAAACTGTGTTTTTTTATAGTATGTTATATCTTATATATTAATATATATCATAAATATTTGTATATATAAGTCGGTTTTACAGTGTTTTTCTAAGCAAAGAGAGTTAAGTGGGTGTTCCGTTTTACGACTATGATAATTGAGTGTCAGATAAGATACAAGTTTTACAACGTAACCTATTTCGTAATATATTTTATAGCAATGTCTCAAAACGGTAAAAAGATGGACGGAGTTATTTTGACTAGCACCTCTCTATTTACATATAATACTAATTATTACAGTATAAGTTAGGATTTAAGAGAAAATAGAAAAATATTGATGTGCAAGAAGCAAGACTAAAAATTTGATGGTTGGGAATTGGAACCCCACTAAGAGGAATCATTGTATTTAAATTCATCCCTTTGGGTGTTATATGCTTATTTTCGTATTAGCTTTCTTTTGACAGAATTTTAAATATCTATCATCTATATATATAAAATCGAAAGGTCACTCACTCATCACGAAATCTCAGAAACTACATGTGCTAGGAATCTCAAATTTTGGATAGGAGTTATTTATAGGACGTAGGTGCTCGCTAAGACGGGAATTTGCAATATTCGACTTCTAAGGGGTTCTTTTAGGGGTTGAAAGTTTGTATGAAACTTCGTTACTGCAAATGCTAGGAGTTTCAAATTTGGCATGGACGTCACTTATAGGATACTAATGGAGATAGAAATTAATAATAACGTAGTTCACGCAGGCGAAGCCGCGGGCAGGTCGCTAGTATAAAAATAAAATTTTCGGCAAAAGAAAATTGGGGAACAGAGTGTCTCTAGCTTTGCTCTGCCTATTCGGCTATTTGGGGAAAAAAATATGAAGCTGTGAAATGTACCTTGTTTTTTTTACTATAGTAGATCCATAATTTATATAGGTCTACGTTTGTTAACTCCATGTACTTTATGACATATGTTAATAATTATAACATATTTTTTACAAATAAATAATATTTAAAAAAAAAATAAAAAATAAATAGAAATATTTAAAAATAAGCTAACAATATTTTTATAGGCCATCAGCGAAACAACGCTTAAAACTAAAAAGCTCTACAAATCTTACACAAGAATGTCTTGCATTTAACTATTCATGTAAGACAAATAACGTGTCAAAGTTTATCTCAAGCACTTTGCATAAATTAACTATTACGCGGTTAGATTTTGCAACGCTAATTAAGAAACAATTTTATCAATTCGTACCATTTCGTTGCGAGCTTGGGTCTTAAGGTCGTAAGGTCGTAAGGTCGTAAGGTCGTAAGGTCGTAAGTTATCAGTAGTAAGAGTTCAAGTACCATTAGCTTTGAATGTCAGGTCAACTTTTATTATAGGGGCCCAAATTGACTAAACTGGCCCCTATCATTAAAAAAATGTTGAAGAAACCGATGTGTCTTCTTCAGTTTGATGTCTGAGTGTCCCAATTTGTTGATTGCGATTTTGTTTTCTTTTGATTAAGTTTTTTGTTTTGAGCTTTTTATTATATTTTTATAGCTATACATACAAGAATAAAATTATTAATACTTTCATTTCCTCGATTTGGCAAAGCGCGAAATTGGCGAATGAAAATTCGGGAATTCAGCGGAAGGGAACGGAATTGCTTTAATGGGAACAGAGAGCTTTAACTCTAGGTTTCCTGGTTTTCTCTGCCTACCCTGTTATACATGTGTGATAGATACACCACGAAGCCAAAAAGTATAGCAACGACAACCATAAAAACAGCATACTCGTATAGCATAATAAGCAGAAGAATCAATAAAATTGTCTTAAGTCCAAATTATTCTTCACTTTCCCCCCCAGTTTTTTCGATATTAACCTAACTAAAAGAGGTAGCTCTTTCAAAGCTATCGTTTACATATCCAGATACATTTTCAATATGGCTAATTGTTCCACCATAATCCATTACTCCTTTTCTCGTCAAAGTAGGTATAGTACTTTTCGTTTTTTCCACAAATTAAAGTAACCTAAGATATAATTTAGCAACAATGTTTCTTTCAGAGGCGACGCTAAATGAGTCACTCATACCCTACAGCTTCTCGTATTACAAAACAAAACATAGCGTTAACACGTCTCTGTGTTTGAACTGTACAAATTATATTGCAGTTCCTCAAATATATTGAATCTCTTAAAAATATAGAAGCAAGGTTGAAAATTGCATGTTTTTAATTTAGTTGGCTTAAAACGTTGTTGGTTCAGGATGAACAGTCATATGGTCTGCACAATTTATCGGGGTCGACAACACTAATAGATTAGTGTAAAGAAATCGGGTCGCCTGCCACTGGAGTCACTTGGGAAATCATAATGTTATTACATATTTAATTTCAAATGTATTAATTGGTAATTTAATAATATTTGTCCTACTTACTATATGAAGGACATTTATAAAATAACCGTGACTTCTTGTATTACTAGTTTCAGATATAAGAAGATAAGAATTATGACACAAATTTATTTATTTTTTAAAAAACGTATATAAAAAATTGAACATCAGGAAACCATCTCATATTGAACAATTGCTTAAATATTGCAGGTTCAAATTACTTTAAAGATATTATAAAAAGTATGTCGTGAAACATGTAAATTAGGACGATAGCTGATCGGTAAAAGTTCATAGTTCATTGAATTTCCTCACTTAGCACTCCAGAATAGTAACAATAAATTATAAATAAATACTGTTTAAGTGCATGTCGATCTCACATATCGCGACTTCCAAACCAATCTCAGAATTGAAAGTTAACGGGAATTATGTAAGTTAGCAAAATTAAAATATACATATATGCGCTCATTTTGTATACAAATATAATATGTAAGATATTTTTTTCAATGGAATACCTAAAAATATTCACTTTTCTGATCTGTTTGCTATATTTATATTGCTAGTTCTCACTGTGTGTCAAATTCCATGTCCATGGGAAGTAGCCTATAGATTTNAAATTATATTGCAGCTCCTCAAATATATTGAATCTCTTAAAAATACAGGAACAAAGTTGAAAATTCCATGTTTTTAGTTTAGTTGGCTTAAAATGTTGGTTGTTCAGGATGAACAGTCATATGGTCTGCACAATTTATCGGGGTCGACAACACTAATAGATTAGTGTAAAGAAATCGGGTCGCCTGCCACTGGAGTCACTTGGGAAATCATAATGTTATTACATATTTAATTTCAAATGTATTAATTGGTAATTTAATAATATTTGTCCTACTTACTATATGAAGGACATTTATAAAATAACCGTGACTTCTTGTATTACTAGTTTCTGATATAAGAAGATGATTATGACAGAAATATATTTATTTAAAAAAAACGTATAGAAATTTGAATATACCTATCGGGAAACTGTCTCAGAGGAAAGAGTGAAGAATTGTTGAAATCTCGCGGGTGCAAATATGACATAAATGTCATGTCATGTAAATTAGCACGATAGCTGGTCGGTAAAAGTTCTTAATTCATTGAATTTCGTTATTACTTAATAAGCACTCCAGAATAGTAACAATAAATAATAAATAGATACTGAAATTAGTACATTAAACTAAAGTTAGTAAATTTAACTATGTATATATAATATACATACATGCCCTCATTTTTTATGAAATGAACTACAAATATAAAATGTAATATTTACTTCTATGAAATACCTATAAATATTTACTTTTCAAATCTGTTTCCTATATTTATATTGCAAGTTCTAACTTTGTGTCAAAGCCTATAGATAGACTATAGATTTTAATTACGCGGCGAATTTTATATAAAATGCAGCAAAAAATAATGTTTTGAATACATTTTAAAACAATCTTCTCATTTAAAATATTAAAATACAAATTACAATCTAGATTAAATTTATTTTTTTCTGTTATAATTAACTACATTGGCAATAAAACACTAGTAGCTAATTTAAATCTATAAAATCAATTGAGCATAATCAAGGATGTCGAGATTACAAAGTAATAAATATAAGACCATAAAATTGGTTGATTTACTGCTGACATGTTTATGTTACTTACCCATTTTATAATGCAGATTATCGAAAATTAGCATCTAAGCGTAATATAATGAAAATTTAAAATTTCATTGTATTATTTTTATTACCATAAGCCTTTTATGGCAGCATCATCCTGGTATTTTAAATTTTCTAACAGAATTTAGAGGAAAACATAAAAGGAAGCTGGTTTAAATGAAAAAGTAAATATAACAATAATAGGAATATAAAGAAAAAAAGGCCAGGCCAGTCGTGGTGCAGTCTGTGAATGTGAACGCGCCTAGTTGGAGACTCGATCCCCATGCGATGAAATTATATATTTTCATTTCTTCGCTGTGGTGTCGAGGTAAAGACAAAAACATCGCTACTCAACACATAGTGCCTCCAGAATTCGGCGGAAAATGGAGAATCTAGTGTCTCAACACTGGGTTCCCTCTGCCTACTCTTCTCTGTGCGAGATATAGAAGAAAGAAAAATGTATTTTTTTATAACAAATTCACTAGATTTTCATGGACTCCTATCTCGTCCAAGTGTCCGTTGATCCTAACAATTAATCCGGCCGGTGGCATAATTAGCTGCGCGTGACATCAACGAGCGGCGCCGGCGCAATTGCTGCCACGACCTTATGCTGTTCTAATTATAATCCAATTCACGGCGTTCCTTTATTTAACTTAACCTATAAACAGAGTTCATAGTTTTGATATAATAATAACTACAGTTAAATATTATGTAGCCTTCAGAATTCTTCAAAAATTGAGAAACGGAATATTTGAACACTAAGTTCCCGCTCACAGCGGGATACAACGTGCAGCTAAAAGAATTAAGCCCGTAATTTGTCCGTAAATGTTTGAATGTTATTTATATTTGATTAAAAATATCGATTTCGTTTAATCAAAATGTCACCAGTATCGCAGCGCTAACGACACCGATAATTAAAAGCCGTAGCTCGTTAACTATTCATTATGTAAGTTCTGATTATTTTTAAGTGGATTAAAATTGTATTTCTGTGTTTACTTACTTTTTATTGTCAAAATACACGTAGACAGCGCAGCGGCACTATGAATGACGGTAAATGTGAGGGTTATGGGTTCGATTCCCACTCGAGGAAATGAAATATTTATTTAAATTTTTACTTCTATTTCTTCCCTCTGGTCTCGAGGCAAATCGCGGCGTTAAGTTACACCACCCAATACGTAATGCGTCAAAAATTCAGCGGAAATTGGGAAACAGAGTGCCTTAATACAAGGTTCCCTCTAGAATGCCTAAATCCACATTTTTATTCACAACAATAATATATCCAATCATTATTTTCATACAAAACGCATAACGTCGAAGGCACAAAGCCTCCGTGGCCGGTTGTTAAACTGCAATTTGTCTTGTAATCGATTTTTGATGAATCCCGCTGTAAGTTAGTTATTCTTAAATTGGCCGAACGCCTTTTTGTCTATAGCGTTTATTTATATTGATTGTTTCTTAGTAAACATTTAAAAGAGTAATGTATTTTTATACTGGGTTTTTGAGATAAAAGAGATTTAAAAGTATATAAAAGTATTTGAATCATCAATCATGATAATTGAGGCCAGCAGTGGCGTAGTGGCGGGCCACAAGCGTGAGACTGTAGACGCGAAAGATTTGTGGGTTCGATTCTCACTCGATGAAATGAGGTAAGTCGCTGCGTTGAATACGGCCAGTCAACACGCAATGCCTTGAGAATATGGTGAAAAATATCAATCGCAAATGTATTAATAAGAACAAAGTGTCTTATCACTATGTTCCCAGGTTCTTTCTACTTCTTATTCAAATTTACCATGAAATTTGGTGAAATTTTGATTTCTTTAAGACAATAATATAAAATTTTGACCAAATATAAATTAAATTCGAAACGAGTAAAGCTAAAAACAAAACCGTGTTTGTTTAACATAAAGAAATAAAAATAATTTCTGTATATTTTACGCAAATTAATGCATTTTGCAAATTCCATACAATACTGTAAAACGACAACGAGCTTAATATATTTAAGGTACAGCATTTTTGCGGCCAATATTTCCTTTTAATATTGTATATCATATTTTACGAGTATAATGTTCCTTTATACGATTCATAATAACGCTTTAAAATGCAAGGACTAGTTATTCGTATCACCAAATTTGGTGAAGTAAATGGATTCTTCATAATGCAGTTTTAACTTCTTCCACAAATACCTGCTTATTGTCGGCAAATGGTCTGTAATTATGATTGGTGATGATAACAGGTTCATTTAGTGAAGTTCTGAATAAATTTATAGTGATTTTTTTAATAAATTTATGGTGATTAATTAATAAATTTATGGCCAAATTTGATAAATTTAAAATTTTTAATAAATTTATGGTGAAGGTTTAAAGAGAGAGAGGGGGAGACTTTGGAACAGTTTTGATGATATTGGAGGAAGGACACATAAAAAGCGTGAGGACCACGTTGACAGGTTGTATGAAGAAGAAAGAAGCGTGTTATGGATAAGTGGTGGAAACAAATTGTAGAAGATATAGTATTCTTATATCGGAAGGTTCCTAGGTTTCGTCTGCCTACCCTGCTATGAGCGAGATACAGCGTAAAGCTAAAAAAATTATAATATAGCACTAAAATATGGATATTTTGCTCACACCAGTATAAGATTTTGGTTACACATAACACAGTGTTTTTAATTAAATGAAGCAGCATATTTATTTAGTTGAAAGAAGAAGAGACAGTTACAGGAAAATTCAGTACTACGAATAATATACTTACCTAAATACAGGTCTTTTGCATACTAATTTCAATTTTAAAATATTTATATTTTATTTATATAAGTACATACGACGTACAATATGTGCAACGTATATTTCTTACAATGTAAATAATTCCTTGATTCCACTAACTATTTAATGAATGAAATTAATTTCTTCGTCAGGTAGTATATTGGCAAATAGCAACATTCTTACAAAGTATCAATACATTACATAAATAAGTTGTTGTGACTATAATACGACGTGAATAAATTATTATTTATTATTATTTTCAGTTACAGCGTTGAATTCCGCCACTCAACATGAAGTGCCTTTAGTATTTGACTGAACGTCTGAACGAACACCCTCTGCCTATCCTGCTGTAAGCGGGATACAGCGTGAAGAGAAAAAAAAAATACTTAGGTCTTTAGTTGGTTAAAGCGTATAGATTATAAAAGCCACGATTTAAGGAATTGACGAAGCGTGTGAGCTTTACTTGTTTTAAAGTGTTATCTTACACTCTAATGAGTTGCATCCGACCAAAAGTTGTAAATAAGATATTTGGTTGCAAAGATAGGAAGGAGGGTTTCTCTAAAGAACTTTAAAAAAATGTATCTGGAAACCACACTAAAAGTAAAAAAAAATTGCTATATTATTATATATTGCTATATTGCTATATTGTGAATAACAAATCTATCATACATACATATATTTATTTAATTGAGAAAAGTAACGTCAGATACAAAGATAAATTCTGTAACCAGACAAAGTGCGGCGTTGAGTTTCACCAATAACGACACTCAACACGCAATATTTAACGCCTCCAATATTTAACGGAAGGGTCTTAATGAGAATGGAATATTTTACCGTAGGTTCCCAGGTTCCCTCTGACTACCCTACTATATGCGGGATACAACGTAATATATTAAATACAAATACTGCATTAGCATTATCTAAGCATTAATTTGTAACTTACATTGTAAAAGTTCATACAGTGACACCAGATCCAGTACCAGAGTATCGGATTTCTGAGCTTGTAGAGAGCTAGTGATGCGTGGTAATGAGCAACCGTACGATTTAATAAGAATTAACTTAGAAGTTGGTTAGCTATATGTAGGTTATAAAAAGGTATAAGTAGTTATAAATTTAGAAGCTGTTCGTTAACTATATGTAGATAAGAAGATATAGTCATAAATTTTAAAGATGTTTTAAAATATACTCGTATAACTTTTTTAATGTTGAACGGAGTGTTTTAACAATATTTTCTTGATTAGTGTGCTGTGAACGAGAAACAATGTGAAGATCAGAACAGAAAAAGTTCGTCTTTTTACCTTCCTTTATGTAAGATAATCAAATCCATATTTTTCCTTGCCACTAGTATTTAACTTAGTATAAAGTTTATGTTTCACATATAAAGAAGCACAAATCACCTCAGAATCTTATATTACAATACGATAAAAAACATCTTTAAAAAAAATATCTATCCATTTACTATTTTTTTATCTAAAATATAATAGACAAGAAACAGCTCCTAACGGAACAATGGAGAAAAACAACAATTTCTTTTGATAAAAACCGTTCACCGGTTGATTAAACTAATGTCATTTGGTAAGCCAACTAAAAAAGCGTAGGCTTGTGAAGTTCTCGATTTATCGATCGATTAGGGAAAGAATCGGTTATTATCGATATTTGAGAGAGGTCATCGAATATAATGGAGGTGGTGGTGAAATGGATGTGAAATTGATTGGATGCGGTACACAGTGTCCGTACCGTGCAGCGGCGTGTCTCAAATCAGCGTATATGCTCGTAGCTTACGATTCACCTTGTATTATCAATTATTTATTTAGTTTACTTATACATTATATTACAGAGGCCAGTCGTGGCACAGAGGCACAAGGGTGTGAAAGTAACGCGACGGTTGTGGGTTCGATCCTCACTTGAGGAAATGAAATCATTTAATGAATTAGATAAGTATACAGATAATAAAAATCTAAATATATCAAAAAATATATATTTTTTACATATAAAAGCCACGTTATGTCTTTTGGCATATAGCAGGGTAGATATAAAAACCTATTTAACTGGGCCACAAAGACGTTTTAGCGTAACTACATATGTATATAATATGTAGAATAATGTAATGTAATCTATTAAAGAACCGATAAATTGAATTGATTCGCAAGTACGTATCAATTTGACGTAACTGCAACTAGATTGCTGCCATCTTTCAATCACGTCAAATCATCTGCCAGTATTGAGTTCTCACCATTATCGGTAGTAGAATTTTTTTATCTAAAATTACTTTACTGATTATATTTTCAATTTTCAATTTTATAAATTTCAATTTTATAACCTACTACTATAAATGTAACATTTACTTTCATCACATTTGATATAAAGAAAAAAACCATTACAAACTAATATTTGCAGTTGATACCATACACCTTTGTTAACTTTCATAAGTTGTACTTCCTGTTGACATACAATCTTAAAACTGGTACGGAACCCTCGGTGGAACTCCTAATCGCACTTAACCAGGTTTTTTAATTTATCATTTATCAAATCTATTCCTTGTATTCTGTCAGGTAATTATTTTAGTCCTTAGAAAAGGATTTACAAAGACTAGAAAACTGGTGATATGTACCAAGAATAACCGATATGAGATATTAAACCACCACCAACTTCTACAAGGACTTTTTTTTTACATTTTTTAATATCTCCTACTATCCTTTATCAAATGAAACATCAATTTTATACTTCAAAAATCACTGTTCCTAACCTAATAAACTATAGGCCAAGAAACGGGAGAGCCCAGCGACGTATCAAGTTACGCTATCCATTATTCAGCTTAGCGACACTTTTTATTTGTTTTACTCACGATGCGAACGTTCCATTCGATATCGAATCGAATTATACTTATAGAATACCGTTGTTTTAGTGATTGTTTGTATAGATTGGAAATAGTTTGTATAGATGATCAGTGGTAAAGGATTTAATTGTAGATATGACGGTTGCAAGTTCCATTCCCACTCGCAGGAATAATTTTATTTTGCGCTACGATGTGCGTTGTTGCGTTCCGCCACTGAACAAAAAACATCTCTTTCAGCGGAAGGTTCAGAACGGAGTGTCTTAACACTACCATGTGCGAGAAGAAACGTGAAGCTACTAAAATTTCTTACTGGTCTCTAATTCAACAGAACTGCCTTCCGAACCGGTGGTAGCTTTTTTCTTATATGTTCGTTCGACGAATCAAAAGTGCTTATAACAGTCTATTTTAATAAAGAATATTTTGAATTTGAATTTAAATTTTGAATGCTCGTCACTAGGACGCCAGATAATAGGCAAGTTCTACAGGTTCAATGTGGAATACGACCACTCCCTTAAAAAAAAGAAAAGTTCATTTGAAATTTTAAAAAAATAAAAAATAAATAAAAAGCTCTTTTAAGTTCCTCTCTAAACATTACGTAGGATTATATTAAATTAATGAATAAAACCACAAACAAAAAGTAAAAATACTTTTATTTTATATATTTATACTACTCCTAAAATAAAAATATATAATTATTAATAAATACATTTTTTATCTAAATAAAAAAAATACAAAAGTTATCATAATCAAAATCCGAACTCGTGACCAACGCCAAAAACAACAAAACCAACCAATCAACCTTCACTATCTATTAACATACTACAATATCAATAGCAAACATTACACGATAGTAAATCCTTAATCGTATGTTAACAATGCACGCAAATGGAAAGGTCATGCAAGCTTTAAGCTCGAACAAATGATAAAGTACGATAAGTAAGTACTATTGTAGTGACTAATATCTCTACAAATAGCCTTTAGATAATAATATTCTGTCAAAAATGTAATTAATATTGAAATAAGAGCCAAGTTCAATGTTAAATAATATGAGGTTCTCAACTTCAATGACATATAAAAGAAGTCGGTTAAAAATTTGAGGTTTTTATGGGTGCTAAGTTTTGTTTTCATTCGAATTTTTTTACATATTTGCAAGTTAATTTTTATTTTTTATTTTTTATTGGAATTAAATTAATTAGATGACATATTTGATTTGAAAATTTTACCATTCAATAAGCATTGTCAAATTCGGGCGGAAAGTGTAGAACAGAGTGTCTTAACACTAGTTTCCTTTTAACTTGTTAGTACTAGTGTGCGGGTGAAAAGCGGCTAGATAATAATTAGGAACGGAACTAATAATGTAAGGCTATTATTCAACGCAAGTTGCAATTTAGCTCCTTTACTAGAACCAGGTAGTTAATGTAAAGGGTGGTATTCACCTGCTCGAGATTTTATATTTTATAGTTTATGTAAGATACTAAAGACTTATAATACATGGCACAGCATCTGACTATCTGTAGATGCAATTGTCATGGGTTCAATTCTCACACGGGGAAATAACCTATTCTCATTTCCATTCTCCGGTAAGACGACATGAGCATGTTGAGTTCCGCAACTCATCATGCGATGTCTCCAATTCAGGCTAAGATTGGAGTGTATAGACACTAAGTCCTCTGTGTATTTAAGGGAAAAAGCTCGACTGGGAATCAAACCCACGGCCTATCGCGTTTAAGTCACGTGTTTGTGCACCATGAAATGCCTTTTGTTTAAATATTATTTTAATATTTTTAACTAACCCTTACTTCGTAGTATTTCTATTCCAATATATTACACTCAAAAAAGTTAAATATTTTTAAGTGTGTAAACAAATATATGTATTTGGTGAGAAATCCTCAATAAAACAGAATTAAAAGTAATTTATGAAATTCTTCGTGCATCGACTACGAGATTAGTGTCGTACAATTAGTATAACTTAATGTCACATTTATTATAACATCGACGTTTTTATGATTATAAATCTAGATATAGATGAGTGTGCTTAGTGTAAACATTATGATTATAATATACGGTTTTATTATTTTTTTGGGGTTCCGTATCTGAAAATAAAAAAGAAATCCTTATCGGATCTGTCTACCTGTCATTCCGTCTCACCGTCAGGCAAATACCTTTTTCTCAAGAACGAATGAATATACCAGCTGAAATTATTATTCGACTATCAGGTCAGAAAATTTCTTTTTTTTAAGTCATTACAAGCTTATATTTGTACTTTATTACATACAAAATGGTTGCAAATTTAATTTTGTATAGTAGATTTTCTGTTGACCTGCAATCTTGAAGTTGTAACGGAACCCTCAATGTGTCTACGATCCGCACTTGACCAATTTTTAATCTATAGATCGATTAACATACAAATTATTATTATATTATATTGAAATATATAGTATTAGGTTATATTAACACTTAACACGCATGTCGTAAAACGAAATTTCGTTTTAAAATCACGTTAAGAAGACCTTGTGCAACACCTTTTATTTGTTCTAAATAAAACAGGTGGACTTATAAATTATAGTGTTTTCTTTTACAATTTTTTAGTTATTAAAATTTTCAAAATTCATATGATTTTTTTGCTAATTTCACTTTTACGTCATATTAAAATTAATACACATAAGCTGAATAAAGATGTTTCATATAATATGAAACATTTTTATAAAATAAAGCTTATATACAACTTTGATACTTAAGCTTATTTTTTGTTTTCTATTTATATTTTGAAACCTGTATCATATTTAAAAATTCGAATTAAATTTTTTTGAATAATTAATTAAATTATTTTATTATTTTTTTTGCTTCCCGTTGTATCCATATGTGGCAGAAAGAAGAAAATCTTTAAAAACTTTGAAATTTAGTGTGATATCTTGTTTTCTTACCAAAGCGAGGAAATGAAAATACTTTATTCCTCCAAATGGGAATCGAACCCATGACCGACGCTTTTATAGTCAATTGCTACACCACCTTCAACTATTTAGTTCACAACATAAAGACAATGAACAAAGCTCCTAACGTAAATTCTACAATAAAATGCAAATTAACCCTTGTTAAGTCAGGAAACATAAATAGAAAGCCTTCACATAACGTTATTTAACAATAATTAATAACCTGTTCGCAATGTAAAATATTAACAAATTGTGGCCATATTGCGAATGTAGTAGGAATTAGCTCGACATACGACTACGAATACGCTAGCGAGCGCGTTAAATTTACATGACAACAATTCATAGGAAATAAGGGGATAAGAAGCCAGTCGTGGCGTAGGAACCCACTCAAGGAAACTAAATATTTATTTAAATTTATATTTTCCCTCTGGTGTTGAAGCAAAGGCGTTGAGTTTCACCACTCAACACGCATTGCCTCCTGAATTATCCGGAAAGTGGGGATAGGCATATCTTAACACTAGGTTCTCTCTGCCATATCCTGCCGTGTGCGGGATACTGCGTGAAGCTTTAAAGATTTATTTATACTAAATTACCATAATTTATAGGAAATGTATGTACGAAAGCCATACGTTTACTAACGACTTCCGTTGGTAATTAAGCACCCCCCATGTGATACCGTGAAGATGCGACGATAGATTCAAACGTATATCATTTGTCAAAACCGCTACTGTTCGCGATAAGGATATCAGATTGCTAATATGAATGCATTTGAGATTGCATTTGTTGTGCAGTTGTTGGTTCCGAGTGCTAGCGATTGTGTAAGGTTAATCGATTTATGTAAGGTTAATCATTTTTAAATGATTTTTGTTGGTATTATAAAAAAATATTGTTTTTTTAACTGTTTGTTACACACTTTATTTCATTATTAGCGCGGCGTTGAGTTCTGCCAGTCAACACGTAAAGACTCCAGAATTCGGCAGAAAGTGGAGAACGGAATGTCTCAACACTAGGTTCCCTCTGCCTACCCTGCTGTGTGCGGGATACGGCGTGAAGCTGATTTTTTTTTATTATTATACAAAAGGCGGTGACTTGCAACGTTTATAAATATGTATAATATACTTTATAGTATTCAATAAACGTTCTTGAGTATACATGGATATTTCAACGTACCACCAAAACATCCTCAAACATTTTTTTTTATCTTAGCTTTGAACCTCTTATACGGTTTTTTAATATCCAATTTTTATATTTTGAGATTAGAGGGACAGCATCTGACTATTATCACGATTGTTGTAGGCTCTATTTACGCTTTGAGTTATAGGCGTATCTAAAGATATTTTCTAGAGAAAGGGGGAGTCTGGACTACAGTCCAGTCCATAAAGCTACAGCTTCTGTTTCTTGCAGGTAAAATTTTTGGAGTAGACAAAACTATCGTGGGGTGGCTACGGCCCTCCTTCGTCTTATGCCCATGTTTGGGAAAATGAATTATTTTCACTTCCTTCTTTATCAGCAATTATGAATATGCAAAATTAAGCAAGGACTAGAAGGATATTTTTTATTCATTTAATCCTACATTAGACCAACCGCCGCGTAACAGACTCTACCTTTACTCATACAAAAAGGACGTGTGAGGTCATTCATCATTATTATATCGGACAACTGCGAGCGTCGACCTGATTTTTTGCAGAAGTACACGAATTCAATGCAATTTAATAATTTACCGAAATATAATCTTAATGTTATATATTAATAAAGTTTATTTTTGAATAGCATCGTTTTAGTATTTTAAAATCTCGCACCATATTTAAGTTATAAGTAATCAACCTGCTTCAGTACTTAGCAGTTGCTGCGTTATACAAATGTATTTTGTACGAACTTTTGACGTGTTGCAGGTTTTTAAGTTATGGTCCCTGCGTTTTTCTTTGTTTTATCTTTGCCTTTTTTATATTATACATTATATTTATTTTCTATCGTACTACTTTGCCCATAACTTTTTCCGTTAGAATTTTGGAAAATTCTCTCCGTCTGCTTCATTCCAGTCGGTTACTCACTCATTAAAGATAAAGTTCTTACATATATAAATAGAGTTAATATCTAAAAGACTTCCTTATATTTTAAATACAAAAAATCTTGTAGTCACCATCATCAATTACCACCTACATCAGCACAGTAAGGTCCAAACCCAAAAAAATCCTCCACATAATCCCAACACAAAATAATCTCCAAAATGGACTATTTGCTTGACAGATTATCAATCTATTGCCATATTAAAGTACCATAAAGGAAGAACCTCATGGTATTTGCAAATAATGTTTAAATCCCGTCATACAGTTTATCAATCACCGTGGGGTGCTCAATAACAGGAGCTTACCGCGTCACCAGGAGTGGACTGTAAGTACCCAACTTAATACCACTTATTGATTTTTAAACAACCTAATGTATCGCTTTTATGTTTGAAACGAGAATCTTGATTGATAGTTTCAAGTTTATAATCTTGTAATTATGTAATTTTATACTGATGAGTGCATAATTAGAGACTAATTTGTGGGTTCGTTTTATGGTTTATCGCTGGGCTTATTTACATTTTTATGTAATTTCGTTTTATGATCGGTGTTTAAGGGGAATAATATAAACAAAGAGTTTATGAATCACTTTATTATTTGATACGAAAGCGAATATCAGATATATACAAATAGTGCGACAGAGAGAAATAGTGTATAGTAAATCTCTCCTTAAGACACTGATTTTTTATTATTCATAGCAACTTGACTTTTTTTCTGCATAGCATTATAAGTAAGAAATCTGGTGTTTAGACACTCCTTTTTTCTAGACATTCAAGGGAAAATGAAGATAATTCATACTCTCAAGTAGGGATCGTATCCATTACCGTTGCATTTGCAGTCTGACGGTGTACCGGGCAACGACGGCCTCGTGCCATGTAGTTCAACAATATTCTATAATCATCTTTAGTTTCCAATCATTACAACAAAGTACCTACCTCTTCCCAATCTAATTAAAACAAATAACTTAATAGTAGACAATAAAAAACCATCTTAAGCATATTTCAGTAACTTATTTTCTACTTCTTCCAGCGAAAATACATAAGCGCAATCAAGAAAAAAGGGGTAATCAATCAGGTTCCCAGTTTAGGCCAACTATGACAGTAAAGGCATTATTTCGTATCAGCAAGTTAACATATTAGTATATGTAGGCACGGACAGCCGGACAGCCGGCCAGCAGTATCTGAACAAAGACCTTAACAACTTTTTCATAATGCGAAGTGACAGTTTCCATAGAAGATTTCTCATCCAACGATGCATAAAATGCCAGAGCACAACACTGCAAACCATTAATTACATACGCCCATATACGGGACCTAGAACTTCTCTTCGAGAAATGACCAGTATGAAAACCGCAACCAATTTGGACAAGCTAATTTTAACTTTGTGACTTTAGAAATAAAGTTAAGTTTAGATCAATAATTGTGGCAAGATAAGAGGTATCCATGGATGACCGCCGTGGGAAAAGTCGTCGTACACGCTGACAATGTTTACAGTTTCATTTTAAGCAAGTTTCTACCTAAAGCTGTAGAGTAATATGGATTATTTTTGCACTAAAACGTCCATGTTTCTTTGGACAATCGAAGGGAAAGTGTTGTTTGGTCGCAACTCACAATTTTGAAACCGCATCGGGCCGCACCCTCATACTTGATGTTAAGAAAATGCTAATTTTGGAATCTCACCTTTGATTGTTTAATATTAACAGATGATTATTTAATTTTGTCTGTTTTATGTTCTTTTTACTTAACGGTGAATGTTATTTTGGGGTTTTAGAATTCAAAGAATGTTTTTTTATCGTTTATTATACTTAGGTTGTGTAATTTTAAGATCATTATGGATTTTTAAAAATCATTTAATAGATTAAAACAAATAGGAATGTATAATTTATTCTTAATTTCAGCGATCTTTAAAACCTTTAGGCTCTGACCACAAACGCGATGTGTGATCGGCGGAAAGTGGGTAACGGAAAAATCTTAACGGGAAAGAAATGTCTTCACATTACGTTCCTAAATTTCCTGTAGCTACCCTGATATGTGTGGGGTTCAGGATTTAATAATCTCGAAAAATTGGACTGTGCAGTGGTGAACTGAGTGATTAAGCACTAGTCCCTCTGTCTACCCTGAATAAGCTGTGCCAGAATAAGCGTGAAGCTGATTTTTTAGAAACAAATTCCTTCTATATAAACAATACCTCTTAATTCTCTTCGTTGCCAAGTACAGTTTTCGACCATCTTTCTAAACAAACACACGTACGTTCTAAGCAAGTATTAGGTTACCGCAAAGCGGGATCCGTTGTCACGTGCCGAGTCAAACACGCAATGCTCTGATGAGTTTTATAGATAGATGGTCAAATTGTTGTCTTTTTTTTATTTTTTGTTCTACTACTAATATAACAATTAGTAAAGAATAGAAATATTCCAATAGACGTAATAGTTAGTAGATTATGGTACACTGTAAATGTATTAATTAAAAATCATAATTCTTCTGTATTATTTTCTTCATAATTTTTTTTAATAAAAATCTTATCAAACATTATGTAACAATAAGAAATAGAACACACGTAGTGCTTGTAATTTTTCAAGGCCAGAGTACGCTCTTCCCTACCCAACCTATGCCGTGGAAGTCGAAGTCAATAGGGCTAACAACATTAACCCCAACTTCGCCCCAAAAATAACCAATCATTACTTTTTAGAAAACATATAAAAATTTCAACGGATCTATCACATTTTTACATGTTTTCTAAAAAGTATTTTTGTTTCCTTTAAAAATAAAGAAAACCAACGGCTATTCCGTTGAACAACCAACAAGCAGTTTCCGTGAACGCGATGACCACAAATCTGAGAACAAAGATCGTGAGCAATGCCGCGGGCTGTAACATTAGCTAGACCGGCATTCTGTATTCCTAGAAACAATCATAACAACGCTTACGCATCCAACTTCACCTTAAACATCTAGTGTACTGGAAGAACGGTAAATACGGTAAGAACTGTATGTAAGTACCTACCTGCTTGTATATAGATAGTACAGGTTTATAACTATTAAACTGATTCCAATATAGAAATGGATATAAAAATAGAGAATGACTTAAAATGACTCAAAAATAGAGAATGACCTTGGCGTGGCACAGCATTTGGTTATAAACGCAACGATTGTGGATCGATTCTCACTTGGAATAATTAATAATTTTCATTTGCTCGCTTTTGGATGGTTGATTTGGTAACAAGACAAGGTGTTGTGGTCAGTTCCACCAGTCAACATTGACTCAAAAATTGACGAAAGGAGTATCTTAACACAATTTATCTGTAATTCCAGATAATGAAGATTTGCATAAATTATAGAATTCCTAGAGCAACTTTCTTTTTACTTTACTCGCTCGTTGCAAGCAGTAAAAGCGTAAAGATAAAAAGAAAGATAACTAATGCAGTTCAAAAAAACATAGGTAACCGGAAACTACAATAAATAACTTTTCCTCACGTCCAAGTTTCCACATAATATGATTAAATTAAGCAATAAATCTATAAGTTTCATGAAAAAAAACAAGCCAATACGAGTTAATGTACCGTAATTATCATTGGTGCTGAGCGACGTGATGGTAGAAAAAGTAAATATCTTATTGAAAAATTATTTTTTTGTGCTTGACGCTAACGAAGATATCATCTATTATTTCTCACTGCAGTCATTATTTAGAGTAAGAATAGGTTTTTTTTAAATCAAAAAATAAAATTACTTAAAGGGATTGGTATAATTTTTTTTATCGTCACACTGTATCCCGCACATATCAAAGTAGGCAAGGGGAACCTAGTGGGCTTTCGACTTAACATTGTTCCTCATTATCCGCCGATTATAAAGGCATTGCTTATTTATTGCATGGCGAAATTCAACGCCGCGCTTTACCTCGACTCTAAAGCAAAGAAAATGGAAATATTAAATATTTTGATTCCTCTAATAGAAATCTAACCCAAGAAAACGCGAAATACATACCCTAGATACACGAATTGCACAAAAAAACTAAAGAAAAAAATAATTAACGACTTTGCCTGTAAAAAATCCACAATAGCAACACAACAATCTCAAACGACACGGTATACCTTTATTTCGTTAGCTAACCAGTTATTAACACCGGAAACCTCTTAATTCTACTTCAAACACACTATTTTTATACGCACAATAAACAAAGTAATATAGTTCGTTGATGTTTTTTTTATTATTCCAACCCAATTTTAGTCTTTCCTACCTAGAACATAACGGTTTTATTAGTATGGTAAGACTCCGTTATAAAATCGCCTACTGAATTACCAAACAATCGTTTTACGTTTCAATTATAACATTTCGTCACGCAATTATACGAAAGTAACGATCGCTATAAATTATTGTATAAGAATTTTTGTTCTGACATTCTTAGTTATACGTGGGCGAGCGTAATTAGTGGACCAAATTTTTGATTAATATTTCATTATAACTGTACTAAATCAAAAATAATAAATTCTAATAAGATTCTTAGTGGTAAAGTAAGAAGGCTAATTTTTAAAAATATTTAGCACTGGTACAAAAAAGTAAATACAGCTGTGATATATGTATGTATTCGTATGCAGGTATAAATACAAGAACACACAGATTAACTGTAGAATAAATATTGATTATATATTACTTAAATTTTATATTATTTTTTAGCTTCACTTTGTATACCTATGCATGTAGCAGGGTAGGTTGAGTGAACCTAGTGGTAAGACACTCCGCTCTCTACTTTAAGTTAAATTGACGCCGAATTTAATTGTCTCGACACCGGAGTGAAGAAATGAAAATGTTAAATATTTCATTTTCCTCGAGTGTGAATCGTCGTGTGCTTGTGCTCTTGGGCCACCACCGATGTCATATAAAATTGTTGAAATCTTTATATATAGAGATTTTCCTAGTTATTAATTAAACAAGCGCCGAAACTAAAATTTATTAACAAAATTATAATAAATTTTAGTTTCTAACATATAACATAAAAAAAAAAATTTATTTACAATAGTTTGAAGCAGTTCTGTTATTTCGCTAACAATCGGAAATCCAATAAAAATTGTAGAAAAACTTTTTAGTACAAACGAAAACGTGCTGAAAAAATTTTGTATTTGGATTCAGCGGTCAAAGGGCAAAACTGTGCACGTATTTACTATATGTTTTTATTACAAATAAGTAGAGTACATATATTTTTTTGCCCTTAGTTACTATAGGTATCTAGTTATACATATTAATATACAGATGTCACAATATTGAGACTGTAAGCGCGACAGATTGTGGGTTCGATTCCCACTCTAAGTAATTAAATATTTAGTATTATCATTTCCTCGCTCTGGTAATGAAGCAAAGCGCATCGTTGAATTGAATCACTCAATATGCACTGTCCCCAGAAAGTGGGGGACGGAGTGTCTTAATGGGAACGGAGTGGCGTACTAGGTCCTTAGGTTCTGCCTACCCCTTTATTTGCGGGAAGGGTAAAAAGAAAATAAATAATCATACAATAATTTTTAGTCATGTAACATTTGAGTAAAATAGCAACTTTAGACAATTGAGGTCATTACGTCAGTTCTACTTAAGAAATTGCAATAATTATAGCAAAAAAATAATAATTTGACTCATATACTGAAATTATACTTAAGTATTATGATTAATCATTAATGTTACTGATTAATTAAACATTAATGATTAATCATTAATGTTACTACTATATATATTTTTAGAAATAAAAAATCTTACAAAACACTTATTACAATTCCAGTGAAGAGTAATTTTTAAACGACATACATACATTAGAATATATCATCATTTATGTCTTAAGAGAACTTCCGCCGCAGTCGGACTTTGATTAAGACAACATCGCGGAAAATAGATCGGCCAATAGAATATATTTATTAGGTTTGAAAACGAACTCGCCATGGTAGTAAGGGTGTATGCATATGAACGTAAAATTTATATAAAAAAGATAAAAATTACAAAAAATATATTAATATTTTTAATATAAAAATTATTTGGTTTTTAAAACAAGATGAATTGCATTGTAAGCAATAAAGAAAAGATTTTTGATTTTAAATTAATTTTATTTTTATTCAGTTAGATGTTCAAAAATATCATAAATTTTGCTTTAGTTAAACCCTATCGAGAGTATTTGTCTCTTAATATATTTTAAAGTATTCTTTTTTCCTTACAATTACATAATCTACATACAAACATAAAATTAGGACATATAATGATATATTTTTCTTTTCCCCTCTAAAATATATCTTTGGTAATACGTTCATACAAAATCATCTTAAACTTTACAATTCAATTCAAAACCAAAATTTTAGAAAAAAAATAACAAGTAACCTCCACTCTATAAAAAAAATCATTAAACAACTTCCAAATACTTGTAATCTACTTAAAAAGCTCAAAGCTACCAAGCTTGTACATATCTTAAGACCGCGTTATCATCTCCATTCATCATTGGTCCAGAGGAAGCTGTACGTCGCACGTCCGAAGCTAATCGCACTCGTAAATACAATGCAATAAATCTGCGAGGCCGCGGACGCGACGGTTTGAAGGACAGTGCCAGCCATGGGTGAGATGCTGTAAAAAGGAAATGAATAATTAATTTAAAACCTGTTCTGGTTTGGTTCTAGTTATAGCGATTTGAGGTTGGAATTAAAGATTATATTATTTTAATTAAGGTGATAGCGGAAATAAACGTAATGGTTATGGGTTTGTTCGTTTTCGCATCCTTGTAAGAAGAGTGCGACGTAGAACAATGTATATTGACAATGACTCTACTGTCTCCTAGTATATTTGGGATAAATAGTACAGCTTTCAAAAAAAAACAAAATAATGTTTTTTTTTTATAAGAAATAATTGTATCCTCATGGAGTTTGGCAATTATATGTACGTAGCTTAGGTGACAATACAGTATGATAATTCTATAGCATTTGTATCACTTGGTTTAGGAATGCGTATTTTTTAGTTTTTTTTAATTACAGTACATTACGACAGTCTCTCCTCTTATATATACGAAAAAGCATGATACTTTATTCACTTTTACAAACTTCTGACACAGCAGGAGAAAGAAAGTGTGCGTTATCTTTCCATCTGAATTAACGACATTGCGTGTTGACTAGCGGAACTCAATGCCGTGTTGTTAAAAACCAAAATGAAATATACAAACAAGATAATATAAATAAATATAAATAAAATTATATTCAACGCTGATACTCGCTCCTCGACCAATCGAACACACATGGCGTATCGAGAGTTTATTTCAACTTTTTTGTATCGGGACTTAGACTTATACGAAAGAAACTAGAAAACATCCGCTGGCGGTACCATCAAGTCACCTTATAAAAATCATGAGCAAGGTAGACCTAGATGCCTTAATAGTCCAGAAGTAATGTTACATCTTACACTGCTTCTGTAGGAAGTAATAAAGAATTTCAGTTCATATTTTATATTGAGAAATTACAATAATTGAATAGACACTTTTGATGACTCTCCGTTCTCCACTTTCCATTCAATTTACGTGACATTTACCAGAGCGAATAAATTCAATCTCCGAATGGGAATCGAACCCACAATACTAGCGTATACATTCAGACGGTGTGCCACTGCGCAATCCCTACCCACTTTCTAATCTCACAAAAAATCTGTAAACACCATAAAATATTAAGAAACTAAACAATACATAAGAGAAATTCGTATTCGTCATATTATGTAAAGCAAGTAAAAGAGTTAAAAAAAATTAAAGAATGTATGCCTTAGATCTCAGTACTACATTCCCCCAATACTTTATAATACCGCCCTTTCAACGAAAAATTTACCGTTTCGAGAGCGATCAGGACAAATACAAAGTTCTTTGTCACAGATTTAAAGTATAATAAAAGTGGTATAAATTATATGTCTAATGATTTAGTCTTTTAATTAGTAGTATTTTTTTATATTTTTTAAAGAAACTTTTAATTTCACATAAAAACAAATTATTATTTACAAAACATTTTGATAAAATTAGTAAAGTTTCATAACTATATAAAAATACAATATCTTACAGTTACATCATTTTAATTTATTTTGAGGCTGTCGTAGGACTACGCGACGACTGTGGGTTCGATCCCCACTCGAGGGAATGAATTATTTATTAATATTTTCATATCTTCACTCTGACACTTAAGCAAAAGCCCGGCGTAGAGGCCCGCCACTCAACACGCAATGCCTCGAAAAATTCGGCGGATAATGAGGAACGCAGCGTTTTAACACCAGGTTCCCGTTGCTGTGTGCGGGATACATAGTGAAGCTAATTTAATTTGAATTTAAATATTTATTAAATCAATTCTATATAATTTCTAAAATACATTATTCTTAAATCTTACATAATGGCGTTCATTCGAATAGGGCCGTGGACTGTGAAACGCCGCGGGTGTTAACCCATTGAACACAACTGTCGGTATGCTCGTGAGTATAAAAAATACTAAATTTGTTAGACATTATTAGACATAGATATTTTAAAATAATAACTTAATTCTCTGAATTATATAAGTACTAGAAAGGATTCAGAAATAACCATTCCAGTCGTTATTTTCTTTATATTTAATTAGAAATGATAATTACAAACTTGAATCCGCAATTTTCTGTAGTCCAAGAAAGTTACCAACAAGTAAGGTACTTATTGTCACGTCAAATAAGTTTTCATAAAGTCTCCTTAACTTTTTAGTTGAGTTGATAGATCTTCAATGATTCCATACGAAAATATTACAACGAATATTGAATACTTAACATGGGAATGAGTGTAGTTCTTCACAAAAAAGCTCCTTCCTAATCTCTCCTTTTTCCGTGGAACCTTCCGAATAGATAAGTTCACCCATTTACTAGAATATACTTTTTTAAAATGATATAAATAATATTCTAATTTTTAAATAACCTAGCCATAAAAAATCTACAATCCAAAAATAACAGTCCTGTACAAACTTCGAACTCCAAAAAAGAAATCAACGTGTAAGCTCAACTCTAGATAGGGTAATCCAGCATTCTCTTTATCCATCAAAGTATAAACAAATAAACGAATAAACGAAAGGCAGCTTCAGAAAAAGCCGATGTTGAAAAAGGACAAAGCGAACGAGCAAGAAGGCGACGCAGACCTTTGAGACAACTAGTAGGGGGTTGTTATAATTTTTTTCGCCCGTACATTATTCCCATACCTCTTCCATTCCCGTTGGAAACATTTTAAAGAGTTTTAGGGTTCCGTACTTAGGAAGACAAAAAAAAATGATTCGACATTTTCATCGCATTACAATCACCTTGCAATCTAAAAACCAATTATAAAGTTCTTTCCGTAGATACAATTATGAAATTTATCAAAATGTGAGAATTAAAGAATATAAAGGAAAATAATTAAAAAATCTACAATGAAGATTATATATTACAACAAATATACTAGCCACTAACTTTTATTTGTAATTCATTTTATTTTATACTTCTTGTTGACCTACAATTATAAAATTAGTACAGAACCCTCGGTGTGCGGCCCGACTCGTATTTGCCCATTTTTTTTTTCAGACAGTAAATAGTCATATAGAAGTAAAAGCTATGTAGAGCCCATTTACAGGTTACAAAAGGATTCCTTAAGCTGACTGCACACGCTTTTAAACGTTAAAGTTTTATCTCTAATTAATAGGGCTAAAGCCAGTCGTGATTGTGGAGAGTGAGGAGCTTAAATGTGCGACAGTTTGTGGGTTCGATTCGCACTCGAGAAAATAAAATAATTAATATTGTCATTTCCTCGCTCTGGTAACGAGGCAAAGCGCGGCGTTGAGTTCCGCCAATCAATACACAATGCCTCTAGAATACACCGGAAAATGGCAAACGAAAATGTCTTCATGCAAACGAAGTGTTTTAACACTAGGTTCCCAGGTTCCTTCTGCCTATCTTGCTACGTTCGAGATACAGCGTGAAGCGTGAAAACAAATAATAAGGCTAGTTGACGTTCTACTATTAAATAATATTATTATAGTATTTTTGTAATAGATATTATTAAGCATTGTGTAATTTCAGTGTTTTTCGTTATTTACAAACAACCAAATGCCACTTTAAACATTTAAATTTTCAATAACAAGTTCCGTTTATATTTTATGGCGACAGCATATATGTGATGAATAGGCAAAGCTCATTAACCAGCTACTTTCTTACCCGCAAATAAGTCTTTACTAGCACTACTAGTTTATGTGGCACACATTCTATTCTTTATACAAATAAATAGACAAGACAAACAGACTTTCCTACCTTAGATCAAATATGAAATGGAAATATCATCTAAGTAATTGAAAATATTATGTAAATATCTAATCATGACCATACCATTCATTTTTAGTTGAAATGAGGAACGAAATGTCTTAATTCTAGGTTTCTTCTTCATCGTGCAGTGGGGGAAAAAAGGTGAAGGTGCTGGTTTTTGTTTAGCTAACTCTTGTACCATAAAAGTGCCAGCATTGGGTACCGTGATCCAGTCTAAATCCTTAATTACCTAATGGTTCTTATACCTGAATAATTGTGAAGTTCCAAACCATTAAAAATTAAAGGGAAAAACAATTTTAGCCAATTATTTTTTGTTTTTTTTTAGTAATTATATATTTATTTTTAATTCTATATGTTCTTAGTTAAAAACAAATAAACACACACTAAAACTCCAGCCATCTTCGCAATTAATACTCTAGCCACCAGTCACCAGTTTCCTGGCCGTTTCGGTTTCTTAAGAGCACTCCGAGTACTAAACGTTATTTCTGTATCGTTAACGGTGACAACGGTTCGCTTTTACTGCTAAACGGGTTACATGATTGCTTACGGTAGCTTTGTTTTATGTAAGTGTCTATGTTTATGTGGAAATTGTTAATGGGTATCTGTATATACTTGTGTTTTAAGTTTTATTTATAAATCGCACTCAACTCTGAGATCGATCTTGAGATGCTGTTGTTATTAATTTATTTAAAAAACTTTATCTCAGAATTGAAAGCGAAAACTTTTTCTCAGTGGGCATTCTAATTATAGTCTTTTGGCGTTTGTTTTTTTTACTTGACATATATAACTTTCATCAGCAATAATTTTACTTTAATTTTTTGTTAAGCTTATGTGGAACCCTCACTATAATTGTTAATAACCTATCTAAAATGAAACAGTCGGCTCCAATTCAATATTTCCTTATTTTGCCTTAAATAATGATAGCATCCATACTAACATTGCAGCAACTGTTTATATTCGATTAACTTCTTAATGTAAACGTAGCGGGACTCGAACGATTTTCTAAAATATAATTTTATTCTTTGTATGGAATAACACTTTAAAAGCTTTTAAAATACAAAAGGCAAGAGTTGATTTGAATTTTAGTAGTTTCCGGCCAGTAGTAACGATTCTCCTTAGTTTAAGTATTTCATCTACATAAACACCATTTCTTAAGTGACATTGGTGTTGTTTACCCTAACCTATCACTTTAAACGGTTTGCTGCACTAAAAACAATCCATTGGTTATAGTAAAATACTGAAAAAAGTTTTAAAATATTCTGTAACATATTTCTAAAGTAAACACTTTTCGCCGATGTTTTCCAGGCATTGTGTGTTGACTGGCGGAACTCACCGCCAGGCCTTGATCCAAGAACTAACAAATGAAAATATTATCAATTTAATAATAATTCATTCCCTCTAGTGAGAATCGAACTCAAAACAGTCGCGTTACACGCACACTTGTGCCCCTGCACCACGACTAACCTCAAGATTTATTTTAACATTATCTATTCATATAAATTTTCAAATATTTTCTTACACAACATAAAAGAATGTAACAAAAAAAAGATAAAAAAAGAAAAGTTCTCATGTCCCCAACGAGTTGGTCTCAAGTCCGCGTTCACAATAAAAAGATAAGCACCCTCTCCGCCTCGACGCCGATGGAAGTATGTCCTAACTTCCTCTCGAGACAAATTTTAAGGCCCGAATACAGAGAACCCCTTGAACATATATTTTGTATCCTAATATTATAATGTGAATATTTGTAAGTATGGATGATTGTTCCACCTTAACGCAAAAACTACGGAATCGATTTAGTTGAAATTTTAAAATAATATAGTCTATAAATTTGAATAAGTCATAGAGTGGCCTATATTCTTATCTTATATAGTCTTGTTATAACATCTAAAAATAAATAAATTTCATTGACGACCTCCCGTATACGATTACATTTTATATGGGATATAAGTCTAAGATCTTCCTTTAAAACTATAAATCAGTGGGAGATAAACCGTTCGAGCCGGGTGGTCTACTAAACTTATTCACGCGTGGACGGCTTAGCTTCTATCCAATTGTTTTACTTTCTTTATAGTAAAATGAACTTTTAAAGGTTTTTGGTGATGTATTTTGTTTCAAACTAGTCTTTTTCTTTTACTAAATGAGATTATATTTCATACTAAAATTGGTAAAACAGATTTGAAATTTAACCAAATTTAGTTATAAATATTTTTTCGATAACTGTCAGTAATCATATTTTCAAATTATTTTAACAAAATGCAATGTACAGATCCACTCAATAATCAATTAAATTAAAAAGTGTACTGATATTGAAGTGACGAATCACTAAATTCACTCTCAAAAAAAGGTTAATTCCTAGGAGAGGGCATTCCCTCAATATTTAGTGTTAGAATGAAAGTACAGACAGACAATATATAAGAAAAAATATATATAATATATAAACTAAATTTAAGATTAAAAATGCTAATAAATCAAACATGCAATTTAAATTACACTGACCACGTAACCCCCATACAGTGAATTTGTGCTACTATAATTCTATAATCTTAAGCATTTATTAAATAAAAAATATAATAAACCCCACGAATTCATAATCAAGGCCGGCGTAGCAGCATTTTGTATGAATTCTAACACTTAGTTCGTTATTACATTCATAAATTATACCAACTCGAGCACTAAGAGTGGTGAAATATTTATAAGGGCATCTTATTGTATTTTACAAGTATAAATGTATTCACACGCGAAAATCTAATAAATCAAATGGGCAGTGAAATATTTTTCAAAATTATTAAGCTTCTAAAACCTCGCGATTTACACCTAATGCTCACTAGTAGGTAATTTATGAAAATCGTTTATTTCAATGCGATTTAAGAAAATGGAAATGATTGAGGACTGACGGACACGCAAAATGGGCTGTTAAAAGGCTATATTAATATTGTAATGTTATTATAAAATGTCATTTAATAGTGTTTTGAGCTTAAATAGTACTTTATGTTAAATTATTTTATTATATTGTTCACACGAACGTATGATGGTAGAGTTAATTTTATTTAAAAAATCTATTGTATATTATTTATATTTTTCCTGTATTTTACTGGAGTTAATCCAGTGGTACGTTATGAATGATTATTAAATATAACTTCATAGTAAGTGAATTAATTAAATAATTTTAAAAAAATCACTTTCACACTGTATCCTGCGAACAGCAGGGTAGGCAGAGGGAATCTAGTGTTAAGTCACTCTGTTTTCCACTTTCAAATTTTTCGAGGCATTGCGTGTGAATAGTACAACTCAAAGCTGGGATTTTGCCATGTTAGAGCGAAAAAATCGAAATATTAATAAATAAGAATTCATTCCCTCGAGTGGGGATTGAACGCACAACCGTCGCCTTACAGTCACACCCGTGTGCCGCTGGGCCATGACAGAATTAGTTATTTATTGACTTTTCATATTAACTGAAAGTTAAACACAGCAATCTATCCAAGTAGACTGCCGCAAAAACAGAACCGCTGGTTAATACCAACAAAGTGACGACACACGAGTAGTGTTTAAATAAATTGCGACGTAAAATATAAAAAGCACGCGCGTACAAAGCACTACAAAATGCATAGCAATATCAACAGCCTTCAAATAAAAGCCCACATTTCATCCCAACCTTTTGCCTTCACCATTTTATTTTTCACTGCATTAATTTTTCTTTTTATGTTATTTCGCTTTATCCCCGTCCACCGTAGCCTGGTCTCTGGAATAATGCGCGCGGTTACATTTTTAAAGAGTTCCGCAGGTAATAGACGGTTCGGGGGGCCAGAAGGGCTGGCTGGTGGAAAAACTGGTGAAACAAAGGAGGTGGACGCATGGCATGCTCTTGCACTGTAACTGAAGTCTCATTTGCGCCTCTTTAAAAATGCAAGTGGAATGACTACAGGCCCCGACGATTTTAATGTTTGCCCAGCCTTTTTGACTTTTTGTTAATGCAGCTAAAACCGTCTTGTCTCATTACGAAACTACCGTTGTTGTTTAATAGAGTTAAACATTGTGTATGGTACTTCTGTATGGGGACAAAGGTTGTGAGTGAGCTATGACAGTATTATAACTCATTTTGACATTTAACTTTTTTTTTGTTTTTTTTTTTAATTTTATTTTTATCTGTTTACAATCAGCCAGAGACTATAATTAAATCTTATGACTGTTTATGATTATATCTATAATCTCTATATCAAAATTTTATGCAAAATATATATAAAAATTGTATTCATTTTTATAATATTTAAGTACACATAAATAATGAAATACGTACAAATGTAACAAATATAACAAATTTATTTATACTCCCAGCATACCTGACAAAGTATGACACAATGACAAATTGTATTGTAGATTCGTGAATAAAATTCAAATTTCACGTCGGCAGATTATGAGAGATTCTTTCATCGCACGCTGGGAAGAAAATCTCGTAATGGCATGTATTACAAAAAGTTTGGGGCTGCAACCCCTTGACGCCCCCACCTGCTAAGGGATGGTTAGGGACGTTCAGATTTAGCGGAAACGTTGCTTGCTTGTGTTAATTATTTTTTGGATTAGACAACAACTAAGTTTAAATTATATTTAAATTTAATAATTTGAAATAATATTATTAGAAAACTCTAACAAAAAAACACAAAGGTGTATTAAAAAATAAAATTAATGAAAATAACGCAAATATTTAACATATTATTTTACAAATAATATAATGAATAAGCATTTCTTTATAATATTACTAAAATTTAAATAAATATATTATTTTCTTACACCCATACGCACGTCTGTAGCGGCCTTATGCATCCGAAAGCACACAATGGCTATAGACGGATAAGGTGCGAAATGGAAAAGAAGATTGGAATTCTATGTACAAAGGTACATTATTTTATATAGAGGTAAATATATATTTGAAATACGTTTACGTATTATACTAACTCAAAGAATTTAAATATCTATTATGAAAAAATATTACCAAATATTTTTTTAACTGGCATAGGGAACCTAGAGTTAAGACATCTTAAAATAATAAATTCCCGGGATTCGAATCACAACCAGTGAGTCATTAAAAAAATCTTACTTATAAATTCATCTATAAGTAAAATTTTTTAATGACTTATTATTAAAATGATGAAATGATTATTCAATAAAAATCATTCCTCGGGAATTCAATTGAAGTTTGGAAACGGAAGTGTCTTAATTGGAAATGGAATGTTTTAGCACTACGTTCTCTCTGCCTACCCTGCTATGTATCATAAGGTGTGAAGCAAAAAACTCAAAAAATTGTAAACAAAATCTTAAATATAAAATCTAAATGCAAGTAGGGGTAGGCTCGTAAGATTTGAGAAGAGGCTGGCGCTGGGGTGGGGAACCCCGGTTTCGCCATAAGTGCGAAGTCAGGCGCGCTCGTGACCTCGCATCGGGAAATGACCAATCTTCTGCTGGCGTTTGTTTGAGAGCAGACTGTATGGAATATTCATTTTATATTTTTACTCTTACGTATATTTAAGGTATAGAAATTTCAATTTGAGAAGGTATTTCTTAAATATTTGTTCTTGGTTTTGATTTCGTATGATATCAAGACATTTTTGATGTATAAATTATACTTTTAACCAACTTGTAAGAGGAGGAGGTCATCAGAGCAACCTTATGATGTTTGTGGTTCATCAGTCCGTTTGTGAAGTCAAGTTTTTGTATGAACTTACTTACGTTAACTTACAATCTTGAAATTGATATGGAAAGTTCGGTGGGCTAGTCCAATTAACTCTTGACCAGTTTTTCTTTTTATTTTAAAATGCACTAGATGGTACAATAGCATTGTTCAAATAAAAACACCTCCATTAAAAATACAATCTATTAAAAAAAATCGAACTCCCAACCACGTCTTAATAACGATAGTTCTTAACATTGAAATTACAAAATTAGCATCTCATGGCACTTCCAGACCACCGTCGGAGGACTTGTACCCACTCGCACCTCTCAACGATATCTTGAGACACTCTAATACTTTACTGATACAAGATAGTGCATGTTCCCAATTTTGAGTGGCCATTGTACTTTGGAACACCTATTTATTTTGAGGTTGACTTTTTTTTTTGTTTTAATATTTTAAAAACATTTTAACGCGACGGCAGTTAGTTCGATTCCCACTCAAGAAAATTAGCAATTATTTTCATTAATTCACTCTAGTATCAAGATAAAATTCGGTGTCTTCTTCATCATTCATATTATATCTTGAAAATAGGAGCAGAATGTGAGGAATAGACCTTAACTCTGAAATCTCTCTGCCTACCCTGACCTATAAAATATTTGTACGTAGAAATGGTTTTCTTTCTACATAAAACGAATGTAGAAATTACATAAAACAATATCAATATACAAACTACTTAAAAGAAAGGTCCAAATATTTGTGGCGCAGTCAGTGTTGCCAGAATTACAATTTACATTATTACTTCCCACTATTAGATACAATTACTATTCGCCAACTTGTTATTCTCACGTAGGCAGCCTGTAAACTATTGTAATATGCTAATAATGCTTAAAACAAGCGAAAACGAAACGATTTACGACACAACAATGATATTCACATCTCAGATGTAATTAATGGTGAAACAATATATCTAAGGAACCTATTCCGATCTGATTTTGTAATAACAATTGAATTAGTTATACACAAAATCAATATTAACATTAAATTTAACAACGGAAATTGGAGAACGCAGTGTCTTGACTCTAGGGCTCTAGGTATCTTGCAAGATTCTTGATTTATCGGTGGTTTTGAAGACTTTTTTATTTAATAATGAACGTATTTTTTTACTATTTTTCTTGCATCTCTCTCTCTATCTATAGAAATTAGAAAAACATAAAGTATCTACATATAATTAAAGACTGTCGTGGCGTTGTTATGTTTTTATCTGCACCTGATATACAAGTAATTAGAATATTCTGTTGCTTTAAGGACAGTATGTGTATTCAAGGGTATATGCTGAAAGAGAAATTACAGAACTACAAATTAATGTCAATTAATTAGCGATTTTTAAAATTCATTGAATACTATCGATTAAAATCGATTTTAGTACAATAGATAATGTGTCCAAATAGTTAACTAATTCTAAAATATATTCTAGTACAGAAACATGAGGCAAATCGCTAGTGTTGTGATTCTCACGGTAGGTGATTTATCGAGTAGTTGTCTGGCTCGTGGGCGTCGACACCGAAAATCGTTACCGCAATCGGAATGTCGGTAACTTTTAATCCCAGACTAGTATATACGAATGAAGTGGAATAAAAGAAAAAGGAAAGGAAACTTTTGTTTTTTTTGTTATTTTCACATTTCTTAAAAAGATTTTCATTTACTAAGGAAAACGTTTACATATATATATTCAAACGTAGCAGGACTCGAGCTTGAAGTTATTAGAAATTTTCTTGTTAAAATTACCTTGCTCAGTTATTGCATCTTTTTAGACATACAACGAACTCTGTTTATATCTACCTTTGTTCTATTGGGTACTCGTAGCTTTATAATCAAACGTATCGACCAAGTTATGAATACCCGCAAACATTTATTGAATTTTCCTGTTTTAAACGTCCAAACTCTCGATAATTAAAAAAAAATGTTGTAGAATACGTATAATGAAGCCGAAAATTAAAGAATTTAATATAATTTTAATATGAAATCACTATCCTTTTTATACAATATAAATATATATATAATACCTACACATTTATAGGTATACCCAAATAAGGTATTATTAGCTAAAAAATTTTTTTTCCCATTCTACCTCTATACCACTTTTAGCTCACCCAGTTCTGTGCAAGTAATTGTGTTCGGGTCGATGTTTGTTTAGCGTTTATTGCTGACGTTTTGTCAATCAGTGGCTTTTATCGTTTACCATTTTAAAGTGAATTATTATGTGACAAACCCATATAACCGTGATTGACGTATAAAGAGTTTTTTAAATCTTTTTACGTTTGTACTAAATCGTTGAGTATTTCCGTTTCATTGATTTTGTAAATAATATCTACTAGTAATAACTACAAAGCTAGGCTATCATGCCACAGTTTGACGGCATATGACTATAAGCGTGTAGGGTAGGGGTGCAAAATCTACATTCTAGGTAGATACCTAGAATGTAGATTTTGAGACTAGATAGTCTATTCAATTAGGCCATCACAAGGAATTTTGAATCAAACTATATACTCGTGTATAGAAAAATCTGTTGTTTCAGTCCTACAAGAATCTATCACTATATTATTATAACATAGCAACAAGAATATAACAAAACAACAATAATAGCAACAAAAGTAAAATGTACATTTTATAATCGTAATTAAAATACAGGTAATAAATAGGCGGAAGACATTTATAAGTGTTTCGTTATAATTGAAACAAACATCTTTATTTTATTACCCATTATAGTAATTTATATTACAGTTCAAAGCTACATTATGCATTCGACCATACGAGGGCTTTCTAAAAAAACCGGTTAAGTGCGAGTCGGACTCGCCCACCAAGGATTCCGTACCAATTTCAGGATGGTATGGTATGGTATACTGTAACAACAAAACGAGAAGTATACTGGAGATTTTTTAAAAAGTACACAAACTTATGTTTACATTCATTTTGTGTGAAATGCCTATAATTTTTCGCTTTTCGCAATTTTTCCTTTATCTGTGCTATTAGACATTGCTTCGTATGACCTTTCAAGATTCTGAGTTCGCAGGAAGTACCCTGTAGGTTAATTCCCTCGTGAATTTTGAAATTTGCGGCATCAACGACTGTCTTTTTAGTGTGTTGGCTTAGAATTTTGATTTTTCTACAACTGCAAGAGACAGTACACCTAAGTATTTTATATAAATTTCAGCTTGAAACCTTCACACGTCCCTGAGAAGGCTCTTGAAAGACGGTCGGACGGACAGATAACAAGAGCTCCGTTTTTCCTTTCGAGTTACGGAACCCAAAAAATAGAACTTTCTTTCCAAAACAGATTGCGTAACAAAAAATATTGTGTAGCCACTGCGGGCTATGGAAATTAGAAATAGAATACTTATGATGTATCGACTTAATTTCCGGTAAATAAGGGTTGGTTTGGTTTTGTAATGTTTTTAATTAATTAATATTTGTAGTGATATATTCGAAGCCATCGAGATGTAGTAGCACAAGCGTGTAAAAGTCAATGAGATGTTTGTGGGTTCGATTCCTACTCTGAGGAATAATTTATTATTAGAAACTATTACGTTCACACAATAGTTCCATAATTGAATAAAAATGTAAAGCAATTACTTTAAGTATTTAATCGTTTTTAAAGAATAACACAAGTAAAGGAAATAATGCTTACCTATTTATAGATAACGCCCTTTTTACAGGTGTGATAAGAATCTTTAATGTGAATAACATACCTAAAGCTACTTTACTCCTATCCAAGGAAAAGTAAGGAAAAATGGGAAAAACTCACGAATGGCAGAAAGGGTGTTTCATATGTCAATTGAGGGTGGGGCCGTCGTCTTGTGAACCCTTAAGGAGGCGTACGTAGCTCGTATGAGTACGTAGAAATGATAAAGCGATTGATAAAGCAATAAAAAATATATTCGATGCTTACTCGAAAAAGAAATATAATGTATTTGTTTTTGAGAATTTGTATTTCTAGAAGAAAATTACAATATTTTCCGGAATAGAAATGTGTAGACGGTTTCCAAGAGAGGAGTGAGGAGAGGAGAGGAGAGAGGAGCGGATTTCAATCTAGCAACGTTAAAATTTTCATATGTTTTCATTAATATACCTATTTCTATCCTTATTGTGAAATAACACTATATTTTAAAAATAAATACTAATATTTTTATATTAGTATTTCCTGTCAAGGGTCCCATTAGGAAAATACAAATAAGTAAGTGATAAAATAAAATATTTCTTCCTGCTTCGCGCTTTTGACGATTGTAGGAAAGAAACATTATATCAATACACTCCGGCAATACGCAATGCCTAGAAAAATCTACGGGAAATAGGAAACGGTGTGTCTTAACCCTAGGTTCCTGAACTATCCTGCTGTATGCGGGATACGACGGGAAGCTGATTTTGCATACTACACGAATAAAAAAAATTATCCTTCCACTCAAATAAAAAAAACTGCTAATGAATCAGCATAACATACAAACTAAACTCGAAACGTTTGTAATAAAAATTTCTTATAATTTCCCCATTTTAATGATTCCCCATAGAATAGCAGTAGTACGGGAAACACGCAATCATGACATAAACCGGACACACCTTATGTCATACTATATAATGACAGATAATACGATAGTTGATAATTATAATTATAGAAGTAAAAAATATTTTTTTTTTCTAAGAAAAATGATAATAGTACTAGCACTGACTGTAAATTCAAGTTTCTATTAGGTTGAACTGAATACGGCGTTGTTTCTGTCACTTAATTTTTGTCTCTAAAAAATATTATAAAAAGACCAAAAACTCCGATAGTTCAAGAATAACTTAAAAAATATTATCAAAATAGGACAAGAACACAATTGAAATAGCTTATCGCACCATTAATGATGAAAAGCGGTTTACTAGTTTAACAGTTACAAGGGAACAAAGGAACGGACATACATACATACATGCATACGTGCTAAAAACATAGCCTTTTGCATTTCGCAGTTAGATAAAAATCGTGTAAATCTAAAATCTTATTAAGCTTTAATTTGTTATAGAATAAACTAATATATCTATTTCCCCCCTAAATAGAGTTCGTAGCCACTACCTTCATCCACTGCACCACATAAATGTAAACTCTAATTCAATCCACTATTACTACAAAATTGATGCGATGATTAATACCCCCGAATTGGGGTCACGGCGGTTCAAGTTTATCAGCATTCATTAATTAAATTGACTACTGGAAGTTAGAAAAGGTACGATATATAAGGAATACGATATATTTATATATATATATATCTTGAGGCCATTGTGGTTTGACAATGGGGGAGTGTCTCACTGTAAACAGAATGGTAGTGGGTTCGATTCCTAGTCGGGGTAATTAATTATTTTTATTTCTCTACTCTGGTACAACAAAATGCGGTGTTGTGTTCCGTCATTTTACAAGCTTGTATCAAATAACGGCATTATTGTTATAAATTTAAAATTAGAAATATTATTATTAGAAATTCTGATTCGTGCAAAGTGCACAATTGAGTGTTAATTCTATCCTGTTATACGGGATACAAAATAAATCTGAAAAACAAGTTTCTGTTGTAAACAGATTTCAGGACAGCCTGGACTTATAATTGCAGAACAGTTGCTGAATTTACTCCAAGGTGTTGGAAATTTTATTTCAATTAGTTCAACTGTTTTTTTTATTTTTTTAGATTTCCTAAGCATACCATAATAAAGTAAATTATGCATTCTTTTTACCCAAGCGTATAAGATATTAATATTTCCGGTGTTTAATATAAAGGAGGCATTTAAAGAATTCGACACTAGCTATCCATTATTTATTTTATTGGAATTTACTAATGCCTAAATTATAATATAACATTAAATCACTTATTTATCACGTTAAGATAACAGACATCTAATTTAAATTAAATAATCTACCTACATAAATTATTTCTATCTTCTTAATATTCTATGAATTAGCACATTTTTTCAATTAATAAATATATTTCTTTATTTTAATAACGTTTTTTTTAAATATTTTTACACATCTGTCACCGATTGGAAGTGCCTAGAGTCTAATTTGCCAAGTCCACTTTGTTTTATCTTTATCTAAGCCGATGAATATTAATATTGTAGAAGAAAACGCCCCATATAAGGTTTTAATTTATACATTTTTGCATCTTCACACTGTATCCCTCTTATAGCAGATGAAGCTCTCCGTATTCCACTTTCCGCCCAATTCTTGAGGCATTGGATGTTGAGGGGCGGAGTTCAACGCCACCTGGTGACCACAACAAGCGGATTACAACAATCGTTGCATGTCACAACAGCCTCAAATTAAACATAAAATATATAACAATTGTACACATTTCTTCTGTCGTCACATATTTTTTCTAACTAACAAGAATATATGTAGTTATTTTCACCTTTCATTTACTATATAATTTCTATAGTTAAAATTTAATTGGCCCTTTTCACACCTTAATGAGTTACCTTCACCAATACAGTATCTTAGTAGTTAGCTGTTATATTTAACTCCATATTAGGTTTGAACTGTAATGTCCATTCCACACGAATGTGACGGTTCATTAAATATTATATTAATATGAAGGAAGCCATTACTGGTATTCTTTGTATGTAAAAATTAATAGTTAGGCCATGTTATAAAGTAACAATGCTGTTATTTTTTTGCTTACTTGTCTAGACCTTTTCAAGTTCGTTATTTGTTGATATTTATAAAAAAAGGTTGTTTAATTTTATTTATGTTTCAATTTGAACTTAGAACTATAGCTTGTTAAATGCTGTCAACGCCTTCTACAACACACGTCAACTGAGCAGCTTTTATAAAAAAAACATTAATAAAATTATCATAAACGCAATATCTTAATGATAAATTCTAGAGATAGCCTTTAAGTTTCTTCGTTAGATTATATGGTAATATTATTATTTTTATGTGAATATTAAATTAGTAATTCAGTTGACAAGTTAATTATTTTCTTATCTACATATAAGTTATTTTTTTAATATATTATCTATGATATTCGCCTTATAATGGCGAATGGCATGGCAACACTTTGAATAGAACGCACTTCACTATCTTCGTCACCTTGAGCTGTTAAATCACTCACGACTTGTTTTATATTTTAATTATTAGTTACCTATTATGGCTGTAATTATAATATAATGGTACTAGTAAATTGAGTGGTAAATGTGAATAATTTTATATATCTTATATATGGTATAAAATTATAAGCTTTATTATTATTTTTTATTTTCATTATTGTTTTCAATAATTTCAATGTTATTCCCGCTCGAGGGAAGTTATTATTCTTAGTTTTCTCGCTCTGGTGACAATATAAGGTGCGGAGTTTAGTTCCACCACTCAAAAGTGAATGCTGACACTCGAACATGAAGCTAAAAATTTCTAAAGGACCCAAAATACTTTTACAACCGTATACTAAGAGGCGACGACAAATTCACAGCATAACTACATTACGAAAATCGTAAAAAATCTCTAGGTAATCTTTCGTCAACCAATCTCACAATGTCTTGTCGCCATTTTACTTTTATAAGCTAACATAATTTAGTAGTTCAAGTAAAAATAAACCTTTTGTTTTGGTAATACAGTTTATATTTGTTATAGACAAATGTAGGTAAGTCAACAGTTTTGGGAAACCTCATGTGTGTTACAAGAATGTGACAAAGGGAGTACGCATTAGGGTTACGTGTGGGCGGGTGAGGAAAAATCGCCATATTTTTAAGAAATTTTTCTATTGGTTAAGACATTACATGTATTATAATAAAATAAGCATTATTTTCTGTTCTACCTATAAACATGACATTGAGCAGATCTCTATTTTTTGGTAATTTACCTATATAAATTTAATTTCATATAAGTCATGAAATAGATAGATTTTATATATGTAATATCTTAATTATTCCAAAATTGTAAGTCTTAACAAAATCTTTTAACTATCTTTACATGGGAATTGAAAATTAGTAAATATCTAAAACACGTTCAACCGTTTTTACATTAATAATATTAAAGCAATCAAAAACGAATTAAAAATATAATTTTAATATGTTTTTTTTAATACACTTTAGTATCTCTAATCTATGTGTACATATATAATTATATTATAAACCTCATGCGGTACTAAATGACTGATAGACAATGCACAACTGAGACTAAGCGGCGTAGAACGCTGAAACTTGGAACGTAGGTTCCTTGTGGAGTGCAGGGGAGCTCTAACGAAGGATTTGTAGTCCAAGCGAACAAACTTGCTAACTCGAAGTATATAAATATAGGAGCATCTTTAATCCCAAACAGATATAATAAAGAACTCGCTACGTATCGAAATTTCATTTCTCAAATATTCCATAATATTTTTCATACACCATGGATGACACATCAAGGAGTATCACAATACTTTAATCTGTTTAGGAATATTGAATCTTATATTATTTAATAATAAGATGTATTTTCCATTAAACTTAGGGACAATCCCTCTACGATTCCATACGATTTCACCGAGTAATGATTTGCTTCGTAATGAGGGAGACGCGCGAATAATATTCTGAGCGGAAACCATCGATTATATAAATATCTGGATGTGAAATAATACATGTGTGGAAATAATAAGATTTCTAATTTTATTTTAGAGGCGGTCGTGGTACAGGACAAGGATGTGACTGTTACACGACGGTTGTGAGTTCGATGCCCATTTGAGGGAATGAGTTATTATTTATTAATGTTTTTGTTTTCTCGTACTAGCACCAAGGCAAAAGGCCTGACGTTGAATTCCATCACTTAACATGTGATGCCTCGAAAAATTTAGCGGGAAGCGAAGAGCAATCTCTCTGCTTGCCCCCTGGTATGTGCGGGATACAGCGTGAAGCTGATTTATTTTATAATTTTATTTTAAATATTAATTAGAATAAAATTTATTTAGATATTTGTGATATCCAAAAGGCGTTGATTCGAATCCCGCTACGCAATATTTTATATACTTTCTATAAATTAAAAACAAAACTCTGCCCACCCATAGATTATGTACATTTTATGTTTATTTCATGTAGTTATGTACAATTACATGAAATAAACATAAAACAATAAATACTAAGATCTTATCCAGTAAATTATATTTCTATTAAGGAAAATGTCGGTTCTTCCGGAGTTTATTATTGCTGTTATTGCTTCCACACGTCAAACAGAGTTTTTTCTTTATTCGCATCTACATGCCTTAGTGGATTATTTATATTTAGAGACTTGTACATAATATATTATTATACTCTTGAAATGTTACATATGAATCTTATATTTCTCATTCACTGTCATACAGTAGGGATTATTTAAATGATTTTTTCAGCTTCACGCTGTATCCCGCATGTAGCGGAGTAGGCAGAGTGAGCCTAGCGTTAAGACACTCCTCTCACCACTTTTCGCCGAATTCTTTAGGCATTGGGTGTTGAGTGACGAAACTCATCGCCGCGCTTTTCATTTTCAACAGAAAATCAAAATGTATATAATTGAAGTGGGGAACAGAGTATCTTAACATTATTAATTAAGTCCTTCTGCCTACCCTGCTGTGTGCGGGATAGAGCGTGAAGCTGATTTATTTATTTATTTTATATAATCGAACCCACATCCTGTCACGTTGATATGAATCTTTGATGAGTTTATTAATATACAATATATTATTATCATTTTATTGTTCATAGATACGCATTTCTATTATTATCTGTACATTTAAATTAAGTGAAAACTAAAAGTACCCACTTGAACAGCTAACAATGTAAAATGACCATTAATTTTGAGTTATGTACACAGTTAGTTACCTGGAGACTAAAATACCATAGCTTATACAGTAAAGGTATAAGGTATAAGAGGCCAAGCCCCGCAGTTCCAAGAACACGTGGGCTGAACTAACAAGCTGTGGCAACCTTCATCTCATTATCGTTAAAACAGTTACATTACAAAGACGTTCGAGCATTGTCGTAAGACGTACCTACTATACGCATTTTTCATAAAATACTTGTCGAAATTTCACCCACACGAGGCCTCGGGCATGACGTAACGAGTACCAGCTCGGCCTCTTCACTTGAAAGCCACTCGACCAACCCTCGCCCCTCCCTCTCTAAAACACAAAAAAGTAAGGGACGCCGATAGCACAACTCCGTCATATTTTTCCCTTTACCACCCTCGTCATCTGAAGCGTTCTTTTATATAAAAGAGGTTCTCGAGAAAATAATAACGGAACTTCTCAAAGGCCACCAACTCTCGCTATTTGGTGCTTTGATTTTCAACTTTGCAAAGAATCCGCTAACCACAAAGGAGTTTCGCGATCAAGCAAGGATTTAATTTCCAATTTCATACAGCTACCTGCTCTGATAATTGTTTACTTGTAAGAAATTTATGGATGATAAAACGTTTTTTTTTTTTTTTAAGGAACAGCTTCGCGAGCTTTTAAAGGCAAATTGGTTTGAGTTTGACTCTTAACAAATTACTCGGTTACATGCGAACCTCTTTATTTTATGACCGTTTAAACGCGATAAATTTCTTATTTAAGAACAGTGGGTTTGTTTTTGTTATATTTTTTATCCGTGTGAATAATTGATTAATCAGTGACCTATAATAAATGATAATTTTGTAATAAATTTTGTCATATTTGCTATTATTGACACGTCGTTAAAAAGGTATATTTACCAGAATCTTAATAACTGAACTTAATTATTAAATATATGAAGCAAACATTGTATACAGCAGTTTCATCAACTAGAATAATCGTTAAAATAACAAGAATATCTTAAATCTTTAGAACAATCGCAACTTGAGCTAGCTGTCTAAATAACACATATATATATATATATATAAGTATCAAGTAAAAATCAAAATGACCCATCAAAGCGACAAGCGCCCGCCATATTCCACATAACCGGCGCTCGCGAAAACATTTCTACAAGGCTTTTTAGACGACAGATTTTATGACGACAAATGATAAAAATACTCAACGTTTCATTGTGAAACTCGAGAACACAGAATTTTTCTACGCCCTCGGTAATATACCTGTACGTGTACGTGTACATGTGTATAAAAGGGCGAAGTTATTTGCCTTCGCTTCTCTTCCGTCCATTTCGCCCACCTCCCACCCCTGGCTTCCGTTTCCCATGTTCACCCACCACCCTGTGCACATGGTGATGCAAATTAAACTCTATCATATGTGTGTAAAACTCAAAGTCCATTGATGATGAATACAATTTTTCTTTAGACTAGTCTAGTAGGAGCTGTACGTTGTTGTTGAGATACAAAGAATCTGAGCTGTATGAGAAGTGCTGCACGTCTTAAAACCCATCATGGTCGCGGGTGGCTGTTTGGACCCTTCAGAGCTGGGGTAGCTCGCACCCCCCGCCCCCGGACTGTACGAAAAACATATTTTTCAGATAACGACAATGAGAAAGGAAAATATTCAGATGGAAATTCTCCGATACGGCGCGTCGGGTGCGCCCGCGTAGAAAATATTAAGAGGCGTGTGCTACTTAGCGATATTTTTCGACATGCTTTACTTTTATTGCTAACTCATGGTGCCGGATACCCGTTTGTCGTAAATCATTTTACGCATTAAAAATATATTAGTGTAACGTTCGGATGCATCCAGATGCATTTAAGGGTTACCTTCTCCAACTGGACTATTAATGGCTGTCAGATTTCACTTTCAATGTTAAAAAAACTCGACAAATTACAAAGGAGCTGAAGTATTCCGAAAATGATTATACAAAGAACCCAGCAGGGTATTAAGTAACATGATATTAGCATCCCTCCGGCGAAAAGAGACAAGCTCTCGGATTAAATGCTTAATTAGAGTGAGACGGAGCAAAGAGGGGGCGATCTTGTCTAAAGGACATTGGCCTCTAGGGCACGCGACCGTTGATTCGAACTCCTTTTTAATTCCTTTTTTTATTAATTATACCACGACTGTGTCGTTTTGATAACTTAAGATCTTCTATATTTTATTAAACATAAAGGTTTCTAATAAGTACCCACCTTCCCATTTACAGTACAACAATATTTACGTTGTCAATTTAATATTTTTTTACGTTTTCGACACATTTTCCTTTTAAATAAATCCAATCCATTACTGAAGATAAGACACATTTAACGACATTACCAAATATTTTCATCAACATAAAACTCTAAAAATAAATCAAACAACTTATCGAAGTATGAGAACATAATATCTTTTCCACAACAACGATCAAAATCCATTAACAGCGGAACATTTCTTAAACACCCCAGCAACTCTCTCATTACAAAGCTTTTTCTCAACTACGCGTTTTATTTCCAACTTAATGGGTAGCTCGGTCCTTTTAATGTAAACTTGGCAATGGGGGAAACTCGGCCAAATTGGGTCGGCGTTTGACTTAATTTTTTTCACCAAGGTCGCTTATAATCAATAAGGGGTGCTCTTTTACGCCTACAGTAATTAGATATTTGGGGTATCGAATTTGAGGTAGGTCACGGAAATCGATGGGAATTGGCATTGAAAGGTCTTTGCCTTGTTTTAAATATTCGTCAGGTGGTTTAGGTTGTTTTTGTTGCAAATGTTAAAAAATAATTTGTTTTATTTTATCTAAGAATAAAAATAAAAGCTTATAAACAAGTGAGATATTATTGACTCCGTATATGATAATTTCGTTTATCCCTCAAGCGTGTACGGACAGCAAAAAACCGGTTGTGTGGAAAGGCAAAGACTCTTACAATATTTGCTTCGAGCGGAATGCGGTAGCCAAGGAGAACGCAAATATATTGTAGGAATGGTCAACACTCACGTCGACTTGTTGAGTTTTGACTCGAGTATCGTTAGCAAACAAAATACTATTGTTTTCTTTTTTTATTCTCTTAACATTTTATTTTCTTTTGCTATAGGTATATTATTTAAAAATTGTCAAAAAGTTAATTATTTAACTCCTAAACAAGAAATATATAACTAAAATAATATTTTAAGTATACAATTTAGCATAAAGTTTTTTTTGCTATCTCTATCACATATCACGTTAATTTCTCTCTGATCGCTAAGTAAACAGTTAGATAAGCAAATTATCAATATAATACGTGCTTCAATGTGAGTACCTCATAGTTTGAGATGCATCATCATCATCATAAATTAAACACGGCATTGTAAAGAAATCCCTTTATCCCTTAATGAGACAAGAATAGTTAAATAGAATGTTACAAAACTTCTAAGAATCAATTTTAATATAAGTTAAATATTGAATCTCGTAGATGTACGAGTCAAACAATTATTTCAATTAAGATACAATTCATATGGCGGTAAGCAATCAAAAGTAATTTTCTGTTCTATACATATTTCTTTTATCTTCATAATTCAAGTGCAGTGGTGGTAGGTTCAAAGAGAACTAAGAGTATGTTCCCGATTTGATTAAACAAAGGATCTCTGGATCTGTAAGCGTGACGTGACTTATAATACTTTTTTTAATAACCTTCACGCTGTATCCCGCTTTTAGCAAGATAAACGGAGAGAACTATACCTGCTCGCTTGTCTTGTTAACGTCCGAAATCGAGACACTGCTTCTTGAGTGGCGTAACTGAAAGCAATGGGGAGAGAAGAAATAAATAATTCATTTTCCCCAAAGGGAATCAAACCCGCTATCTTCACGTTTACACTCAGAATACATTCCACCACTTCGCTACCACGTTCTTAAACTACTTGTTATAAACCACCGTAAAACGTTATTCAAATATAGCTAATCTGCATGACCATAGCGTCGCACTATAAACTATAGACTTGCTTGAATTCTAAACTTGGCTACATTCCGTGTAGGTATGCCTATGTCCACATGATAATAATAATTAATCGAAATTAATTATTAATTCTTATTTGTAATCCACTTTAAATATTAATAAGGATAGATAACAATGGATACCATGAATTAGGCCTAATTGTAATTTGCATGATATGTTAAAATGTTATTTTATATGGACGACAATAGTCATGCAAAGTAAGTAGTTAATTATTATGTTTCTAACGTCAGAGATAGTGAGTTTGAAGTCGAGCCTTAATAAAGAGTTAGGCTGACTGAATAGGATTATGAATTGATGAATATTTTAATTTTCAAGAATATATTTATCTCTATTGGTATGTAATTTCGATAATAATAACGTAAAAAAACTATTTTTAAGGAACTCCTAATATAACTGTAGTTACTGATTTCATATTCAAAGAAAAGAACGCTTTTTAAGCAAATAAATATTATAAAAAGAACAGCTTCATAGTTTTTCTTCATATTAGGGTAGGCAGAGGGAACCTAACGGTAAGACACTTCGTTTTCCCTTCCCGTCAAACTTTCAAAACATTATCTGTTGAATGGCTGAACTCAACGCCGCATTTCTTATACCAGAGCGGACAAATAAAAATAAATTAAACATAATAATTATTATTTATAATTATAATCGAACATATAGCAATGATATTGTATTATTGTTATTTCACTAGAAATCGACTGGGAATTATAAAAAGCTAGTATTCCGAGGAGGCTGTGTTGACTTAATGAGCAGATCTCATTAACGTCATTAGTATGCGTCGGCAGCGGATGTTGATGGCTACCAGTTTTTTTTTTATAACTGGAAAGGCCTAGCTGAGTCCAAATTTTTGTTTTTAGGTTCTGCATATATTTAATACTTGTATTCTGCTCGTTGTTTCCCATTTTAGTGAATAAGCGCCCAAAATCCGTTCCTTTGACTTTATTTTATATCACTAAGATAAAACTTATTACACACGTAATTTCGTCACTTCTAAATATAGAATTTTCTATTTCAAACATAAAGTAGTTTGACAAAAAAATTCAAAGCCCTATAAATATTAGCACGAAATGTCGTTCACATTTTCTATTTTATAGGTTTTTAATTTCCGGCTACGAGTAAGCGTTATTTTCAGTGATGAAAAAACAAGAATAGCTAAAATATAGAATAGTGTTGAAATCATAGAATAGTATTAAATTGATATAAATATAAATTGTTGGTAAACGTGATGGCACTTCTTGGCAAAATGTTTTATTTTCATTTCTTCGCTGTGGTAATACTGCACGGTGTATATTCCGCAACTTAACAAACAATAATCGAATTCAGGTGAAAAGCGGAATGTCATGACTCTAGATTCTCTCTCTCTCTGCCTATCCTGCGATTAGCGGTATACAGCTTGAATGTGAAAATAAAATGGAAATTTAAATAGCTTTATTTACTAGCAAGAGGCTCATTAGTTTACTATCAATTTTTATAGAGATCCCTAAAAACCTAGTTAAATATCCGCAAATACCTGAGTTTATAGTCTCTTAATGAAGTGGTTCGTTGTTAGTATAACTGATCGGGCAAACATTATACATTCGTATAGTTTAAACTATTTTTGTTGTTAAAAGATATGAGTAATATTCTACCGTTAGATAGCACTGTATATTCAAATGATATTATAAGCTGCTGAGTTCGTTTTCTTTTTAGATTTACGTAAAAGATCATTTTATAATATATTTGTGAGCCCTACGCGGCTTCGCCCGCTTGACTATTCAAATATTTAATTAAATTATTTAAATGTATTGAGAGGATGATACATGAGAGGAGATAGATGTTAATATTTGGGGCATTGATGTACTTGTTGAGTGGCACACTAAGCTACGCTACAAAATCATTATCGTTCAATTCGTCTCACTATTTACCGTATCGTAAATTATATTTAATAATTCATTTTTATTTATTTGTAAAAACTTTCATTAAAATAAATAAAAAATCCATAAAAGGACACAAACTCATAGAATATATACTTCTAGCTTCACGCTTTATCCTGCGTATAGTGGGGAGTGAAAAATTAATTCATTCCCCTAAGTGGAAAGCTAACCTACTACCATCACGTTTACAGTCACTGAGCCGCTACACCACAAATGTCTTACTTACTTTATTGTCTTGTAACTTATGTATAACTTACAAAAACACTTAAAAACAAATCTGAACTTCAAATACAAATAATACCTATGTTAATTCATAAAATTATCCTACACAAGATATCCAAATAATCTTCTCAACAACTTTGAAAGTTCAATTAAAAAAAATTGTATAATATGAAAAATTACAATTTGAAGATTCATAAGTTTATCCGCCCAATACGAGCACCCACTGAAGTACAAGAACATTTAACGAGCTAACTTGCTAATTTCGGGATGTACTGAACACACGTGAACTAAACGATCAAATTTCGCAAAATATCTTTCACGGGGGCGACTTTGAGGCATTTTAGACTTTAACACTTGATGTTAAAAGCTAAATTACGTGAGCTTTAATTTCAAAAGCAATATTCTCTTACATAAAGTTCCCGTGTCTAGAATCAATTTGTTTGGCGTCAAAGAAAGAATTTCTCATAACCCAGGCCCAGGGTGTTTATCTCATATACGGCTATCTGAAGTTAAATAACGGTACAAAGGAGCTTTTAATCGAAGTCTTCAACCTTAGCCTTAAAGAAAAGTCGGGATTTTTTTTTTAAAGTTGGGAATAATTTTTAAAAAGAGAATGTTTTGAAACTATAGTAATATATTTTGTTAATGACATAAAAATTTCGTTTTTGAGTGTTATTCTTGTTTTACTTTAATTAAGTTTAATTAAAACGCTAGAGAAAATAAAGATAAGACTTTCCTTGGATTGGTTGACTTCCTCAGATGTTGCTTATAATATATTTTTTTTATGTATTTGTCAGGGTAATGTGCCTTAAAAGGTAAAAACGAAACACTTGTAGGATCACTTTGTTGTCCGCTTGATCGTCTGTCAAAACCATTTCCCCCGAAATTGGGTGGAGGTATCGAGCTGAATTTAATATCAAATATTCAGGTCCATAGTACAAAGAAATAATAAAAATAAAAGGAAATAATCTGAAAAGCGAAAATTTATAGGAATTTTATTAACATAATAACAAATATTATATTTATTATAAAATTACACACTTATATTTGTATTTCATGTCATAAAAAACGAGTGTATATGCCCGGAAAATTGAGTTTGTAAATTTTTACAAGTTGTACTTTCCGTTGACCTACAAGAATCCGACTCACACTTAACCGGTTTTATTTTGATTTTCAATAAGTGGATTTGAACATACACAACACGTGTCGTTTAGAAAGCAACTCTATCTAGCAGCTTGCTATTTATTTTTATAAAATCTTATATATAACGTAGATTTAATAAAAGGTTAATCAGTAAAAGGTTAATTCAATAATTTTTAAATAATTCTAGTTTTCAAGTATTATCTTTTTTAAATTTAAGTATAATATAATATTTTTAATATTTAACTAAAAATCATTTAGGAGACCAATTAGAAATAAACGGCTAACGTCTAAAACGTTAGCATTAAAACAAAAAATTACAAAAGCTAATATATAGCCTAGAGCAAATATTCAAGCTCAATTGATCGAATGCACGCAAAAAGATATAAAGAATTCGATAGACTAGTAAAGAATTCGCAATATCGAGGCCACGCCCCTCGCCCCTACACACTATTGGCGTACGTGTACGGAAAAATGGGGAAAATGGGGGAAAGGAAAGAGTTGCGGGTTGCGGGTAAGGGGGTGCGTAAGACGTGTGCTGGATAAGACACGCTATTGGTACGTTTCGATTTTCATGTGTAATTCTCAACACACGATTAGGTTTTTTTGCTGTTTTTGTTATTTTTTTTAATGTTAGGAGAATGTATTAAATATTCATGTAATTGAAGTATTTTAAAATGCCATGAGTATCTGAACTCTTGCGATGGTTCTAATTTAAATCCCATTTAGAATTATATCTGTAGGTTTTTTGGGTAACAATAAAAAATATGGTATTTAGTTAAGTTAATTAAGTTAAGTTAAGAAACATATTTTTGTAATAAAAAGGCCGCAATGGCGTAGCGGGACATCTCTTAACTGTAAATCCAACGAGGATACAAGAAACAAAAACAACAAAAAAATAAGCAAAACAAAGCATAAAAACTTAAAACACGGCATAAACTCATTTGAGATACTTCTAGGTAAGAACACGGCAATTCTTTACCAAATATTATTATCTGGTGGAAAATCTCAACGTTACTTTTACGAATGAAGGCTCTATCCTATCGCGATATTACAAAAGTTGGTAAGTTTCACTTAAAGTTTTTATTAACGGCGGCGGTATACGTCTTTTGTTCTACGCCGACACTTATTTACACGGTAGCTGTAAATCCGACGCTTTATTGGGTATTACTGTAACTTCAATGTAGGTAGGTATGTATAGCGTTTCGGGGAAATACCTTTGTAGAGTATTTTTTTTTTTTTAGTTGAACTGTAGTTTTTTTATTTTCATTATGCCATGCTTTTTGTGTGAAACTTAAAATAGTGTTCTTTATTATTTTTAAGAGATGTTCTGTTACATTTCTATATTTTCTTATTTTCAATACAATACCACAATTTTAAAGGGAAGAAAATATCTTCTATAAAAATTAATTCTCAATGATTAAGTGTGAATTCCTCATTTTCCACCAAATTTGAGACAATGCGAGTCATTCATTCAAAGGAGGTTTTTTTTACATAATAAACTATTGTGTACCACAGCTACAAATTGACACCGACAGGTCCTACGAGCGAAATTACCTGCCCAATGAGTAATTAAAACAATTGTCGTAAAAATAAAATAAAAAAAATATTTTATGTCAATTTCAATTTAATAACATTTTTGTATGCTATTTCTTTCAATTAGGCGAAATTACTCATCACGCGCCTCCCAGAATTAGGCGGAAAATGAGGTGCGAAATTTTCTTAATGGGTACGGTCTTAACACTAGCTTCCCAAGATCTACCTACTCTGCTATGAGCAGGATATAGTGTATGTGAATACTTCATCTTAAATAAGGTAAGTTATACAAACAAAAACAAAAAACACAAAAAAAGCCGCGATCAAAGCCAGTAAATAATATAGAAGTTGCAATACAACATTAACGTCAAACTCGTCCAATCCGTAATGTAAAACTTACTTCACTCGAAAGCGCCACTGGAATCCTCTTAAAGTAATCTAAACAAATATAAACTAAGTAGAACCAGTGACCGTCGCAAGAAAACGCATTTATATTCATTTTACCATTTTTCCGACTTTTTTTTATCTCCCTCACACGAGCACGTCTAGTATATCTTTAGACTACTCTTATTTAATGTTCAATTTATATACGTAGCTCATTTATGTACATACATTTCATTTACTCGATATCGTCTCTCCTTTTCTGGCTCGTGCTCCTCTTCTAAGGGTTTCCAAGCGCCAAATCCAACTTATAGCGTCTCTTGGCTCAGCTGAAACGGTTTTTTTTGTCTTATATTCGATGTGAACGTTCTTGATCGTTTAAACTAATAAAAGTTCCCGATTACGCCAAAGACGTTCCAAATATATTTAAGTACTAATTTAGATACATATTGTATCTAAATATAGAATTTTCCTTATTAACAATAGTCAATTAAATGTTAGTCCTTTTTTGTTTTTTCATAATAACACACATCTCTTACATTTACGAGCAATTTCAAAATACCGTATGATCACAGTTAATCATTTAAAAAACATCTTCTCTTACATTCAGTCAAATGCACCTAATCAACTCTACGATAGTATCTAAAAGTTGTAATATATTTTTTGGAAAATATATGTGCACTAAATTGACTGTTAAGGCAGTCGTGACGCCGGGGCGTCACGCGTCGCGTTACAGACAAGCGTTTGTGTGGAACGCGACGATTGTGGGTTCACTTCCCACTCAAGGAAAATAATTATTATTTATTAATATTATATTTTCTTTTCTCTGGTACCAAGGGAAAAGCACGGCGTTATATTCGCCACTCAAGACTAGAAAATTCGGCGAAAAGTGGGCAACGGAGGATTTTAACTCCGGATTCCCTATGACTCTTATGTATGCGAGATACAGCGTGATAGTTAATAATAATATACAATAATTAAGTTAACTTACAACATAAAACAATATCTAAATAACAAAAATTCCATTAGCTTAGAAATTTACAAAGGCACCATTATAACTTCTCTGCCCACTTACACGTAAGTCCATAAATGTATAATAAACTATTTCTTTTGAGAGAAAATGTGATACAATGCAGTCATTGTCAACATAGTATGTACCTACATACGAGTATATCAAAATAAATTATGTTTAGTGTGTTTAGTGACATAAGGTGAGGAGAGTACACGTGTTGGCTTGATGCCAACTATTATTGTTCTTATTGCTATTCAAAAGATATAACGGTTTATTTTTTTGTTTATAATTTTAATACAATTTTAATTTTCTGTGTAATATTATAAATTAATGTATGTATACTACCTAATTAGTTTCAAGGACACGAAAATAATATGTTTTTAGTTAATACTCTAGGAATTTTTAACCGAATAAAAACACTGTGAAACACTTACTTTGTCTGTTACATCATATTAGAAATAATTGTACTGTTTTTTTTCCTTTTATAAAAAAAAAGAAAATCATATCTTTGCATTGGGATAACGGACAAATTACAAAAAAAAACTAAAGTTTTAACACATCAACAATCTCTTGCACAAACGTCATGTTAATTTTTTTCTATGTTTTCTTAATAAATACATCTACAATCATTTCAACTTTATGTACATACGCAAGATTGCATAAAATATGCAGAATTAGAAAAATTAAAAACAAGATAAAGTACCTAGAACATTTAAGCTTGCTACAAAAGTGATTGTAGTAAACGCGCTGGATGAAATATTTCTTTATATTCCTCGACGCCACGAGTATATGAAGAAAAATATATGGAGATTCGTACAAATAACATAATATTCTCTTACTTTTAAAATATAATAAGTAATGATAAGAAATATCTTGGACAAGGAAAAAAGTTATAATTACGGCTATACATTTGGGACTGCTTTGTTTCATACAGAATTGGAGAAACGACGATATCACAGTTTTTATAATATAACATTTAAGAACAAAAGATATCATTTTTTTCTAAATTTAATTAATTTTGACTGTAACGTTCAATGTTAAATAAAGAGTTATATACTTTAACACCCTTTTAACTTAGTTATACAATCTTCATGAACTATAAAAATAATTTATTTTATTTTAAATTACTAGAAAATGTTGATGTACATCCGGATTGAATAACCTAGGTCCTAGTGTAATAATTTATTACTTGAATATTTTATAAGTCGTTTTAATGGATATAATAATAAACTTGCAGTAATTGAAAATCTCAATGCTATTAAATAAAACCTTCATTTAAATTTATATAGCAAATAAGAATAAACAGGACACAAGTGTTAATTAAATCCATGTATTTATTATACATGTTATAAATTATTCTAAAAAAAATTCAGCTTCACGCTGTATCCCGCGCACAGCTAGGTAGGCAGAGGGAACCTAGTGGTAAGACACTCTGTTCCCCACTCTGGAGGAGAACTCAACGCTGTGTTTTGCCTCGACACCAGAGCGAAAAAATGGAAATATAAACGTAAATAAATAATTCACTTCCTCGAGTGGAGATCGAACCTACAACCGTCGCGTTACAGTCACACCTTTGTGCCGCTGCGCCACCTGACAATTAGCTTAATCGACTGGTTTAATTACTGGTTTCATTCTAAGCCGACGATAATAAATGTTCAACATTTTTTTTCCTAGCCTGTACTGTCCCATTGTTGGGCAAAGGACATCTCCATTTCTTCCACTCTGTTCTATTTTGTGCTACTGAACACGAGTCAGCCTTGAAATAGTCCAGCTCGTGCCACCATCTCCATTTCGATCTGCCAATTCTCCTTTTAGAGAAATGAAAAGAAAGACTCATACATATTTGGATCATATCATAACAACCACATCACATCTCATACATTCTGTGCACATGCACATACTTACATACATACATATTAGCTATAGAAACGAAAATTGCTCTGATAACATCATACAGTTTAACACTCAAAATTGTCGAGCTGTGAATATAATACAAATTGAAATCCTAGACGTAAGTAGTGAACTCACGTACGCAGCTCATTCGACACTTCTTCGAGGAACTCCAGAATGATAAAAACTTGGCATCTCTGCTGAATTTTAATACGCAAAAATAGTATTGTTTCCCAATTATTTATTAAATTGAAATTAATTGGCTATATACTTATACATTTGATGTGCGTCCTCTCATGTCTATTGTATGGTAATTGGTTTGGTTATATTATTTTAAGGTCCTTCTTCATACAATAACTTAGGGTATTTAATCGAAGAAGATGTAGATAAAAACTTCATATTGGAGCATTTTTAGTCTTTGTAAAATTAAAGCTGCTAATTCATTTATATATATAAATTTATTTTTATTTCTATTCACAAAGAAAGCATACATTATCTTTTGGGGGTTCCCACTCGGAGGATAGATTTTGAAAGTGACAGAAATAAGATTCTGCTTTGAACTATGCAAAATAGTCGTCAAAATGGTACTGTTATTGTTTTTTCTTTTTTTTTTAGTTTCACACTGCATCCCGTATTTAGCAGGATAGGCCGAGGGAAACCTGGAAACCTAGTGTTAACGTTCTTATTAAAACACTTCCGTTCCTCACTCTCTGCTAATACAATACAAATTACAATACAAAACAATACAAAATACAATTAAAATATTACTTTAATTCAGTTTTCCAATAGTGTAACGTTAGCTTTAATAAACCGATGATTATAATTTGTAAGCGGGCCGCGAGCTAGTGCGTCAAGCTTGTCGACTGACTACTTAACTCGTATGGTAATATCTCATTTTTATGCCCGACTTAGGAGCTGGCTGTCTTTGCTCTGTGAGATTACTACTTTCGTTGCGTTCACATTTGTGGGAATACTTTCACGTTTTCTCTAAGTTAATAAATTTTATATGGACATGTAATTTATTATTACATTAATTCGAAAGCACGGAACGCTTGGATGAAATTGGATAACAAAATATAGTTATTATTTATATAGTGTTGAAAGGTTTTCCTAACTTTATAGTTTAAATATTGTTTTTATGTCAGTTGATAACTGATGAAAAACATACAAAATACACTTTAATAGAAAAAAGATTGATTTATCAAGTAAAACGAGAAAACGGAGAAATATATAAACTCTTTTACAAAATATACAAAATATTTTAGTACCTTTATATCTAATCTTATCAAATAAACAATTATATAAGGCAAACTAGTTATCAAGCATGCACATTAAAATTACAAATACAAATAAATGCAAGAAACCTCTAAGTATACAAAGAGCCCACGAGCCCACGACCACAATACGTCAATTATTGTGAAAATAATTGACGTGAACATTAATTGAGTACGGCCTTTTACGGTGTACATTGATTTGGCATATTACCTCAACATTCCAATAAACATGAATTTGTTATTAGGTGCTATATTATAATTTTAAATATGCATATATAGTTTAATTAATAAACAAAAAACGTAGTTTCACGCGTTTTCCCCCATAACATAATAAGGAGAGTAGACCTAGAGTACCTCCGAAAGTAACTATTAGAAAGTGGGAACTTTCTACTCAGTTTTCAAGACATTAGACTTGCTAGCGAGGAAATGAAAATAGTTCACTCCCACGAGTGGGCATCGAACCCAAAACCATCACATATATAGTCAGACCCTCGGTTACAATGAAAAATGACGTCTAAAATAAGGTTTCCACTAAATATACTCCACTTATAAGGATAATGTTTCTAAAGCGGTATTTACATAGTAATCGACTTTGATGTTAGAACTATTCCGAGCTGTTGACCTTTGCATAACCGTAACTAACTAAAGGCTAGGACTTGGTTGACCAAATTGTTGTTTTCTAAGAAGATTGTCCTGCTATTAATTTAATATTATTTAAATATATTTAAGGAAAATTGGCAGCTTATTTCAGTACGGTTATTTATACTCTTTGTTGTACACAAAAAATGGTACTTAAAGCTTTTTCTCGCAAAAATTTGCGTATTTAATAGGAAAACGCCAAACAACCTTCTTCTTTCTTCAAACAACCTTCTCTACCCTTTAGTCAAAGTTTCATAAAACTGGATTCAGCTTTTCCGGACAAACAGAAAGACAGACAGACAAAATATATATAATATAGGCATAATTTTAGTATATTCTGCCTATATTATGTATAAAATAAAGGATTTTTTTTTAATTAAAATTTTTAAATATTAAATTATTTGGTATCTTAAAAATAATTTGGACTTTTAATACCTGTCTAAATCAATCTAGTTATAGTAAATTACTGTTATGATTTTTAAAAAAAACTAAATATTTATTTAAATATTTATTTCTGTCTATTCTTTAGGACTGTCTCGAAATTAACGAAATTTCACAATTCAAAAAATATAATATAAAATACCAAAATATATAAAAAATATATATATAAGGTTAAACATTTGACATAATTCTGATGGTCGCCTCAGCTGTACCTAAAATAACTTGACCGCTGACCGACGTGCTCAAGCAACAGGTAACAAAGCCTGGTCCCTTACTAAGCTTCGAATGTTCTTTGTAAACATTGTAATATCATTACAATTCTTTTTTTTTGTTGACGTTACTCGACACCTTTAATATTTTTTCCTGTGAATTATTATCTATATATTATTTTCTAGAACTATCATCTAAATTCTAGAACGAATTTCGGAGACGGTATTAGTAGAATCATTTAAAATTTGGCTAGGTAAAGAGAAAACTCGTATATTGAAGGCAAAGAATAAAGTCTATAAAATAACTCAAAATTAATTGAATATTTATGTAATGTCTTAAGTTCAAATTTACTTTAATTGCTGGCGTAGCAACACGCTTAGGGTACAATTAGTTAGTACAATTATAAACTTTCATACATAATTTCAGTCAATAACGTCGTATTTATTTATCATTCTCAAATTATCAATTGAATTGTATTGTATTGCTAACGAGATAAAAACAATAGAAAAATATAGTTCATTAGTCTAGACCCTCTACGGTTCTGTTTCTTTCTGTTTTCACCGCAAGCTGCACAGCATAAAGTACTTCAGAGTGGAAATAAAAAAAAGTATTCCAAGCGCATTTCCTTATCGAGTACAGCGAATATTAGTTTTGGCGTTGTTATTGGCTGGGTTATTCGAAGTAATTCCTTCCAATACCGCCTGTATTTTATTTCTTATTTCATTTAAATTTCATTTGCCAGCGACTGGACGGCCCTCATTCAATTTAAAAACGTAGACGCTATTGGTAGTATTTATATTGACTGTAAGCACAAATTACGAAGGCTGTACGTCGATTTTAAACTCCAAATCTACTTTATTAAAGAGGTTCGCTTGGAAAAAATATTGGATATATATTTTTATCGCTATCGACGGCCAGTGTGCGTTTTGTATGGATATTAAAATTATGGGAATATTTAAATATTATGTTCATGAATATATTTGATTAGGTAAAATAAATGTTGATAAGCTACGCCATGTAGCTGTAGACATTATGATGGTTAAAAGCCTTTTTGCATGGAACCTTTCAAATTATTTTATTTAATTAGTAAGATACAAATATATAAAATATATACATATGTATATATCTTTAAAATAATAAAAAAATACATTTTACATAGAAAAACAACGTTGATTACCCTGAAACCATAATATTATAACAGAAAACATATTATAAAGACAAAAGTGCCTTGTAATTAGAAATGTTGCTTAAATACATTACTTTTCTATGTAAAAACATTAGCTTATTTCAATTTTCTGTTAAACTTTTACTAATATCAGCTTTTCACCTGAAAAAGTTTATTAGTTGAAATAAAATGAATTTTTAAAATGATTTTACGTTTTGGTCTGCCCAGACAAGCGCGGCGTTGAGTTTCGTAACTTAACATTCATTATCTCGAATGCGGGTGAAAGATGAGGAACGGAATGTTTTAACACTAAATCCTTTCTGACGGCCTCGCTATACCCAAAAATCTCAGAATATATTGAAAATTGTTAAGAAATATTAAATGATATTTACTAAAATTATGAGACAAGGCGTTATTACAATCTGAAAATATAGTATGGAAACTGTAGAAGAAGAGCAAAATTTGCTCCTCGAATGTATTGATTTCAACGAACTCGCACAAAAATATGCTTACATCACAGTCTTTGTCTCCTATTAGAAAGAACATAAAATGGTAAGTTCGCGTGGAAACGGATTTTATTATCAGTTTATTTATTATTTCTTAAATAGTTGTTTTTTTAATTAAAATTAGATTCTCTTGTCTATCTGATATATTACTATAGACATAGACAAGAAATTAAATACTTGATGTGGTACCTTTTCACAGTGAGACTAGTAAAATTTGTAGGAAAAATATAAAATTTATTTTATCCGTTTTTGTATATACCGACAAAAGTTCTATTTAGTGATATGTGAAGAACAAGTAAATAAGAAATGTTCATTATGTTGTAAAATATGTATATGTTGTAAAATATGCATATATAAATATATATAAAATATGTAAAATATGTATATATAAAATATGTGTATATATATATATTCGGCCGATCTCAAATTCACCACATTATGTGTATCATAATTCTACCTTAGCTTTGTGCTTTGAATCTTAATAATGACATGAAGTGCTACCTGAATTGACTAAATAACAATAGTTAAATATATAATTTGAAGATAGACTAAATTATAAAAAATATATTTTTACATAGAACATAGGTATGACTATTATTATTACACATTGTTTCATATTCTATATTAAATTCTTAATAATTAGTATTAAAATAACATAGCTCGTGCAAAAAATATTTATATAAATTATCTTCTCGCTGTACCCAGCACGTAGCCAGATAGGCAGAGAAATCCTAGGGCTAAAATACATCGTCTACCACTTTCTGCCTCAATTTTCAGGACATTGCGTATTGAATGGTGGATGCCAATTCGAAGAAATGAAATGAAATTAATTTCCCGAGAGGGAAAAGAACCTTCAAATCGCCATTGTATAATTTTGCAATTGCATGACTAAAAACACAATGGGTTTATGTAATCAAAGAAATAATTCTCAAGAAAAGGAAGTTCTTATTAAACGATTATCTAAAAAAATAGCAGCAGCAACAGCTATAATATTAATTCTATTATATTTCATATTAAATACATTTATTATCTAAAATATGTATCTCTCTCCACACCACAATACCCTGAATCTATCCAGATCCTTGTGAAAGGGACGGCGCGATGTACACGAGAGAGAGGGAACACCATAATCCACTTATACATCACGGTCGGGTTGCTCTCATACATTTTTACTGGAGAATTCGGGAATACCCTTAATGCATATTAAGCCGGGTCCAGAGCTATTTGCAATGGTAGCTATCGGTAGGGCAACCAGATACTGTGTTAAATTTGGGATACTTTTTTTATTGTTTTCTATTTTTTTTATATGTATAAGTAAAGATAAGCTAGTGATGATAATGATATTGTTTATTGAATATTTGAACTCATCTTTGCGCTGTCACCGGTAATTGGTAAAGATGAGTGACTGAAAAAACACTGCTGCGATGCTTTTTAAATTTCTATTTTTAGAAATATTTGGTTTATTTATTTGTTTATTTAATTAATTAGTAATATAATTGACATAAAATGATAAACTGTTTTGAGTAGTGTTTAAATATTTTTAAAGCAAAAAATGATGAATAGAATATTTGTCGTCATTTCTTTCTTAACATTTTAAGAAATAATACTTAATTTTATTAATCGACGTAAGACATAAGAAATTTACCAAAAAAAAGCTTAAAGTTTGGCATGTTCCTTTGGTAGTGTAAGGAAAGCACTATGAGAAAATACCGCAAAATTCTTACGACAACGTGATAAAAGAGATTTTCCGTTTTATATTTTACGCAAACGAAGTTGCAGTCGGCTATTAGTATTGTAGCTAGTATTGTATTGTATAATTAGACAAAAATATTTTTTCCATATTCCGACAACAATATTTTATCTTTTTTGAATACAACATAAAGAAAAAGGAAAGGGTAAAATCCCATACGACTCCATTTTACCGGACGTACCATGGCAACCTTATATTGGATATTGAAATTAAATTTTCCGGTATGTGGATATAAGGGATAACGAAGGTTACACTTTTGAGAATTTGACCCTTCGAGTTTGTCCGACGGATTATTGTTTTGAGTACTTTTTTATTTATTATAACCCAAATTTTACATGGGATCGTATAAAACGTCTGGCTTATATTCTTCTTTGCAGCTAAACTTTTAATTGTAAATATTATGGTTTCGTAAATTCAAATAAATTAGTTTTGACTTTCCGGAGTTTGTTATTCGGTGTTGTTTTAACTTTACCCTGTATCCCAAATATTGAATGGAGGCAGAAGGAACCTTGTGTTACGATACTCTATATCCTACTTCCTGCCCAATTATTGAGAAATTGTAAAATACTTTGATAATTAAATAATCATTTCATCAATAAATAAGCTGATTATAAAATTTTAAGAGTAATCTAATTTAAGTGGATAACCATTTAAGAATATAATAATAAAGTAAACTCAATCGATATCGATTCATAACAGTTAATGAACCATGCAAAACCTAAGCTCTCAGACAAACTGACTCGGCCTCGTTCAAAATTATATGAGATAGAATCAACCATCATGCTGATATTCGAATATATTCTCGTTGAAATAAATTTTTAAAATATATAATTATGCGTATAATTTTACTTTTAAATAAAATCCATAATTATAACTATTACAAATGTCAATTTACTCGTATATTACCTAACATAACAAAGCTTTATGCTATATTGTTTCTTCGTATTTTTTCCCACAAATACACAGAATACATACATTGGCGAAGTGATTAGTGCTGAATTGGCACACTCGGAACTCCATAAATAAAGAAGAACAACAACAAAAGAAGAAAGAATACGTAAAATTTCTATTGTAAGTCATCATATTTTACTATTTCTATCTATTTTTATCTATTATTATAAGCTTTACAACACATCCTACCTGTAACAGACATAGATTACAAATGCCTTTCTTCATATGACTCTCCTAGCTAAAGAGTTACGCCAACACTCACACTGAAATAAACCCGTGCAGCACAATCACATAGCAACCGCACCAAGCTTCACCGACTTTTATAAAACAAAGTTTTGATGAATCAACAAACCGTAGGCACTTCTTTTAATTACAATTTTTACTTTCTATTCTAATTAAACCGCAGAACCTAAGCCGGTCTGTTCCGAACAGCACCCCAGTCAGCACTGGTGGGCTAAATGAGAAAGATTTCTCCTATTTCTTCCCATTCGAGAGAGAATATAAAACTCTTTTTCGCCTTTTTTTACTTCCAACTTCGTCTTAATATGCCACCCGCTCGGACCTTGGGATGAAGAGTGCTGTAAAGTGTAGAAGTGGCGTTATGAAAATCGCAAAATTCAAACATGGATGAAACCAAGAACATGGATGATTAAACAACGATATTTTATGGTGTCTATATATAAAGCTAAAAGTCTTGTTAATGGTAGGTAGTGTTAAAAAATGTATAAAATTAACATAGCTACGTAGATTCTAGAATTGTCTAATAAAGCATTTTTTTTTCAAATTACACCATATGATACGTCCAGAGTAAATAAAATATGATAAAAATACACAAGACACTATTACATTTAAATTGCAGGGAACGTTGTATTTAATCAGTACGTTAACTATTGATATTTTTTATTTGGGAAGGATAATGATTTAGACAATTTTCATATAAATACACACTTAGAACTTCAACTTCTTGTAGTTATGGGAGTTCTATACTATTTGTAAGTCTTTAAGACGGGGTGGTTTCGTTAATCGCGGCCGCCCCCGGTCTTCGTTAGTCTAGAATTAATTCGTTGATAAGACGCCGCGCCTCCCGGCATTGCTGTCTCGGGAGCTCAGGGTTGCGCAATCTTGGAAATATAATGGAAAATGAAAACGTCCTAGCTATATATTATTTAAGTTCACACAAACAGATTTTGATTTGGTTTATATTATACGAAATTTAGACGTAGAAGTTTTTGTATATCGAAAAAAATACATGTACTCGTACACAAAAATATTGTGAAATATTATTGGTAAATATCAATTGAATTACTATTTAGTAACTAAATAAATTAATATTATTTCGAGAAAATGAAAAAATAATCATGATATTGACGACGGCTGCAAAATAAGTTGATCGTTTCAGTTAAAAAAAAGCCAGCATCCGTCACACCCCTGAAATTGAAGAACAAATTAAAAAGACGACCACAGGATAGCCCCAGGGATGGGGTGAAATTACCCCCCACTGACCCTCTTTAATGAACATTGCACTCTGTCGCCGTCTCTTTTTTACGTACCTATTAACCTCTTGAGAGGTAATGTTGTCCTTTTCTACATTGAATATTTGCTATGATACCTTATTTCTGTTAAGACTGCACTTTCAATAAAAGTAAGTACTAATTCGAAGTGTTTGTGTGACTTTTTTTTTCTCAAAAATATTTATTTAAATATTGTTGCATATTTTAAATATTAATATAGGTTTTAATCACTTATTCTACAATATTTTTTTTATTAAATCATTTTTTAAGGAGTGCGGCGTTGTCAACTACAATGCTTCCAGAAATCGGCGGAAAGTGGGGTGTGGGAAATGTCTTAACACTAGGTTCCCTCTACCTACCCTGCTACGTGCAGGATGCAGCGTGAATCGTCATCAAAAAAATATTTTTTTTATATATAAACCGACAATCTTATACCTAACTGACTACACTAAGTACTTAGCAAGCGCACATAGAAAACAATAATTACACATAAACAAAGATATAATAAATTCATAATAATTACTTCTGTTTCTATTTCGTGCGTTACAGACAAGGTCGTTAGTTCGCGGGGCACATGTCACGGCGCGTCTCGTCCGGCCCCAGAGGGCACTTTTGATTGATGGAACGTAATGATATGTACTGTAGTCTGTAAGCCGCTTTTATGTAATATAAACACGATATATATTATATTTTACATTTTATTGTAGAATTAGATGATAAAAAGTAAATTGTTATTTAATAATAGACATTAATACATACCTGACTAAAGTGTTTGTTTTAGGTTAACGCGGTGTACCGTTCACTGCTGGGTGTACCCTGCAGTACCACCTCTGTGTACAGAGGGAACCTGAGAACTGGACTGGCCTCTTTCACCTGACCTTAACAAAAGCTTATTCAAGATTCGTTTTGTATACCAGTTCGTGCCTCGTTGTTCTAACCATGACTCCGGTTATCAAATCCCACATTTTCAAACAGCCATCACTTTCAGTTAACATTTCAAAAATAGAAGCTCTTTTTGGTCAAGATGTAACGGATTTTGAACCAGTTGTAATAATGTATCCCCGTGAAACTTTGAAAGTTTTATGTAGCTTACGTGAACTCTCAGAACTCACTAATAAGCCATATTTTTACCCTTTTTAGTATTTAGTTAGGAAAGTAAATTACGACATTCCTTACTTAAATAAAAAGTTATATTCAAATTATTCGTAAATATTTCCTTACGATTAGTTTGGTTTAATATTATAAAATAAAACACAAGATACACAATACTCATAAAAAATCAACACAATGTTGAAATGAAAATATTGGGTGAAGATTTATCATTGAATCCCATCTGCAAAACCAAAAAAGTTAGAGAACTCTATTTTAAAGTTTCGCAAACTTGTAAAGTTTTAGAACGACGATTACATTTTAATAATATTATTACTATATAAGAATAAAATTTTCAACTAAGTCAGTAATAAAGTTGGCTCAATTTATAGACGAAGTTTCCGTTGAACCGTGTAATTTAGTTCGCTTGGACGGAGGTAGTTCATAATTGCGGGGAAATCGCATTTAAACTAATTACGTCAAGAACTTATGCGTTTCGTGTTACAATTTTAATCGTCTGGTTAATTACTGATATGAAACTNTTTATAAAATTTGAAATTTAGATTTTTAAAAGTATTTAATTGAACACGTGTTTCATCGTTTTCTAGAATTTTCCCCCTAGGGGTACAAATAAGGGGTTGAAAGTTTGTATGGAAAAATCTTTAAATCGCCACCGACTCTTAAACCACTGACTCTTTTAAACTTTTTAAAATATTTCATTGAAAACATGTTTCGTGGTTTATTAGAATTCACCCCTAAATAAGCAAGCGAAGCTGCACGCGTCCGCAAGTAAGTCATATTTTTACTCTTTTTAGTATTTAGTTAGGAAAGTAAATTACGACATTTCTTACTTAAATAAAAAAATATATTCAAATTATTCGTAAGTATTTCCTTTCGATTAGTTGGGTGTAATGTGGATAAAACACAACATACAACACAATACTCATCAAAAATCAACACAATGTTGAAATGAAGGTTTTGGGTAATCATTGATTCCCATCTGCAAAACCAAAAAAGTTAGAGAACTCTATTTTAAAATTTCGCAAACTTGTAAAGTTTTAGAACGACGATTACATTTTAATAATATTACTATATAAGAATAAAATTTTCAACTAAGTCAGTAATAAAGTTGGCTCAATTTATAGACGAAGTTTCCGTTGAACCGTGTAATTTAGTTCGCTTGGACGGAGGTAGTTCATAATTGCGGGGAAATCGCATTTAAACTAATTACGTCAAGAACTTATGCGTTTCGTGTTACAATTTTAATCGTCTGGTTAATTACTGATATGAAACTTTATTATCCTTTTTATAATATTAATAATTGCTTTATTGTTGCATTTTGTGTCATGTTTTTTTGGGTTCCGTATCTCAAAAGAATATGAAAAGAACCTTTGTAGGATCACTTTGTTATCCGCTTGTCGAAGCCATTTTTCTCAAAATCGATTGCTTGAGATCTCAAGCTCGTCAATATATGTGCTGTATCCCGCATATAAAAGGGTAGGCAGGGGGAACCTTATGTTAAATACTCCGTTTCCCACTTTCAACGCCGTGCTTTGACGTTTTTACCAGAGCGAGGATATGAAAACAAAAGAATTCCCCATGTAACCATAATCTACTAATGATTTTATGAAAACATTCAAGAAATGAGAACAAACAACCACTAGAAACTAGAAACACACGAAAAATTTAAAAAAAATGGATAACACAGAAAAAACTATTACAGAATTATATTAATAGTTCAATTCAAACAAATTAGGCCCACCCATAAATTTAAATTGATCAGCTTTTATAAGTTGTATATCAGTCTCGTTGACGTATTATGAAATTGGTACGGAACCCTCGGTGGGCAAGTCCAACTTGCGCTAGATCGGATTTTTTAAAGAAATATACTGAACAACACAAGTGACATTATAAAATGTCATCGTGGTGCAATTAAGAGGACGGACTAAACGTGATAGGAGTAAATATTCAATCATTTGTTATATTTATAACTAACTGATAAACCAGAAATAAGTTACGAGTTAATTTATACGCAGTATAAATAAAAGCACATTAGTTTAGCAAGGTCCCACTATCTACCCTGTATGTGCGGGATACAGCGTGAACATACTCTTGTATGAGGCATAACAACGAAATCTCTCTATTATAGTTTTGCATTCTAAATGCAGCGGGATTCAGAGGCATTGCGTGTTGAATAGTGGATCTCATTTTGTACTACTTTCACATAAAACCTACTGAACGGATTTAGATAAAACTTTACAGAAATATAGCTTGTACAGCACGTAACACATAGGCTAAAATATACATAAACATTTTATTACAATTTGACTACAGCTATATGACTATAAGCTCAAGCGGGCGAAGCCTTATTTGGGTCGCTAGTAATATATGATAATGAACAAATATATTCAACAGTACAAATTCAAAATAAAACTTTATTCATATTTAATCATATGCACACTATATTCCAGACGTAGCGTAGGTACGTTAAAAGGCGTGCATTTTTAATAGTGATCATTTTATTGCGGGGGTATAACGATGGTGGAGATGTTCGCACGAGTGGACCTCCGCGAAGCGCTGGACGAAATCGGGGTCGGACTTTGGCAATTTGGATATAGTAAAAAATAATATTAATTACTTATTATTTATCCTTAGAAATATTCTTGAAGACGTACTAAAGTGAAGCTTGATTTAAAAATATATTTTTCAATGATCCTATTATATTTAAATAGACAAATATATTAAGATGATAATGATGGTGTGATATCTTCCTATAACACTGACACTACGGACTTTTTTAGTCAGTCAGTGTTTTTAATGGCCTAATTGAATAAAAAATGTTTTAATTCCGATTTTGACGACACTTTCGGCTGATTTCGGATTTATGCACTCCTAGATTTACTTAACTAATCTACAAAGATCTATAAAATAAGATTTTAAAAATATTTTCACAAGTTTAGTTTTTGAACAATATTAAGCAAATTTTACCTCGTTATCCTTTAATATTTATACTCCGCGACAAATTTCAACCCTGTCCGATCTATATCAGTGAAAAAAAGTCTGAAAAAGCACCATAAAATAATTTGCAAAGGTATTATAATAATTTATAGCTTCATCGAAATCGATTACACGCACCAACACATGCATGCACCCATATCTAAACCTACCCATAGTACGATCGACGAGTCGTGGTCCTCCTGAAGTTAAGCTTTCTGAAATTTTTCGTACTGTTCACTTGAGACAAAAATAATCAAAAATAAGAAAATTCCTAGAATTAAATTTGTACCTTCCACAGCTAACTTAACAGCGGCCAAGACTGATCGACCTTACTGTACTCACATAAATATTAAAAATTCGTGTTAAACAATCCGCTATGAGATCACGTAGCGCCGCGATTCTTAAGTTAATTTACGGCAAAATAATTGAGCGACCCGAGTAAATTACCCCCCACTTATATCAACATCGGCTATAAAATTACAGAATGAGATTGTGAGAAAAAATCTTATTGTGATCACACGGCATTATAGGAGCCATTAATAATAATATACCGGTTTCGTTACCGTTTACAATTGTTTGAAATATTCGATTGTTTTTGTTTTATGTTACTGAGAAGGTGTGGTGGAATGAGCATGGAGGCTTCGAAGTTGATATTATTGATGCCATATTAAATTTTAGTTTTAAATTTAAAAATATTGATTCGTATGAATTTATACGCGACGGTTGTGTATTCGATTCCCATTTGAAGGAATGGTATATTTAATATTTTCATTTTCTCGCTTTGGACAAGAGACAAAACGTGGCGTTGTATTCCGCCGCTCATCCCGCAATGACTCAAGAATTTGGCACAAAGTTGGGAATGGATGTGTGTTAATGAGAAACCCTGACTAGCCTATGTGCGGAATACAGCATAAACTGAAAAACAATAATAAAACAAATATTGTACTGAGATTTAAAAACAAGAATTGTAACAAAATCTATAAATCTATCAATTATATTTTCTTTCGTCGTCATTGCAGAAGTGGTTTCTAAAAAATATATTTATTTACTTATTAATACATAATTTAATCATTAGATTGAAAAAACTTATGTAAAAAATAGTCAAACGCGAAACGTAAATGAAACTTATTAGTGTTCTGTTTTTTGCTTTTAACTAGCAGCTAAATAAAATATTATTATTTTATCAAAGTAGGTCTTCAGTGTTTAGTTTAGATATTATGAACTTTAGAAGTTAAGTAGGTACAAATAACGGATAGACAGTACACACATAAATTTTATCTAATAAAGATGGCCCCAGCAGTTACCACAGCTAAAACTGTCAACATATAACTTATTTTCTACAATGCTGACCCAAAAAACCATATGAATTATAGCTTCAGCATCTTAATTTAAATTGTATGAGAATATTATATTATATATGTTTAATGAAGGTGCAAAATTCTACTGCAAATTTTCAAGCAGTGCCAAGTTCTACAAATCATTTGGGTGCTTGTACAATTGCATTCTCAAGTAGCAATAAATAACATAGATTATATCTGTGTCAACAATTTAGAAATTGTAAATAAACAAAATGTACAAACTAAAGAGATACTAAGTTAATACTATGAGTTATACTAAACACGTAAGCAAAACGTTAAAAAAAACACTTAAGGATACATTATAGTATTTTTTAAAATAGTAAAAAATGTAAACTTGGGTCCCTGGGCCACGACTGGCCTCGCAATTATAAGCATCTTTTGCATTTTTCGTTTTCACGTATCTCACAGAACCTAGTGTTAAGAAACTTCAATTTCCTTTTTTTTGCATTTTTCTGATAACTTCTTGTTCATATTCCACGGAATATAAAATCGCGAATAAATTATGCATAATTCAAAGTTAATTCTTAAAAATGGTCTCGACAATTACTTTCAAATATGAGTATAATATGCCATTTTGGTTTGTTTTCGAGGAAGTAATTATTATGTTTTCAGATTACAATTAAATATTTCCATTTCAAGAAAAGGCGCTTAAACCTACTTGATACATTGTTCTAAGAAATCAAATATTAAATTCCACTCGAACAATACACAGGCTTTACGTTCATGGGGAATAATTATTTTTTGTAATAACAATAATAATTGTTACTGAGGAAATAAAATTAAAAATATAGATTGGCTCTTATTAATAGGAATATTTTTAATATTGTTTTTAATAGAAATAATATACATAAAATTTTATAAAATTCTATCTGATAATAATTTTCTGTTGACATCAAGATACTCTGTGGTTGCTGCCCGAATTCGAGAGATTGTATGTTGAGTGGTGAAACTCAAATCCGATTTTTGTCTTGCTAGAGCAGAGAACTGTTCGAGCCATTAAACCTAAAGCCACCCTGTTCACAGTACGACGTTATTCCACCGAGTCACAGTGGGCCCCGTTGTGTATACTCGAATATATATTTTTTTCTCTGCTTTTTGCGAAGATCACAGACTTATAAAACAGCCACATAAATAGAATCATTATAAAAAACTATAACAAAAACTGTGAATGCGACAGAATGTGAATTCGATTCCCAGTGGAGGAAATTAAATATTTTAATTTCCTAGCTCTACCAGAGCTCTATAAGAGGCAATTCCGCCACTCACCACGCTACGCTTCCAGAATTTGAAAGTGGGGTACAAAAGTGTCTTAATGGGAACGGAGCGCCCTAATACTGGGTTTCCAGGTTCCCCCTGCCAAACCTGCTAAGTTATCGATACAGCATGAAGCTAAAAAAATAAAAACCGATCTATGTAAATATGCCACATAAACAAAACATACTGTTCCCAAAAAAAAATAAGAACTCTAACAAATACTAAAGCGGCTACTAAGTTAATAAAGGATAATGTGCATCGCAAACGAGGTCCCGATACGATAAATCTTTTTTGCGGACGCTCCAGGCGCGCCGTAACCGATTAGTAGGTGCGCCGGTACACCACAAGAAACAATTTCCAATATTGACTCTGTGTCCAATGTCACGGCTAAATTATTATTATAATATTAGGTAAATGATTAAGTTTAAATTTAATATACGTAAGATAATAGATTTATTATTGTTTATTATATTAGTAGTAGTTATTAGTATAAAAAAAAGAAAACTGATAACTCGCAAAATCAGCTCCACGTTGTATCCCATACACAGCAGGGTAAGCAGAGGAAACTTAATGTTAAAACAGTCTGTTCCCCATGAAATATTTAATATTTTTATTTCTTTGCTCTGGTATAGACAAGCGAAAGACATAACGCGGCGTTGAGTTTCGCCACTGTACGTACACGCAATGCCTCAGGAATGCAGCGAAAAATGGGAAGTGAAGTTACTTAACACTAAGGTCCATCTGCCTATCTTGCTATATGCGGGATAGCTGCCAGCTAATGTAATAATTAAATTATACCATTGATTTTGAAAAGAGCAACGTTTGAGTTTCTTGCCGGCTCTTCTCAGCAGAACTGCCTTCCTAACCGGTGGTAGCTTTTTGTTTATATGTTCATTCGACGAATCAAACGTGCAAATAGTCTATTTGAATAAAGAATATTTTGAATTTAAATTATAATTTGCGAGATACAGTCTGAAGTCTAAAAAAACATTTACTAAGCAAAACTTTTATAAACTAAAAATGAATTTCTCATATTTAGAATAATTTGTAAAATTACAATGGAAACGTTTTCTGATATAATTTATGGCTTCATCGCCAATCGGGGGGTCACGAGCGACGAGCGTGGACCCAGAGAGCGGTGCAGGTTGTTTTGTACCTTTGGAAATCGACGCTGCTGAATCAAATTATGATTTATGCCTCGAGACTAACGTGCGTTGAATCCTTAATATCATGCATTTTGGTAATTATGAGGAAAAAATTGAAATATACATAAATTACAGGCAAAATGCATCTGAACAATATGGTTTTATTATTTTTATGAGTTCTCTCATCAGTGTTCTGTTCACATTTATTTTTGGTTAAGAATTGCCTCTAATTTATATTTAAATTTGCATAAAAGCTTACTGTAGTTTTCATTTTTTATCTGTTCGAACGTGAATATTATTCTTCTCTAGATTTACCCGCGTAGGCAGAGAAAAGCTAGAGTTAAGATGCTCCGTTTCCCACTTTAGATCCATATTCGAGACATCGCATACTGAGTGACGGAACACAACGCCGCGAATTGTCGTATTACTTTGAAACAAAAATACTTTATTCATCCAAGTGGAAATCCAACCCACAACCGTCAAGCTGTACCGCTGCCCCACGGGAGCCTCGACGCAAATATTCTTAAATAAATATGTAATCGTTAACATTATCATACCCAGAGTGGATAATTAACGTTGAGACAATTAAACACCAAAAAGGGTGTCCACTCCAATCTATCTTTTTCCAAATATTTCTGAATGGTCCATTAACTTTGATGGCTCCGTTTATAACTATAATTACTTCATTAGCTTACTTTGCTCATTTTTAATTAGATCCTTAAGTATGAGCCGTATAGACAACAGTCACAACTGCGTTATTTTATCTTCACACTTTTCTTTTATTCTTTTAAATTTCTACGATATAAATAATGAGTTTAATGGTACTTATCACTTTTCTACCATAAGATGATTAGTAATTTTTAATGCCAAAATTTAAATGAGAACCTAGTGCTAAAACTCTCCGTTCCCCATTTTCCGCCGAATTCTGAAGGCATGGCGTATTGAGTTGTTATTGCGGACATATTTGTTTTCAATTCTATTTCACTTATTTGCGTGAAAATATAAATAATAAGAAATTTCAAATGTACAGCTATTTTCATATGTAAATTCACATACACCACTGTCATGTACTTTTAAGTCGTTTAGAAATATTTTTTATACTGCGAGTTTGTCTCACGTATACGTCGTTAAGACATATTTTGAGTCGCGTCCTATTGCAACTCTTAAATGTTAGTTGCTCAATGAACCAATATAAAACTAATAGCATAGCATCACATTACAGGACGTTGTGTAAACCATAAAACGTTTAAAGTAATATATGGCTATAAAAAACGAAATATCTTATTTCATTTAATATCTTTATTTGGTTTCTTTTAAAATTTGATATCATTATAAGTACTGCGAGGAATTTAAAGATATAGCCATAGAAATATTGTATGTAATAAAAAAAAGACTAAAGAGCCTCCTGTTTCAATATATTTTTTAGCTGTACCCCGCACATAGCAGGGCAGGTAGAGGCAACCGCGGAACCTAGTGTTTAGACAATCTGTTCCCATTAAGACACTTTCGGTCCCCACTTTCCGACGGAACAGCACGGCGGAACTCAACGCCGAGCTTTGCCTCGTTACCAGAGCGAGGAAATAATAATATTAAATATTGCAATTCATGGAGTGGGAATCGAAGTCATAATCTTTTGCATTTACAGTCACCTACACTACGACAGGTCTAAATATTAGCTTATAAAAACAGACCCTATAGAATAATATATAATGCTATAGAAATACATAAATGTTGACTTTAGTTTAAACTGGTTCGTATATAAAAACAAATAGGGCAGGCATTCACAAACATATATAGAAAGTCATAAACTGTTATTCTATGTATGTTTTAATTAAATATTTCTGTATCATAAAAGTCTTGTCACAGTAATTATGAAAGAAAAAACACGAACCAAATGGCGGACGTGCATGCGCGGCCATCTTGTGTTAATTAATAGCTAAAATGGCGTCTGGCAAATGAAGCGACATATCAACGCTCAAACAACTATGGACACCTTAGATTAGAGAATTATTGAATGTGATACATCTGATATCGCAATCGATAGGCAATGTAGACACCCAGCAAAATAATAATATTTAGGAACCAATTGTCGCATTTTTTAAATAGAATTTTGTACAATTAAGGTTGTAGTAGAAAGACTTATGTGTGCCGCGACAGATTCTGAATTCGATTCCCACTCGAGAAAATTAAATATTTAATATTTTCATTTCCTCGCTTGAGTAACGAGCTCCAATACTCCAAACTCCAATGCCTTTAGAATTCAACGGAATGTGAGGAACGACAGTGTTTTAATGGGAACGGAGTGTATTAACATTAGCAATTTCTATTTTGAAATACATAAAATTATTATGGACAAAATTGTACAATATAATATATAAAGATCCGCATATAAACATATAATACAGCTATATAAATTACGCAATGGGAGTAAAATATGTAATGGAAAAAATACTTAAAGACACTTCCTTGCAAGTTTAAACACTGTGACTAAAACTGTACTTGCGTTTTTAACAAGAAATTTAGTTACTTATTGGATAGTAATAGATCATACTGAATCAAATACTTAGCCATTTTTATTGAACTCTATGCCACGTGACAAAATGTCGTCGTATATTTTTTTATATGGTAGTACAATTCCCACATGTTAAATATTCTTTAATTATAAAATAAAATAATATTAATTATCTTCTTGTTTTCTTTTGATGTACGGATTACTTGTATTATTCAAGGTGAACCAGAAAGTAAACATCCGTTACTTTGCAATTTTGTTCTGAAATCATTTATAGCACATTATGCACTTGACCTAGGCAGAAGAAAACAAGTCTTTACATATATTAAGAAATCTTTATTACCCGACTGCGGCGAAGCCCAGAAAGAGGATTATGTTTTAGCACGTGTTTGTTTAAATGTTTGTCTGTTTGTAACTGTTAAACCAGTGAAATCAGGTGGACTAGAATTAATAAGTATTACTGGATATATTCATTTAAATTTTTTTTTCATTGACAACTTTCATACACCTTAGCAATTACAAGCAACGACATCAAAAATCCAAGAAATAATTACTAATATAACAAGGAATATCTCTCATTAAAACTCTCCACAACCACGTCTGCACTACAATTACGAAGACGTCCATTATTCAGTACTTTCTAAGAAAAGCTAACAATTTGTTAAGTGTAATAGGGCTTCTTTTCACGCAATCACACATATTTCATATAAATGATATAATAAAGTTTTATAGCAAGATCTATCGCTGGTGACCACTGTGCCAGCAGCCAGCAATTAGCTGACGCCTTCACAGCATCGCGCCATTGAATTTTATCGTATAATTAAAGACTATAAAATCAACTCTGTACACAAAGCGATGACTCCTCATACTTTGGATTCCAGCATTCCAGCACTAGGTATCTCTAGAACGCTAACTGCCAGGATATTTAAGTCGCGTCTTAAATGGGCACAAAGCTGGCGCCGCTATTTTTTTTACTCTTGCAGATGTTATGTTCTTTTATTTTATTTTTTTGTTGGTATATTATAAGCACACAAGTTGTTTTTTTTACAGTAGGTAAAATATTTAAATTGATGTATTTTTGCTATAAAATGTGCAGAATATTTAAGTTCAATGAGCAAAATAAATTGTTTTTGTTGTAATTTTGTAAACATTTATTATAGTTAATTATATAAACGTTTTATTGTTTTATTTATGACCTTATGTATTGAAATACATAATAAAGTATCGATACGAGAAAATTAAGTGCATATTCTGCATTATAGAATAGGCTATATATATTATTAATTAGTAATTTAATTCCTTTCCTCATAATTTTGCAGTTTTTACGCTTAGTGTTAAGACACTTAGTTCACACAACACCTCGTTTTCTCTGCGAGAACAGGGAGGGAGAAATAAACGTAAATGTATATCAAATATATAAAAATGGAAAATAATTATTTATTTAAGCTAAAAAAAATATTTATTTCACATTCTAACTACGTACTTATATAGAAAACACTAGCAGGTAAATTAAATTTCTCCAGCCAGCCAGCAGATTCACAGTTATTACAAGTTTTTAATTAAACCTTAAAGTTAAGACCGTTAGATGGTGTACCCTCGTTTCATGAANAAATTCACACGCATGTGCCCCAGCACAAATGGCCTATTTACTAACTATGAACCTAAGCACTGTATAGCACTTAAATAGCCTTGTTATGTCTAATGGTATAATTACGTGATTTTTCCATGTAACACCGTCTAAAGATTTCTACCCAGTAAACTCCCTGCAATTAAAAAAAGTTTTTCCTTTTCTTAGCATCCTGTTCCCTACTTATTCATTACTTACATACATATTACTCTCCAAAAAATAAATAAATAAATAAACGCCACACATTATTTTCTCTACAATACATACAATGCCAAGATTTTCTTTCAAATTTTCAATTAATATATAGGATATATAGTATATAGCGATACTTTCAAGTATTGATACCCGGAGAGAAAGGAGAAAGAAAATACTACTTCTGCAGTATGTCTTGTAAAATTAAATTAAAATTATAAGTAGGTATGGTATATTTTAATTAGATTTAGAGGCCGTCGTGGCGCAGCGGCACAAGAGTGTGACTGTAACGCGACTTTTGTGGGTTCGATACCCACTCGAGGTAGTGAAATATTTACTTACGTTTATATTTCTATTTCTTCGCTCTGGTGTCGAGGCAAAATGCGGCGTTGAGTTCCGCCACTCAACACGCAATGCCTCCAGAAGTCGGCAGAAAGTGATGAACGGAGTGTATTAACTCTAGGTTCCCTCTGCCTACCCTGCTGATACAGGGCTGGAGTCACAATTACTTAGAAATAATCGTGACTCCAGCCCTATCAAACTCATCAGATATATCAACTCATCAACATGATGTTTTAAAACTGTGATATAAAATACACAATAACAAAGAAAACTTACCAATTTATTTTATTTTAAAGTGAAACAAAAGTGTAATTCACGGTGGAAGTATGTGATAAAAAATATTTAAGATTACTCATCTAAACACTGTCTCATACTCGAATTTATATAAAAGCTGTATGAGTAACATTGAGTCACTGTTACTCACGTGAGACACTTGCATTGGAATTTGTGCAATTTTTATTAATTTTACAAGTAGTGTATTATTATTTCTTTCTTATTTACAAAGAAAAAATAAGTAAATATTATAAAATCTCAATTTGTTAACGCTACAGGTTGAGAGTTCGATCCCCACTCGAAGAACTGAAGTATTATATATTTTAATTTCTTCGCTATGGGGTCGAGTCTCCAAAAGTTGAAAAATGGGGAACGGAGTATCTTAACACTAGGTTCTCTCTGCCCACCTTCCTTTATGCAGCGTGAAGCTGAAAACAAAATACCATAGCATAGCAAACAATCAACGTAACGAACATATACTACAACTTTTATCGTATATTTCACCCAAATTCCATATAACTTATGAAATCTTACAATTGTTTCTTCCTATTTCTTTAAAGTTACGCGATAGCAATGTCACAGTACACAATGATCAGTAATAACAGAGAGCTGGTCCAAGTGTTAATTTATGACTTGTTTTAGTATTTATTTTCCTGATTACATTGCAAAGACTTTAGAAACAATCTTAGTTCACCTCACTTCATTTCTTTATTTATGGCTTTCGAACAAGCCAATTGAGCATAAATCACTACACCAATGACACGATGCAAATATATCTAGTTGTTAAGCATAAAATGAATAAATTAAAAATGATTATTTAATTTTAATTAATTTAATCAACCAAACTTATTACTTCAATTCATCTCATACATACATTACTGTGGCGTAGGACCTAGTGTTAAAACACTCCGCTCTCAGTTCGTGTTTAGTGGCGGAATTCAACACCAGTCTGTCTTGTTACCACTGCTCCTTCACGTCCTCAATGGTTATCATGATTATAAAATTTTCAATAAAAGAAATCATAATTATAAACAATTAAGTATATAATCGCTAACGCGTCCAACGAGACGCAATGATGTATGAGTCGTCAAGTCAGCTGGTGCACGCGACGTATATCAAATGAGTACTGCCACTGTACAAAGTACATGCCTGACATGCAACCCTAGGGGGAATCCCCGTGTGACATATTTAAATAGTTATCACTATAAAATATAATAATTATTATCAACTAATTTATTTGCCTGATTAAATCGCTTAGAATGAGGGTATTTTAACTTTTTGTAATAGACTTTAGTTGATGCTGTCGCACACCAGGACGCTCCTATATTAGAACATCTCTTTGATTGTAAGGAAATTCGTAATTTGAAAGTTCTATTAAGCAGAGTGTCTTGACACTAGGCCCCGTTTGCCTACCCTGCTACATGAACTATTAAGAAATTACTACTAAGAAACTATTCCGATTATTTACGATTGCATATAAATGTATGATGCATTTGAGAAATACTAAAAAAACTGTAATAGAAGTATCCAATTCGAAACCTGTAAATCTTTTAATGGGTGCGAACATCGCTAACACTGAAGAAATGTGACATTAAAATGATAAGAACTACTCGGAAGGCATGCATGAAGTGGACGAATGAGATAAAAGAGATATGCAGTGACTTTCCTCCTTCCCTCTGGCTACCCCGCCAGAAATAAAGAGTGACGCTAAAAAACCTATTGTTTTTAATAATTATAACAAAATATGTAAAACAAAGCACCTACAAATTACATAAACGACGTTTTAATAAATTGTTTTTAATAATATATACTTAAATGATCCCACGTTTTAATCGACTCGTTGTATAACGACTTGCATGATATATGTGAATACGAGGCTAATTTGTAAAGAAAAGAAATATATTACCCTTTAGTATATGCGAGATGTCACTAAAAATTTATTGTCAATAAATTATTTAAACATGTGCAATTTCACAATGTTTGTATTTTTAACACGTTGATATTTTTTATTTATTTCTGTGATATATTAGTTTGAAATTATGTTAGATCATTTATTTAAATGTTCGAATTTCGTAATAGTAATCTGACATTGCAGGAAGAATCATCACGATGACGTGGAACTGGGCCGGCCATGTCTCCTGACGTACCGACGGTCGATGGAGCCGATACGTGCTAGAGTGGAGACCGCGCTTAGGCAAGCGTAGTGTAGGGCTTCCTGCAGTACGATGGACAGACAATTTAAAGAAGCATCGAATGGATGCAAGAAGCCCAAGACCCGGTTGGTTGGCGCTTGATGAGGGAGGCCTACGTTCAGCAGTGGACGGCGATAGGCTGATGAAATTTATTCAGGCTTTCACCGTAATTTTTTATTACTAAAAAACAATATACTTATTAACTACAAAAAACAATCAACACAAAAACAATTATAGAACCTAAACTTCAAGAATGAGGATTTCACTAAGTTACTAGAGAAATAATAAATAATTTATAAAGAAAACGTTAACCAAAATAAATGAATCCCGTTCTACTGCATTACTTTAAATGTAATGATATCTGAGATCAAAATATTTATTCATATATTACACAATATTTTGATATACTCAATACATTAACGAGTCCCACACAACCGCGCACGCCTACACACACTTCGACACATCGATTCAAAACACTAAACCTAATTTAAATATTATTTTACTCAAAAATACACTTAATCGCATAGAAAATAAGCTACACAATACAATTTTAACATTAAAATATAGGCGTAGAAGGATCGGCTGTAAAGTCAACACAAATTGAGTTCTTGATTTATTGTAATCCTTGTCGATGCTAATCTCCATGTTTTGTTATATTTTGTATAACAAACTATGGGAATATCCTTGAAAGTTAAATCTTAACTGCGTGCAAGTGGGTCAGCGTAATACGAAAATAACTATTTAGATATCTTATTAACGAGCTAATGGTAGGAAATTTACTTTGCCTATGCTTAACGGAATTGCGGGTAGTTAGAAATCATGGGAAAATATCCTTTCACACTGACGAATGAAATGCAAATGTAGATAGCTTATGATTAACATAATTAATATTATCCTGTTGGTGATATACTCTGAGGCCGTGGTGCAGGGGCACAAGCGTGTGAGTTTAAACGCAATGGCTGTGGGTTTGATTCCCACTTGAGCAAATGAGTTATTATTTATTAATATTTTCATTTCTTCGCTCTGTTACCAATTGAAAACGTGGCGTTTAGTTCCTTCAACCATAACACATTGCCTTAAAAAATCGGCGGAAAGTGCCTGTTACCCTACGGCATGAGGGATGCAGTATGAAGCCGAAAAAAGGTTATACCCTCATGCAAAAGTTGTGAACGTAAGATGTTCATGAACTTAAATCCCTTTCATGGTACTATTTTTATCTATATACGCACATAAAAATGAAAAGTGAACCCATTAACCACAAACTCTCGAAAACTATTCTGATCTGGTTATTAATTTCGAGCATCGTTTCGCCTATTTTAAATCCCTGCTCTGCGGCAGGCACCATAAACAATGCGATCGTTGCGTGAAGAAAAACTACAAGTACATTTTACAAGTACATATTTTAAGAATACATTCTTAAAAATATGAAAGCTCATCAAATCCTATATGAAGGGTAGATGACGAAACAGAAATCTCAACCAAGAACGATTACAACACTTCACTAAAACATTAAATACTTACTCTAACTCATTCCAAATAGTTTTATCTTATTTATATTTGTTTAGAAACACCACTCGTCCAACATTTTATATTTGTAGATACTAAAATATCCATTTACCAGTTTGTACAAGTATACGTACCTACTCGTTGGTAAGTACTTGTATAATGAGAACTTACAAAAATGCGCAACGGAACCCACGCCGCACTTCAATTACCGCATTCTGTTATGTTTGCTCTACCTACATACATTACGCAGTGAGTAGAGTACAATGAACAAATACAACGGTTTTAATAAAGGTCACGCATCCCACTGGTCGTTCGTGTAATGAGATTTCGATGTCATTTACACTATTCAAGGGATTTGTATGTGAATAAAGTTATGCTTATTAAATGCTTGTTCATGTTAATGTGAAGATCATCACGTGGCTGTCTTGCCAGAACAACACAGTCTCTGACTTTAAACATGGCGGTTTTTCATTTGTTTTCTTTTCTCTATTAGCTCTATTAGCTTCAGGCCATATCCCGTATAGAGCAGAGTACCCCACTTTCTGCCGAATTCTCATTGCGAGTTGAGAGGCGGAATTTAACACCACGCTTTGCCTAGTACCCTGTAGTTAATATCTTAACGTTAGGTAAAGACATATATATTTTACTAAAGAAAAACTTAATCATCGGGTAGAATTAAGATAGATAGTTAATTCTGCCAGTCAACATCCAATATCTCCAATTCGGGGATAACAAACACTAGTGTCAAAACATTCCTTTCTCTCTGCCTATTCTGCTATACAAGAAAACCCTTAAAAATGCTATTTTATTAACTAAAAAAAAAATTATAGCCATATTTCAAGGGAACATACCCTTTTACATAAGCGAATTAGCTAAAACATACAATTCACGTATAATCTAATAGTACATAAAGGCCGCTAGCTCGTGCCAGCCCACGCACTCGGATGGAAACCTACACGGTGCCTACACCGTTACTTTAACGAACGCTTTATTGAAGCGTAATATATTTTAAAATATTAATATTTTGAGGTGTATTTTGTATATTCTATAATATATTTTTTTTAGTTTATTTATTTTTATTTTACACTGACTGCCCCGGGCGTAAAATATTCTGCCAGTGTCACATATAGACACGAATGAGCTAATGAAAAAAACCTCATTTTTAGATAATAAAAATAAGTGTACAAAATAAAGAAATAATAAAATATAAAATAAGCATTTCCCAAATATCTTTGAACACACAACCAAATCGCATATCCTAGAATAAAACTATATTTTTAAATCAAGGAGGCCGTAGTGGCACAGTGGCAAAAACTTATTATTGTAAACGTGACAGTTGTGAGTTTGGGATAATGAATTATTTAATATTTTCTTTTCTTTTCTCTGGGGAAAGAAGACAGGGCGAAGCGATGAGCTCCGCCACTCAACACGCAATGATTTGAAAATTCGGCGGAAAGTGGAGAACAGAGTGTCTTATCACTAGGTTCCATTTACCTACTCTGGTGGTCTGCTGGCCTCTCTGTATGTAGCATATATATAGCGTTAAATTAAAAATTTGAAAAAGAGAATTAAAAGAAAAACAACTCTATAACATGTTATTTACTTTCTCCTCTATCGGTTTCAATTGAATCACCATGCCTAAGAATTAGTAGCTTGAACTTTGCAAACTATGGAATGCGTGTACTTTAACTGGAAACGTAATTATACGCCTGGAATTATACATAGGTGGGTTTTCTAGATAACAATCGCGAGAGAAGGCACTACGGCATTTTAATGTATTCTATGAAACATTCCACTCCTTTTTCCGGGTATTTAAAAAGCCTTTGTAATTGTGTCGGTTACGCGAAACAAGTAAACGTGTAATTAGTTAAGTGTATGAGGATTTATCTGAGAACAAAGATTTTAGTTGTAAGTTAGTCTATGGATTATTGAAAATTGTTTAAATAATAATTGTTGGGAAGCGGATGGGTCCGAAAAGCTGAGGATCGGGTGTGGTGGCGAGAATTGGGGAAGGCCTATGTCCAACAGTGGACAAAAGATGGCTGTTGATGATGATGATGAAGAATAATCGTTGCAAGAGAAAATATATAGGTCTTTTCTCGGGTTTTTATGACGCAACTTCAAATTGGAGAAAAAAAGACATATATTAAATTAAATATTAAAATATAATTGTTTGAAGCAAGAGCTTTTCTAATACAGTAATGAATTTCAAGGGTCATGACAGAATATATTTCTGAAACAGAATTTAAACTCTATAACAAGTTAGAAATTTCAATCTACTGCAACTATTTCTTTTCAAATACCTAATTAATTACAGAATTATTATTAACATAGTATCAATAAGTTAATTATACAATTACTCCGACCACCACTCACAAGATTGCTGTGAACAAGAAATTTCCGATTACATAAAATATAGCCCACTAATTACATAGTCCGTTGCCGCATACCTACCTAGTTCTATAATACCGCCTTTCACGCTTCCATTATTCTATTATAGTATTCTATAGATAATTTTCTTAATCAATGGCCAATAAAGTTCCTTGCAATAGATTATGCGTCCACCTTTGACTTCGATTTAAAGTGCAAAAGCGAATCGATATTTAGAAATATATAAAAAATAATTGATGTAATAATAAATATTAATTAGTTTTGTCTTCAATTAATCACATATATCTAATGAAAACCTTAATTTTGATTATAAATGTATATGAATTCTTATATGATTGACTTCCATGGTGTTAAAAAATAGAGCATTCATCTGCCAAAATCGTATTTAGACATGATTTAAAAGAAACAAATATTTTTTTAACTGCAAGTACAATGTACGGGATGTGTAGGCAGAAGAAACCAAGTGGTAAGACACTCCGCTCCCCAACAACAACAACAAACTGTAGGTACTGTACATGGAAATCCCATTCTACATCATACTAAACGAAAGATTCATGGACACGAAATAAAAAAAAGGTGAAAACAAGGCGTGGTTCAATTAGAAATAACCCGATAATAAATTATAGATGCGCCACCCAAGGCGTGGCCGAACTTACATATTTCCCAAGAGAAATTCATTTTCGGATTATTTTGGTACCATAACCCCCCTTTCCCCCCATATCCCGTAACTATAACGTGACATCCTTCCAAACGAACTGCAGGCCATTAATGTCTTGTTAGTTTATATTATATTATTTTTAAACCCGTTTCCTTTTAACGTTATTGAGTAATAATTAACATTGGATGGTCTTTGTTTAAAGTTAATGTCAAATTATACTAAATTCATAACTGTGTTTGGACTGTAATGAGACTGTTAACGTTGACGTTTATACGCTTTTAAAATTTTTATTTTTATTTATTTACATGGATATAAATAAACATTTGTTGTTTCTTTTTGTTGGTGTGTGTTGTTGTGTTCTAGCCCGCGCTGATAACTGATAAGAATAGAAAGAAATTAGTGAAGTTTAACAACAAATATCGTTCCATAGGTGTCAATGAGAATCAACTAAAAAAGTACAATCTATATCTATACTAATATAATAAAGCGGAAGAGTTTGTTTGTTTGTTTGTTTGTTTGTTTGTTTGTTTGTTTGTTTGAACGCTAAGATCTCTGGATCTACTGGATCGATTTACTTTGTTTTTGTTTTGTATGAAAGCTGCATTCTTCAGAAGTGCTATAGGCTATATAATATTACATTACACATATGTACTAATAAATTAAAATACTTTCTAATTTGACATGCAATTTATTCTGCCATGTTAATAACAACCGTCGTCGCTACGCGACCGCGTTCGTCTCCGCGTCATTTTGATATTCATCCTTATGAAAATAAATAGAATAGTCACTTTAAGCATTTCATATAGATAGAAATTATATTTTTATAGAAATTATATTCTTATATTTCAAGCAGGCGTAGCCGCGTCCGGGTCCGCTAGTTTGAATATAAAAGGTAAACTAATTAAATTATAAATATGGTAACGAATTTATACTAAAATCTTAATATTATTTTTCATTACCACAAAAAATAGTAGTCGAACGAACTCTACTTAACATTTAAACAAAAACCAAAAAACTTCTAAGGGAACTAAAATATCCCATCAAAATGCTATGAATGATTTTATTATTATATTTGCAGTAGTGTGAAAGCAAGAATATCGTTTATTAGAAAGCTTGTAAACGTATTTGCTTCAATGTAACCCTTAACAGAATATTAAACATTTTATTTCCTCGAGTGGGAATCGAACTAATAACCTATCGGACAACAATCATAAACGTGTACCCCTGCACTATGACTGGTCCTATGTGTTAAAAAAATATTATAAGCTAGTTCTAGAATACTTAGAAAAATAAGTAGTTTACTTTGTAACTAATTATGGTTCGGTTCGGTTCGGTCCTTTATTTATGGCGCTTCGAGCGTGCCAGTTGAGCACTATTCTAACTAATTATGTATTCGTAATTCGTATGTATGTCTTTTTGTACCTCTATGTTGTAGTATATAAGTGAATAATATTAAACACTAGCGACCAACCCGCGGCTTCGCCTGCGTGAACTATGTTATTATTAATTTCTGTCTCCATGACTACGTCCTAGTGACGTCTATGCAAAATTTGAAACTCCTAGCATTTGTAGTAACGAAGTTTCATGCAAACTTTCAACCCCAAAAACAACACCTTAGAAGTCGAATATTGCAAATTCCCGTCTTATAAGTAACTCCTATGCAAAATTTGAGATTCCTAGCACATGTAGTTTCTGAGATTTCGTGATGAGTGAGTGACCTTTCGATTTAATATATATAAGAATAGCTAGTCAAGCTAACGTAAGCCTGATGTATAAATAATAACTACTACAATTATAATAAATTATACCAAATTAAACATTTTATTGTTAAACATATAATAACAATAAAATATTTATTGTTGATTTAAAAAAAAAACATACCATACTATGCAGATGCAATTATGCGCATATGCTGTATAAATGAATCATAAATCTTTGATTCATACATTTGAGAACATTTGTAGGTATTTTATTATACATGTATAATATTCAAGACATGTCACGACCGCATTGCAAAGACGCTATTTAATATACATTAAAGACTATAATTTAATATTTAATTAATTCAAATGTATATAAACGTATAATTGATATTACAGTATTATATACTATAGTGGTCCTATTAATATGATTGTACTGCATATGCAAAATGTATCACATCACAAGCTTACTACTGTAAACGGTTGTGGGTTCGATTTTCAGTTCATCATCATCATCATCATCATCAGCCTGTCCTCGTCCACTGCTGGACATAAGCCTCTCCAATGGCACGCCACTGAGCTCGATCTTTAGCTCTTCGCATCCAGCCGCTGCCCATCCAGATTTTCAGTTAGGTGAATGAAATACTAAGCTCTGGTAACGAGGCGGTAACGTATACCCCTGATGTTCCCCTTTTTTCACAGATATTCTTTCATACAGGTAAATTATCAATTACCATCAAAAGAATTAAAAGAAATATTTAAGTTTCAATTATTAATTGTCTAATAAATAAACTGACGCTCAGGTGTATTTCTTTGCTTGTATGTTAAACAATAGTACAACATAAATATCCGCGTATAAATTACAAAATCAATGCATAACAAATTAAATTGACAAATATGGGAATCATGAGTAAGATACTTTACATACAATCGTCGAGTAGGCATTAATTTACCACTAGCGACCCGCTCGCGGCTTCGCCCGCTTGGACAATAATTTATTTACTAATATTAATGACTTTCGTTTTCTTATAATATTATCATTTTAAAGACAGTTTCAAATTTGTACATTTAAAACTAAAGTTACAAATAATTCAATAAAATAATTATTTTACATCAAACAAAATTCTTTATGTTAATATAACTTTTTTATTCATGAACCGATTTAAATTAACACAATACATTTAGGAGGAGTTTTCCATAAGACAATATTTAACACTGCTTTCAAATCGTTTTAGTCGTTTCTGGTATTAGCGTCCACAAATGCTTAGATAAACAGACAAACAAACAAAACTTTTAAAATTATTAAATTGGGTTCTATTATGTTAATAGATGCCTTAATGATATATTTTCTCATATCTTCTATGTACAATAGATAAGTTACAATTTTATTATACGTAAATATATATATAAATTTAAACCCACATTATAATAAACAATATAACATTCAAGATGTCATCGACTGACTGAAAAACGATGGTTGTGGGTTTGATCCACTTGAATTGACTCGTAGAAATGATTATATTAAAATTATTCTTATAATACAAACTTTGCATTTTATTAAGTATATTTTGAAGCTGATTTTTCTATCCGTAATAAAATATTATATTATTTATTACACATTATAAATTAATTATTCCCTAATATTACACAGCATCGCAATGTCACTCTTTCAATTCACTGAAAGTAGAGAAGAGAGTCTCTTGACACTAAATTTACTTTGGCTACTCTACTCACACAGGATAAAGCAAGAAGACGAAAACAAAAGTCATCATCGCGCAGAAAATTGATAAAAGTACCCACAGATAACACATTTCCTGTTAAATAACAAGAAATGAATAGTTGAATCGAAGCTCTATAATAATCCTTAAATATATTTTTCCGTCAAACAAAAACCGTCATCAAGAAGTCACGAAGCGTACGAGACGCTACGCTGAACCTTCCTAGAACTATAACCGTTTAAAGCACGACTACTATTCTACGGTTTACTAGAAACACTTTAAAGTCATGTAATTTCATGAACGATACTCATTTGCTGGGTTTATCACGTTTATCTTAAACGGTGATTTCATCTATACATGGGCTGGCAATCTATAATTGTTAGCATAAAAATAATATTATAATAATATATTTATTATGTGAGTATTTTCATCAAGCTGTGAGTACAAGCACTTGTGTGATTATTTAAAAATAATCTTTAAATTAACAAAAAGAAATAAAGTAAATAATAAGAGGCTATCGCACAGTGCTATAAAACATACGTCGCGTGGAAAACTTACCTTTTAAGGAGTGCCCATAATCGGATTTTATTATTTTATTTTTTATTATAATCTTGATGAGATTTAGCATCAATCCCTCCAGCCATATTTCCAAATTTAAAAATTTATTTAGTAACGACGAAACATCGATAAAAGTGAAAAAAATAGTTGTTTTTTAATAATTTTTAACCTCATAACCATGATATTTTTGCAATCTTGAGGAGAAAACACGTCCATTCGTATATCTACAAACTACTCAATTAACCCTTAATTATTTATTATAAACATAAAAACCTACAGATTAAATATAAAAAAATTACCCCACCATCATATGCACCAGTATACCAACTTTCCCGTGTATACCGAGCCTCACTGTACTCAACGACCGCGGCGCCTTTGATCCCAGATAGCGTCTAACGATTCCTATGAAGTCCACAGTACGACGAGCTCGTTCCCATTAACACTGAACGTCTTTAGAACTTCAACGGTCTACTTATACTTGACCCCGTATGGGGTAAAGGCTTTTATGTAGGGAAAATATTTTCTATGTTGTCTCTTGGATCTTGTTTCTAGTTTGAAGTAAATGTATATTTTATGTTTCACGAGGTATCTAGCACATAGCAGGGTTGGGTAGGGAACTAAGAACCTAGTGTTAGGACACTCCGTCCAAATTACGTTATTTTAGTTCCCCATTTTCCGCCAAATTCTTGAGGCAATGCGTGTTGACTGGTGAAACTTAAAGCCACGCTTTGAATTCCCAGTCTGAGAAATGTTTATATTTAATTTGTTTTTATTTCCTTAAGTCTTAACATTAGGCTCCATCTGCCATGCAATACGAGAAAGAAAGTATAAATTAAAGAATATTTAATTTAAAGAATATTACTATTATAGTTATAGTTATATAAATATCCAAGACTGTAAACAATATTCTATATAAGGTTATTTAGGTAACAAAAAGGCAAAAATCCACAATTCCACCATAAGCAAATTGTGTATTTCTTCTAACATAATACAATTATGCAGCTTTAATAAAAGGAACCGCTCCTAAGAAAAACCATATGATAGAGTTATGCTAAATAAAAGTTAACATTTATTCAGTTAATGAGGCAGCAAACTAAAGATAACCGACATTTTTATCTAATGACGACTTTGAACGCAGCTAACCAAGTGTGCATCATTTGCAACGTCAATTTAAAAGCAATATGCATCTATTATAAAGATAAATTATTGATGATACTGGCTCATTTCCTTTACTCGTCAATGTAAATAAACTTAATAATGTGTTTGCTGATCAACTCTATTAGTAGAGGGTTATGGGTTCAAATTCTTAATGTTTTAAATAGAAATATAGACTGAACTGGTACATACTCGTATATGTTTAAATAAACGACAAAGGAAGGAAGATTTAAAAAAACGAAATTATAATGACGTTAAATTAGCTTTGCTATTGACTGTATATTTTATAACCCTGGATTTTTTTTATTATGCATCTTATAAAAAGTTAAATTAAAAGATAATGTTAATTCAATAACAGAAAATTAAGCCCATATACACACAATCATTCATATATCTAACAAAATAAAAAAAACTCAAACAAAGCCTAATCGGCTAATATTGATTTCTCTTGAAAAAACTGGTATTTCACTTTTCATTTCTATTTTAATATTTAAATAAAAATAAAATTAAATAAAATACTATATGACATCTTAGTTGTTACTAAATGGTTAGTGGATATGCCGATATACGATAGCTATACTCGAATTTAGTAAACGTTCATTTTATTAATACTATAGATACTTTAAATATATATCTATTCCCTAGAATTATTTACTAAGTGAAATGCTCACGGCGTTAAGTAGCAATGACAACTCTACTTAGATAAATCATAATATTATCATAGAAATAAAATAAAAACTATAAATAATTGGATTATTATTTAACTCAACCAAAACGGATTATCGTTGCGCACTCATACTCGTACAGTATTTGACAGGAAACATGGTTTGACCCCCACGCGGAAGAATTAATTATCTTAATATCTTAAGCTCTGGCACTCAAGACAGTATCTCTAATCCAGTCTTGAAACTAAGATCTCACTTTTTTTCAACAAAAAGACATAGCTACTAACATATAATGGGCACGCGCATACCGCGACGTACGGCGGTGTTTACCAAGCAGTCATGTTAATGGGTGTACTCAAGTACTTACACGGTGTAGTGCCAAAAAGATTATTTTAAACGTAACGGTTAAATGACTAGTTTCTTCACACTAACCTGTAGTGTATATGAAATATGAATGGCGCTGTTACCGTGAATTATTATGACAAGATTAATAAAATTATCTTGATGGTATTTAGAAGCCGTCGTCGCGCAGGGGCACAAAGGTGTGACTGTAACGCGACGGTTGTGGGTTCGATCCCCACTTGAGGAAGTGTTATTTACGTTTATATTTCCATTTCTTCGCTCTGGTGATGAGGCAAAGCGCGGCGTTGAGGTTCTGTCACTGAACACCCAATGCCTCCAGAATTCGGCAGAAAGAGGGGAACGAAATCTCTTAACCTTAGGTTCCCTCTGCCTACCTTGCTGTGTGCGGGATACAGCGTGAAGTTGATTTGATTTTGAGGTTATTTACAACAATAGTTGTAATATATTGTTGTCGTGCTTAAAATATGTTAAAANCAGGGGCACGAGGGTGTGACTGTAACGCGACGGTTGTGGGTTCGATCCCCACTCGAGGAAGTGAAGTATTTATTTACGTTTATATTTCCATTTCTTCGCTCTGTTGTCGAGGCGTTAAGGTCTGCCACTCAACACGCAATGCCTCCAGAATTCGGCAGAAAGTGGGGAATGGAGTGTCTTAACTAGGTTCAATCTGCCTATCCTGCTTTGTGCGGGATACAGCGTGAAGCTGATTTGATTTTGATGTTATTTACAACAATAGTTGTAATATATTGTTGTCGTGCTTAAAATATGTTAAAAAACAGGCAGAATGCGACGTGAAAACGGGTAAAAAAAGGTAAAACAATAGATGAAAATTCATTGAAAATTTATATGTATATTATAATATTTCCTTAAGTTTATTAAAAATCCCTAAATCCCCACACCAGCGCCTATAAATTAAAAAAAAAAACTTATTCACATCACTTCTAAAGAAAACAAAAATTAACTGTTAACAAATCAGAGTTAGGACGATAAATAAAGACCAACTTTCTACTCCCATAATACTCGTAGAATAGCAACGGCCGTTCCGAAACGGGATCTGATACATTTGATGAAGGAAAAGTTATTGAATTTGATTGTGAAATGTAACGCAATAAAACTTATATCTTATCACCGGCAGCTTCTGCTTCGTTAGGCATTCTAATACGGCGATTGATGGCGTAACTTTAGTTTACTGCTAACCTATCAAGTAAATTTTATTATTTCTGTTATTGCTATACAAAAGATAAAAAGTAAAAGATAATTCTTAAAAAATCTATATTACTCAGTACTTACAGTAGAAAAATGCTGACTAATAAATATTTTCATATTAATGTCTAAAATATAAAATCTTCATATTTAACGTGTTAGTGTTCTTAATGCACTATGGAGACATTGCATACAGCCTGAAAGTAGAGCCTTCTGCCGATCCTAGTGAAAAGCATAAAGGTGGAAAAAACAATACATTCAAATTCTGAGAAACTTCTTTACGATAGTAAGAACTTTTACATATAGATTTAGAGCTAACATCTCACGAGTGATGGATATAATAAGCGAGCTAGAAGAAGCACTTATGCAACTAATACTGATTAATTAAATATTTCGCGAAAATTCTAAAAAAGCAATCGCTCGGGCATATTATTCACGTAAAAAATAATATTTTTAAAAGATTTTCTCGTGGTTTGTTAGCCAAACTAAACTAGCCCAGTTCAGAAATATAACAGTTTAAACTGTCAACGGTACACGTGACATTGCGTGGATTTTAGTAATCGATATCTCTTAACATTAATCAGCGTTCGATACAAATCGATGTATTAAATTAAAGGCTTGAACCTATTAACAGGCCATTTAATCAAGATCCAAGAAATCGATTAATAGATTTCAAAATCGATAACAACATGCCGAAAGGGAATAACGCTACACGCTGATAAAACAACTAGGTACGAGAGCATCTCGACATTTCCCGCCATTTATATCCTTAACCTCAATTTGTCCGCAATAAACATCGTAAAGACGTAATTTGTCTACGTTGGACGATGCATATCGATATGTCAGAATCGAGAGATGGAGATTGTTATCTCACTTTTGTATCGATTATCCGATTATACGTTTCAGTTTGACCGCTGAATCGCAGGTATATCCCTATGCAAAACACCAGTGCATTGTTTATTCATATAGAATATTAATAATACCGTCAGTTAAGCTTTGAATACCGATTACTATATTTATATCTTGTACTGGGTAATCATAGAATAGTTAGTTTGCCTTTTAATATTACATAGGATTAATTACTGTAATTACTTATAATCTGACGGCATTATGTCTTTCTATACTAGAATCACAATAGAAGCTGTATTTATTATAAACATTCCTGAAATGTTAATACAGTTTATTTTTGCATATACATTTGTAAAGCCCAAAACGTCTCTGTAAACAAAGTAAATTAAATCTACTTTTCCTATAAATAGGAATTTTCAATCTCGTAATTCATTTAACACTTCCAAGTTGACAACTGTACTTGAAATAGAACTGTAAATATTACTAACGTATGTTTTTTGCTGCAACGTCAAAGTATCACTTCATCTCCGTCATATTAATCGATATGTCGTCATGAAACGAAAACAAAATGCAATCTAAATGTGTGGACATATCTCGATATTTTAATAAATAAAATCAGCTTCACGCTGTATCCCGCACACAGCAGGGTATGAAGAGGGAACCTGATGTTAAGACACTCCCATTCCCCACTTTCCGCCGAATTCTGAAGGCATTGCGGTTGAGTGGCGAAACTCAACGTCGGGCTTTTGCCTTGGTGTCAGATCGAAAAAATTAATTTCATTCCTCCAAGTGAGGATCGAAACCATAACCGTCACACCCTTCTACCCCTGCCGTCACGGCCTCAAAATAAATAATTATTCTATAAAGAATATCTTTATTTTGACAACGGCAACGCTCAAAAAAGATGCAACATTTTCATAAAGATCAAAAGCCGTAAACAGACTTCCAGAAATATTAGAATTACAACTTGGAAACCGTATACCGAAGTAGTCCCGTTAAATTATCCCAAACGAACTCAACAGAGGTGTACATCAAAGAACTGAGTTCACAGAAACGGCTTACTTACTAATTAGTTACAAAGAATAAATAATTAATTAATGACATATTAAGACTGATGTACACTTTAAATAATTAATCGTTTAAAAGAATCATAATATATATATAGAAGTGTTTGAAAGGTGATAGAACTCTTACTGTCAGAAGCTTCTCTTTTATGTCACCCAAAAGACAAATAAGACCATCATGGCGCATAGGGCACAAGCGTGTGAGTGTCGACCGTTGTGCGTTCGATTCTCACTAGAGGGAACGAATTGTTATCTATATATATAAAATCGAAAGGTCACTCACTCATCACGAAATCTCAGAAACTACATGTGCTAGAAATCTCAAATTTTGCATAGGAGTTATTTATAGGACGTAGGTGCTCGCTAAGACGGGAATTTGCAATATTCGACTTCTAAGGGGTGGTTTTTGGGGTCGAAAGTTTGTATGAAACTCCGTTACTACAAATGCTAGGAGTCTCAAATTTTGCATAGACGTCACTAGGACGTAGTCATGGAGACAGAAATTAATAATGACATAGTTCACGCGGGTGAAACCGCGAGCGGGCCCCTAGTTTATTAATATTTTCGTTTCTTCTGTCTGGTACCAAGGAAAAACACTTTTAAGATGTTGTTCCCTCGGTTTACGCTTCTATATACAAGATACAGCGTGAAGCTAAAAAAATACAAATATAAAACTTTAAATATTTTATAATATCTACTAAATTGTAAATCGTATGTTACCATAATATCAAACATGTTTTGGCAACAAAAGAAAAATATTACTGAAGATAGATTACTAACTACTATTAATAACGACAACGAAATATTACTGAAACAAATTTTATACGAAAGTATAGAAAAAAAACAAATTTAATAATTTAAATGGATTAGAAAACCAATTAAAAAAATACATTACCCTCCTTAAAAATCTTATAGACGACATCTTAAAGAAGTAGAGACGTACCTAGTCCTATCTAACTTCTTTAAGGATAGTTAAAGATTTCTAACCAACTCTCTTAATAATGTCGAATAAGCCATAACTCTTCAACGACAACCACCACCAGCTTTATCACTCGGATTATAAATGAAATGCAACTACTGTCATTGATTTACTTTAAGATACCCAGCTGATACCAGCTGTACTGCAGTACGTAGGCAATGGATGCAAATTGCAAAAAACAGGTCGAGAATCGCGAAGATATTTACAATGATAGGCTATGTCAACTATTTCTCTGATAATTTCTTTGCAAATTTAAAACTATCGATATTAAACTTAGTTGTTCTAATATTAATCTTTACGGATAAGATAATAAGAATTTGAATATAACATTATAAGAATTTAATACAATATTTAACGTTGTATACTTGTATTGAATATCAGGATGATGCGAGGAAAGCGTACTCATCAGATAAGGAGACAGGATCAAGCGGCAGATACGTTCGGTCTGCCTTTCAATTCCGTTTCCATGTTTGTATATCGCCGACTCTCCTTACAAGATACAAACAGTATTTACATTTGCTTATGATAACTAATCGCTGTTTAACACGAAGATAGTATGTATTAGAGAACCAGTTACAAAATGTATTTTTTATGCCAATACTATACTATATAATATAAGTTTATTTACAGTGCTGACAGTTTTATATGAATTAACTATTTAGAGTTGACTTGAATTCTGCCACTCAACACGCAATTCCTCCAGAATTCGGCAGAAAGTGGGGAACAGAGTGTCTTAACATTGGGTTCCCTTTGCCTACCCTGCTGTGTGCGGGATACAGCGTGAAGCTGAACTATTTAGACATATTTTAATACAATATAATATATTATAATATCTAACCAAAACATGGATTGAACGCTATGGCTAACTACTATTTAAATTTGTTGAGTATATATATTATCTGATCAGCAATCCCTTTAGCAATAGCCAAAAATTCTCAAAACAAAGCCATAATTTACAACCTAAATGACTCTTGACTGACAATCAAACGATTGAGACGCCGTTACACTGCATGAGACGCATCATCACAAATATATCGGGCGAAGGGAGATAACAAAGATTGTCATTTGGCGCGTTCCCAACTAAATGAGTCAAGTCTGTAGTTCTGTACAACAATGGCATGGCATGGCATGACGCACTGGTCTTCCTTGTTTATATTATGGGCAGCTAGTTTATGATTCAACAAGTGTCAGCTTTACGTTTGTAAATAAACATATTTAGTGTAAACACGTGGTATATACATATATCCTTGGAATAGTTAGCGTGGATGGAATTGATGATCGATTTGATGTATTTTGAAGATATTTTGGTTGTTATAATGGGGTTAATAGTTGTTTATGGTTTGGCAGTGCTAATATTAAGGTTTTATTTTAAGGATTATGTTCTTTAAAATAAACAAAGAACAACATACAATGATGTATGCATTAATATACATATTATAATTGTATATTGTATTAGTCTTTAAGTGTAATTTTTCTGCTGAAACAATACTAATAGATAATACAAATACGCGCCCTGTGTAACATGTGTAATTTTTTGCTATTTACATTTGACCACCCAGAAATTTTAGTAAAAAAAAATTGCCCCGAAAAATTAAACAAGAAAACAATATTTACACAAATATATGCAAAGTTCAAACCTAAAGTAACTAAGCGTCCCAGAAAATATCTCTAGATACGCCCATATGCTACATTCGTACAATGGCGTCGTAAACTTTAGTTCGAAATTTAAATAAAAATTGCTTTAACTAATTATTTTATTTAAATAAAGTCAAATTGTTATTTTATTGAAAACCAGATAATATTTTAAGTTTATATTGGTACTATAAGCCATATTAAAATCATGTTTGATAATTTCGTGGGTGTTAATATCTCATAATGTTACTCAATTGGAATATTATAAGTCCCTTTCAGTTTAAGTGCCTATAAACGTTCCATATAAGGAATGTTTATATGAAAGGGTAATTTATATGTACCAATGCGCATTATAATATCGTCTCTAAATTTGATTTAATTAAACAAATCAGCTTCACGCTGTATTTCGAACAAACCAAGGTAGGCACAGGGAACCTAATGTTAAGACACTCCGTTCCCCATTTTCCAAGACTAGGTTCCCTCTGTCGACCCTGCTACATGCGGGATGTAGAGGGAGGTTGAAAAAATCATAATCATGAAGCAGGGAAATTAATTTTTTTGGAAAATGAAAATGAAATTTTTGAAAAACCCTTTTTAACCGACTTCAAAAAGAAGGAGGTTATCAATTCGACTGTTTTTTTTTTAATTATAATAATATTATATTTATGCATTATATGTATTATACTCTATTTTTATATATTTCTAGTATATATATTTATATATATGTTATGTGTGTATATAATTATATATATATATATATATCGTTTTTATTTTCGTGTATTGTCATAATTATTTTTCCCACGCACTATGCCCGCACCCCTCTATCTATTCCTATAATTCGGTTGCCTGGAAGAGATCACTTTTAGTGATAAGGCCGCCTTTTTCACATTTTATTATTTTATAAGCTATTGTTAATTTTAATTTATGCTATGTATTATGGTGTGAAATAAAGAATTTTATTATTATTATTATTATTAATATTCCAAATATTTTTTCTTATATCTAAAAATATGATATTTGCTTTGGCACGACACTAAAACTGGTGGACAAACAACCAGCACTTAACCCGCACGATCAGAAAGCATTTATTTATATTTTATTTACCTCCGAGCATTATGCGCCTGCGCTGAATGTTCTCCCTTAAAAGGCAACGAAAATGTTGAAGTAAATCGCCATATTGTTAAAGTAAATTGGTATTTTACAGCACGAAGTTTCGTTTGGCATAGCCTTGTTAGGTATTCTGCATTGGTAACAGTTTGAGCCTTGGTTCTAAAGAAAACCTTATCTATAAGGATTTAGTATTAAAATTATTGGAGCTAACAAACCAAAGAGGTTACAAGAGGGCGGTGCAAAAATTAAATGTCAAACGAGATGACAGTCGTTACAGAGACATCTAGCGATCGTGGCGGCGATTGCGCTTTCAAAATCACACGGTTATGTTCCTTAATTAACGGGTTGAAATCTAGAGGATGTCATTATCTACTAGCAACGAATAACGATGCGACGATGCTAACCTATAGATAATGTAAGAAAAGCATAAATACTCGATTATTTGCTATATTTGCATTATAATATTTATAATGGCATAGTTTTATTTTTATTTATGTAAAATAAAATATTTAAAATTATTGAAATTTGCAGTAGGTAGGCAAATAATATAACTTAATGTTCTATATTCTCCTCTTCAAATTAAAATGATTTGATTTGAATGATCAAATTTCAATGATTTTTATTTGTCAATTAAGATTGTCCACAACACTTACTTAACGGGTTTTTCTTAAGGTAGCATTTCAATGCTGCTTACCATTTAGCTGGACTATTAAAGTCTTCATTAGATGTTTCAGATATTTACTTTATATAATGTCAATGTCAAAATAAATACGTACAATACTTTCCGCTCTTTTAGACACAGCGTCGCATTTTGGTAACAAGAACCCGGCAAATATTAAAAAAAATCGTTAAATGAATTACCTCATATTCAACTCATAACCATTATATGCCTCCACAACATTTACCAAAAAACAGTAAAATATTCGAACTTTTAAAGACAATAAAAACTTAAACTTCTTGAACATTTAAAATCAATGAATAGTTATAAAATGTTTTGTTTCCACAGTGAGATATAAAATAAGAAGTTATTGGTACTCAAAATCCCAACACGCGGTAGTGATGTGATCCTCTCACGTTCCGTTAAGCCCATGCGGTTAAATTATTGTTAAACAATGCTTGGCCCACAATTTACGTACGTATTATTGTAAATGCTTTCGTACTGGGGAATTTAAATTCTATATTGGATGAAAATTAAATTTTATTATTATTATAATTTTATGTTAAGAGAGTTTTTATATGAGGTAATTCTTAACTGTATTATAAAATTTATTTATGTGCTTTGTTTTGTAATTAGTTATAATTTTTTAAAGTAATAGATACGTGCCTATGCAAAATAAATCACTGTAATCGGTTTTCTTTTTGGTAAAAAAAGATGATTGTAATATGTGGTAAATATTATTTTTCAGCTTCATCCTGTATCCCGCATGTAGCAGGGTCGACAGAGGGAGCCTAGTGTTAAGACACTCCGCTCTCCCCTTTATTTTATAATACAAATTAAAAAATGAAAACAAAAAATAGGAATAGAACCTGCAAAAACGAAGCACCATTTATGTATTTGGACAAGAGGACCGAAATTCAAATTAATTAATTAAAAACTATATGCAATTTATATAATAATTCAAATCTCTCCATGAGAATAGCACTTTGAAATATTACACAGTACTACAGTACCAATTGCAACAATGATATTTCAATACAATTGTCTCTTCGATTCCGATACACAATAATTTACAGGCGAATCGAATGCAAAATAATGGGCGCAGGGTAACGGCATATGCAGGAAGCTAATCCCACAGTACGACTTGTAGGAACCTAATAGTGAACCTGTAATTTTGTAAACACTATTTCATTTCTTATCATTAGTCTCGCTTCCGTTAGTTAGTTGTTGAAGGGAATTCAGGTAATAAGGTAAGTCTAAGACAAATTTTGACAAGTTTTTAGTAAAATTTTTTAGCTTATTCAGAATCTGTATTTCTAGATGAGCTTTATTTTATTTATCATAGGGCTAGTTTAACTTTCTTAGATACATGTTTTAGTAAATAACAAATATAAAATGGAGAGAAATAAACTAAAATAAATCTATCAATTTCATATAAAAACTTAAATTAATAAAAAATTGATTTGAATTACGCTTTTTTGAAATTAAATGTAGATGGTAGACAGAAAACCTAGCACTTATACCTACTACGTCTTACAGAGTGTCATTCTTCTCTGCATTCCGTCCGAATGTGTAATATTGTATATTGATACAAATTACACATCTAAGAAAATAAATCGACGTAGTACCTTATCACTCATAATTTACTATACAAACTATATATAAATAACTGAGTTAAGATAAGTTATCAGTTATTTATACATAGCTTCTACAAAATCCTCGACACTATAAAACGGGCGTAATCGATTGTATGTTTAAAAATTGTTAGTATATTCCCTGACCCGCCAGTCAACGATTTACCTAATATCTTATGCTTTATATTGCTCGTGTCAAAGTTCAAAAGGTCGGTTTTAACTTAACTTGGCCTGGGTTCTTGATCAAAGATATCTTTTAGTTAGAATGGGCCATAAATACTTATTACACCTACTGTGGAGCTTCCAAAGGAAATTGAAATGAAATTTTCGAGTAACTGTTGAATTCGTATATTATAGATTATAGATATGCTCGTATGCTATCTGTATGTGGGCATCGTTGGTACAGTGGCTAGCTTGTTAAGAAACAGATTATAGACAATGGGTTCCAATTTTAAGTTGGTCAAGATGTAAAATTACATATTACTTTAGGTAGACGTAATGTTTTCATCGGAGAAATATGTTAATAAAAATATATTGCAGTTCAGTTTTGTACCTTACATAATAAACAATTAAAATTGGTCGTACATTTAATTTTTATTTTGAAATTAGTATGTTTAATACAGTTTTTTTTTTCAGTTAGGTAACCGGTACTAATTAAATTTAAGATCTGATGGTCAGTCAGTCTGATCCTGTCATGATGCAGGGACGTGCAACGGTAAACGCGACATGTTGTAGATTCGATTCACTCAATATAAAGAAATATTAAATATTTTCATTTCTCGCTCAAAATGCGGCGTTAAGTTTCATTTTCCAACACCGAATGCCACCAGAATTTAAAAAATTGGAACTGAAAATTATAAACGGAAGTGTCTGATGGGGATGGGGGATGGGGGCGGGGTGTCATAACATTAAGTCTCCAGATTCCCTCTGCCTACCCCACTACGTGCAGGATTCCTTTAAAACTTACAGTTTATAATATAAACTACACAGAATAAGTAAAACCTATACACGTCAAGGGTAATATATTAACTATAGCAGAGTACATGAATAAATCATGAATAGCGAAGTAGTCTTCCAACCTCTTACGATTAACTTCTGACATATTAAAAGCGCATTTTATCATTTTGTCCGTCAAGCTGGCCGATTGGCAAATGAAGAAGCATTACTTCCTAACGTGTTGTTTTTAAAATAAACTTGTATGTTTTTAAAATAAAGTTATTTTAGACAATATTTTTTTTATTATAAAATGCTATCAAAAATACAGATAGATATATTTTTTTACTCGTATTTTTTAGCTTCACGCTGTCTCCCGCATGTAACAGGGTACGCATAGGGAACCTAGTGTTAGGCTAACCTATTAAAATGACTTTATGTATGTTCATTCGACGATTCAAAAGTGCTTATTATAAGTTTATTTGAATAAAGAATATTTTGAATTTGAATTTGAATTTGCCTCGAATGCGATCGAACCCAAAACCAGTCGCGCTTACAGACACACTTTACGCGCCTGCGCCACCACTGGCCTCTATTAATATTTACCACAGAAAATCAAACCACTATTATAGACAGACAGCCAACCATAACTCCTAGAGTCAGTCCAAATCCAGAACACATAAAAAACATACCCTCAGGAAAGCACCTGTTAAAAGCTAATTCCCTTCCACTTACTCCATCAACTTAGTACAGGTTCACCGTCACTTAACGATAAGTTAGCTGATTTTGAAATGTGCTACCAATGATTATTGCTGATGGCGCTTCAGGCTTATAATAGACGGTGTTTAAACCACCATCAGCTCCTCCACCGCGGACATCAAAGTCTTTAAAGGGTATTTTAATTGCAACAATTATACTATGAAAATTTCTTCATAATTACCAGTCTTATATGAAATAAGTGTCATTTGTTAAATTGTACCCCTTTTTTTAAATTAATTGGAGGCATTAATAAAATTATTGATTGTTTGTTGATTTAGCTGATAGTAATATAAATTATTTTGTTTATAAATATACCTGTTTAATTTCGCACTACGTTGTAACTTTATAATTATTTAATAGCTACAATAAATTTTTCATTTATCTGACCTAGAGTTAATAGTGTTATTCCATATAAGTAAATTTAAAGTGTACTCAACTATGTTGCTCGTATATTACCTGCATTTTATTATGAGGATAATAAAGTGCAAAAAATAGCAGCCTTAAAAGCCATTCTATTAATTCACATTTACATTAAATTAATAATGTCCTAGCTTTATTATATGTATTTATACCAATTTTAATGTTAGTTAAATGTCTATTTTCGTCTCTNAATTTATGTTTATGTTATTATATATATTATATCGTTTATAATTAGTGTATAAATTCAAATAGTTGTAAAGCCGGACACGATATACGCATGCAGTGTTTGCTTTCAAACGGCTATACATTATTGTTACTGTATTTGTGCTCGTAATATTACTTATTCAAAATGTAATAGTCACTAGCAAACCAAAAAATCAAATAAAATAAAAAATAAAAATAATGAGCTTGCCTCTAATTAAGCTTAAGCTTTCAGTTTAATCATATTGTTATGGTAGTTAATAAAGTCAACTGATAAATATAATGAGAAACATGGTTAAACAATAAAAAAGAAAAATCTGAAAAAATCCGAAAAGGCAAATCTGAGAAGAAAAAATAAAAATAGGCTGTCGTGGCGCAGCCCTAGAGGCACAAGGTGTCTGTTGAGCTCCACCATTCAACACGCAATGGTGTAATACTTCGGAAAGTGGGGAACGGAAGTGTCTTAATCAGGAACAGAGGTCCTTAACACTAGATTCCTAGATTCCCCCTTCTTACTTATAATGAAATAATAATATAATAAAATTATCTATAATATCTAATTATAGATGATCTATTATTTCCAATTAGGATAGATAATTTCAACAATTTTCTCTTATTATCAAATGTATAAACATAAAATTCCGCTTCCTACTAACAAACATTGAGTGTAAAGTGACATAACTAAACGCACCTTGCCTTACCAGAACGGCAAAAAAAATATTATTATTCCCCCAAGGATAGATCGAACCCAAACCATTACGATCATGCGCTACCACTGAACCCTAACCACCTTTAAACTAATCCATCATAAGGCAAATTACACACACAGTAGCCATTAGCGTTCAAAGGCTGCAATAAAACAATTTGGTACAACCTGCTGTAGATTGTTATCTCGCCGCATAAATCTCCCACCAAATCGTTCTCATTTCACACCAAATAACCTGCACACTGTTTTGCATCGCCACTGCAATTAGACATGGTAATCTGGAGCTGATGCACGCATCGCCCGCTGACCATAAACAATAAACTTGGAATGTAGAATATTCTAGAATAGATTTTCTAAATATTATCATATAAGCATATAAGTATCAATCGATATGAATGATAAGAAATGTTTTCTATATGAATTTTGGATGGATTTACTTTCTTGGTGAATTATGCATGTAATAAATATCTAGTAGATTTTGGGTTGTTTCGTTTTTTTATTCACGCCTATATCAGAGTAGACTGAGAGAGCCCAGCGTCAAAACATTGCGTTTCACATTTTCTGCCTATTTTTTGAGATATTAAGTGGCGGAACTAAACGCCGCGCTTTAATTTGTTACCTCAGAGAATATTAATAAATAATAATTCATTGCTCCTAGCGAGGATCGTACCCACAACGACGACGATGACGCAGCTTTTAACTGCGTTTTTTAAAATACTTGTATAAGTGCAAATGTCCTTTAAATTATACAGTGACATCAATATTTTAAATATTCCTTTAATTGTAGACTTCCTTAATCCTGATGTACACGTAACTAAAACATGCCAGCAATGAGCTTTTACACAACAATTTTAATTTATCACTTTTGTGCAAACAATTTTTTATAATATTTTTTTATTTATTACTTTAGTATCGTATCACTAGGTACTCCTAACACTAGGTTCCCAGGTTCCCGACTCCGGTATGTGTGGTACCTACAGTGAGAAGCTATTAGGTACATTTACTCCTAGTTATCAAAATAAAACACAAGAACTAAAAAAACGTCTTAAATTGATGGATCATTGAACCAGCAACCACCACGTTTATTCATACAACACCTATCGGCATCGATGAGTATCTCACGTCAATTAATATTATAAATTGAAAACCGATTGCCACAAAGCTGGTATTTAATGAAGCTATTTAATTGATATACTATCTAGCCTAGGTCTATCTAAGTCTGGGATCGTGGAGCTCATAATTCTGCCTTCAAAAGCTAAAATATGTCAGTCAATATGTAAATAAGATTGTAATTATGTGGTTGCCTCCATATTAAATTGCAAGCGCGGTTGCCAACAAAATGATAAGCCTCATGCATAAAGATAGAGCAGCCGCCGGAAATTTTCTTTGTCGTGAACGCACCTTACGATGAGGCCTGCCCACTGCATGTTTGCGAATAACTGTTTATTTTAAGCACTGTTTATTTTAAACGTTTTTTTACTTTCACGCTGTATCCCGCATATAGCAGGGTAGGTCGTCGAAACCTAATGTTAAGACACTCCGTTCCCCATTTTCCGCTTAATTTTTGAGACATTGTGTGTTGAGTGGCGGAGCCCAACGCCGCACTTTGCCTTAATACCAAAGCAAAGAAAAAAATATGAATAAATAATTATTAATTCCTCCAGTTCCATTAGGACAGCGTTTGACTGTGTGGGTTTGATTCCCACTCACAAATTTTAACTATTCTAGCGAGGCAAACCGTCACTGTTTGTCACTCAACTCACAAAATAGAAATACGACATAATAATAACGACGGAGAGCTGAGTGTCTCAACACTAGTTACTCTCAACTCAACTCTAATCTGCTGTAAGGCCAATAAAAACAATAAGCTATACAAAAATTCTAAAACCACATTCACAGCTACATACGCTCACTACAGCCAAATGAGGTTGACTTTTTACTTTTAAACAACTCGTCATGTAATTAAAAACAATATCGATTGTTATCTTTGTAGATTCGATACTCATTAACGTTGTTTTAGCGGATAAATGGGTCCAACTGTTGATAATTGTTAAAAATGTAACCTAATTTAAACATTTCTTCTATTTTAACAAGCACATTCGTATCCTTAGTTGGAATTCTTGGGATAGCAATTTTATGTTTTGTCGACGTGCTCTTTGTTTATCAATATATAAAGATACGATAAACTAATAGGTTATTATTATGGCTTATTTGTATTTGACTTATACCCTATTTGTACTTGGATATTTTTTTCTAATTTTTTTATGGTATGGGTTTCTGAGCCTCTAGTTGAGCGACCTTTATTTAAACTATAATTTTCACCTTTAGTAAACCATCTAATAAAAAAACTTTATCTAACAAAATAGAAATGTTAAATAAACGTCACAAAACGAATCCTCGATTACTCAAGCAGGGCAGGTGCGCCGGCGCAACTAACATTGACTTTTCTGCATTTAAAATTAAACATTACATTTTATATTCAATACATTGTTGAAAACAACCTTATTTTTACAACTATAAAGTATAATATCAACTACAATTTTACAACTAGATGTACCTATAATATAAATATATTTATATAACCACGAGCTCGTACATTCGCGGCGACTACCGCCTAGATGCGTGAAGAATATCAAACCAGGCTTCATATAATTAACCACTAAACAGTTGGAACATCGCTGCATCGCATCCTGTCGTATCATGTGAATATTTTATTAAGATTCTTATCGAGTTTACAAATACGTAGACATTTTGCTGGTATGAGTTAATGCTGAGCTTAACGGGCCCCGAGTACGGTACTGCAATAAATAAGATTACTTAGGGAAGTTTTAATTTTAGCTTAAGTTAGCTCTAAGATGTACTCTACTCTAAGATTTATATAAGGTTGTCAGTTATAACTTTTTTTCTTTAGTTTCTGATTGTGTCCCGGTTGCCGCGCAAAACGCTTCAATCTGTCTCGAATACATAGCATGGTAGGTAGAGGTATCTAGTGTTAAGACAGTCATTCTCCCATGCTCCGCCCAATTTTTGAAATAATAGTGTTAAGTGGAAACTCAACGCCCGACTTTGTTTTTTTACCAGAGCTAAGAAATGAAAAATAAGAATTGAAATAATTTATGGAAAAAATAGTTTTAATTATTTACATATAAAACAATATCTATAATAATATTTATACTGAATTTAATCATCCCTACTAAATACGTCCTAACTGTAATACACCGGCTTACGCATGTATCTAACAAGACAAGAACCGAATAAAAAGTTCAAAATAATATTTTCCTTATACGTTGCCAATACAGAAACAATCTCATACACAGTTTATCGATTCGACACGCCGGCTAGGCAATTAAACGTCTAAACAACGAATAGTACAACAGCAACAGTATTTCATTTTAGTATGGCCTTAGTATTTAATATTTAAATTTTTATATGGCCACAATGTTACGAATATTTTTTCATTTACTTGCTCTAGTAACGAGGCAACGCCTTCAGAATTCGAAGGAAGTTTGGGAACGGTCATAATGGGAGCGGAATGTCTTTACATTAGGTTCCGCGTTTCCCTTTACCTACCGTGATATGTGCGGGATACAGCGTGAAGTTAGTTAAGTTAAGTAAAAAGATATCAACACTAAATAAGGAAAGAAGATTTTCTATGCCACATGTTGTTGCATGAGTACTGGAATCTGAAACCGAAGGCTGCCTTTTGTTTTTGAGGGGCAAAATAAAAAAAAATATAAAAGCAGTTTCACCCTTTTTCCCGCAATATGCAGAGGAAACCTAGTGCTAAAACACTCCGTAGCTACCCTATTTTCCCAACACTACAAATATTATGTACTGACTGGCCAAGCTCAACGCCGCACTGTGCCAGATCCGAGCTGGGCTCGAACCCCCAACCATCGCGTTACCCAGTTACCATAACTATTTTCATTATTTTAAATGATCGATAGGCAACAGTTATTAAGAAAACATTACAGTACATTACGCGTTCTGTAATCTAGTAGAATTGTGGTCACATTAATAACAAACAGAGAGTTAAATTATAAGGCATTAATTCAAGAATTCCATTATTGCAGAAAGGTTTACAAGTCGATTATGGACATTCATATTTTACACGTATTAAACATTTCCATGTTGGGTGTACCATTATATCTAATGTTAAATGCAGATACTTATTCTGATGTATTGTTTTAAAATAAATATTAAAATCAGCTTCACGCTGTATCCCGCACACAGCAGGTTAGGCAGAGGGAACCTAGTGTTAAGACCATACCGTTACCCACTTTCTGCCGGATTCTGGTAGCATTGCGTGTGGTTGTTTGGTACCAGTGGCAGAACTCAACGCCGCGCTTTGCCTCGACACCAGAGCGAAGAAATATAAATTTAAGTAAATATTTCATCTTGTCAAGTGGGGATCGAACCCACAACCAGTCGATTTACATTCACATTTTGTGCCACTGCGCTACGACGGCCTCAAATATAAATTTAACATTTAACACTAAGCCTATATAAAACGTTTTAGTACACCTAAAATTATATTATAGCTTTATTATAGAATACACGTTAGTTATTACAATAAAATCCAAATAAATACTAAACCTACTTAGGATCCCGGCACACCTAACGGTCACAGGTTAAAAGTTTCGATAGCCATAGATGAGTTATAGCTTTTGCTACCAAATAATGAAATGCTCATTTATCATTGCATTTACTTATTTATAGGGTTATATCTTTATGACTAAAACGTGCACAATTCTTCAAGACGATGGGTGATGAAATGACAATCGGTATAGCTATACCGAGGCTTCGAATATAGAGTTATTAATCTTAGTAGCTAAATAAATTAAAAGCAAAAAATCTTTTTTAGAAAAAGCTTTTATTTAAACGATTTAAAAAGGAGAAAATAATTTTTTTTCTTTTAAATTTTAACTATCATAAAAGCTTGTCGCACGATTTACTTTCGTAAATAAACCAGTACTAATTTAATTATGTAAAATCTGTAAAAAGTTTAAAATTAAAAAGTTTTAATTTTATATAACATTGATTAACGCGACAAGCTTTTTATTAGAGTTAGTTATATTTTTATTAGTTTTTATATAACATAGAGTTATTCCCATTCTCCGCACTAGTATAGGGGCCGGTACGTTTAGGAGGATCTATACTTCTATATTAACATTATAAAGTTTAAGAGTCTATTTGGTTGAAAGCGGCAATCTTTGTATTTATTGGTCCAAATTAAAATATTATTTTTGTCTTATATCGACCAATTTTCGAGAAAAGCTATCATACTCGAGATGTAGGCGAAAACTAGTTAAATGTTAAATTATCTTCACGTTCTTACGGAAATTTCACTTTCATACTTATCGCATTCAAAACTTGTATACAGTTAACGACCCGCGCACTTCCTAAACATATTATAGTAAAAATAATAATAAAACACTAAATGAAAACCTTTACTAGCTCTTATAGTTTTTTCATTATTTCTTATAGCACATTATACCTCCATACCACATACATTGTAAGACATATAACAGTATATACTATAGTAGTTCCATGTAGGTACTAATCACAAACGCACTCTGAAAAACAGCACTCAAGCACTAATAAAATTTAACGAGTCGAATATAGATTTATAACATTATATTACAGTATTACATACAAAATAAATAAATAAAACACTGAAATGAGTAATTAAATTTAATTGAATGTTTTTCAACATATTTTACATATTTGAATTGATTCATACCACCCAAATAATATTAATAACGCCTTAGAAGAGCGAAGCTAGTATGGAGTTGTTGTCCTATGCTCTAACTCTGCCTAACTCACAAAATAGGTACTCTACTCCTACCTAATTGTACCATTGTTTATTCCTGTGTAGGATTCAAGATAAAATTAAATTAATAAAATTTTAATTTGATATTGTTATCTTAATTATTTGAAGCGTATCAGCGTTGAGTGACCACTCAACACGCAATGTGTCGCGACGAAAATGGAGAACGTAGTGTCTTAACACTAAAATATAAAGCACGAATATAAAAAAATATAATTAATATTTTAAGTTCCCAACACAATGAAAATTCTAAAATAAATTAATCTATTTTCATCCCATATAATCGTTTCTTTATTATAATAGAATTTATAAACGACATGCTTAAAATATTACCGCCTACAGTATTAGTCAACACTACGGGCTAAGTACCGCGATTTGAATACAAAAGGTATTCGCTTGTATCACATATTATATTATGTATTGTTTTAATAAATGTTTTAAACCACCGCCTTTGTTATTCTTAAGAACATCCATTATTTTACGCCCTTGAGGAAGATGAAGCTTGATATTGCGCTTTAAAATTAATATATTGAAACTGCACCTTATAATCTGTTTAATGACGGTTCGTTTTGTAAAAAAAATATGAGAACAAATTTAATAATATTAAAGATATTTTTCTTTATATGGATATAGTGACTATTTTTGTACTGACATGCTATATTCCGCAGCAGAGTAAGCAGAAGGTGTCACTGTGTCAAGAAGATCTCTGAGATCTATCTCTCCTCTCTCTCTCGAGAAGAGGAAGGATTAAATAAATAAAATAAAATAATTTTTTTTATATATTTTTTTATATATTGTGTAAATCTAAATTAATGGGATACAAAAATAATTTCTCACAAATATTATCTATAGCTACTGGCATTGTATGCTGTAATACAGATTAAAAAAATAAAATACTCTGTATTTTTTTTCTATTAATAGTAATATTTTTTTATGAACATATTAATAAAAAAATATAAAAAAACGAAAACATTGTAATAAATTTTATTAATTTATCAAAAACACAAGTAAATACAAAATTCCATACTAAAACCAATTCATTTATAAAATGCAACGCATGCATATTTGAACATGTCTCGTCTCGACCACTTCCGCAGCTATGACAGGAAGTCATGGATATAATGGCACATAGTCACATAGTATTTGTCTGCCTAATATAGACTCTCTCTCTCTCTCTCTCTCTTATAGATGAGCCATATCTTTATTTAGGATTAAGCTACCTAGTGTTTTAAATTGTACCTAGTGTTTTAAATTCGAGTCTTAATTAAAATCGATATTGTTACCGTATATGTATACAAGGGAAATCGTTGAAGTATAGTTTGTCAGTATTATTTAATATTTTTATATTTTATTTGTTTTATGGAACTATTGTATTAACATTTAAAAAAAAAATCAATTAATAAATCCTTTAACCTTTGTCTTTAATTTAACCATTATTTAAAAAATAAACTTTTCTTAACTATTATAATAACTTGCAAAAATATTTCAATAAACAAAATTAAATAAGCTTTTAGTGTAATATAAATATTTTTTTAATATTATTTTTAACATATTTTAATATGAGCATCGCTATTATATTTATTAGATGCAGTTAATAAACTGCTGGGCATGGAAAAGGGGCATTTTAATAGTAAATTCTAATTGTGAATAGTGAACATGGTGTTTCATTTACGTGCTGGGATAGTATGCAAATATACCAAACTGTAAAACGATTGGGTTAATACTGGTCCATATAATTTATGCCACAGGTGTCAACTCGACAGGTTGTGGGTTCGATTGCCACTCGAGGAAATTAAATATTTAATATTTTAATTAACTCGCTCTGATATCGAAGCGAAGAAAAAACCGCTCAACATGCAATGTCTACAGAATTCGGTGTTAAATGGGAAAGGGAAGTGTCTTATTAGGTACGGAGTGTCTTAACACTAGATATAAAAGTTCCCTCTATCTAGTGATATGCAGGGTGAACGTAAAAAAAAATAGAATACTGACAATAAATTAAAATAGCTAACAAAAACTGAACTTTATTACGTTTAAAACTATTTTTATGGCACTAAGTAAAAGGCATTAAGGCAGCTTGCATTTAGATAAGAACGAATGTTTACGATTGCTATTATAAATACATTAATTTTATATCTTTGCATAAACTGTCTTTGAACAAATTACATAATACTTATCTCTCCTTTGGTTCCAGTAGTTTTGAAGCTGATAGAATTTTAATATGAAATCTTATACGACTTGCTGGAATCGTAAAATTAATGAACGAATTTAATTGTCCATGCAAAACTTAAGTTTTATAAAAGAGGCATAGATTTTCAAATATTACACTATTTTTGTTTAATATTTAGTGAAAACCATATACATTCTTTTGTGTTTTTCTTAATACGTCTTAAAAAGATGTTTATTGCAGGTAACTTCTTATTAAAAATAGATTTAACAAAAAATTTTCACATATTTACGGAAATTTGGCAACTTACAGAAAAAAATACATATTGCACAATAAAAAGCATATTCCATAGTAATTATCATATCAATGTCAAAATAAAAAAAAATAAAACCAGTTTAATTTATAAGTGACATTAGAGCACATCTAACTTATGTTAATACTTACGTGACAAGTTCCTATGAATAAAATGAATGGATTTAAATATATAATGAAGATGCAAGAAGTTTATGTAATATAACTAGCTAGTATTATTAATATGTATCTTTTAGAAGTATTACTTAAAGTTGATTTGAAAAAGACGTTTTTGATTGTTAAAACGTATTCATTTTAAACGATAGATAACTAGTTAATAAAATAAGATAGAAAACTTCACAATCCACTTTTTTTAACAAAATAATCAGAAACAGAAATCTTAAAACAATTGCTTATTCTCCCAAATGAGACTCGAACCTACAACCGTCGCTAACAGCCTTACGCTTCCTAATTTCTTTTACCAAACATTTTATTAATAATATGGAAGATCTAAGTTAATATAATTTTTAATTTAATTCCACACATATCTAAATTCTTTCCACTTATCTAAAATTCAGACAGCCAGCAGAAAACGGAGAAGTTTGACACTATGTTCTCTTTGTCTTCGACAATGATTGAAAAACAAATGAAACTTTTGTGCAATGATGCTAGAAAAGCTTTTATTTTTTTTTCATCAGCCTATCGCCCTCCACTGCTGAACGTAGGCCTCCCTCATCAAGCGCCAACCATTTCTTTTCGCATTGTTCTCATACAATTATAAAATCCAATCTATAATATCTTACAGAGAGAGAGAACAGACACAATTTTCTAAATATTTATTAGAAAACAAAAGCAGATCAACAGTAATTATCTAACTTTAACAGAATTAAAACGGCATCCTACCATACCTATCCATCGCAATGGCAGTGCAAATATTTTTCGTTGAATAAAAACGACTACTGCGAACCGCAATCAACCCCTGTGTTGGATAAAAAAAGACTATCGTGGAACCTTCGTCAAGTGACCAATTAGAGGTGGAGAGGTAGGTTTTGCCTCTCCCGTATAGAGGTAGAGGTATAGGTAGAGAGAGGTACCTGTATGTAACCCACCCATTGTGATTGCTTCAATTTTTAAGTGTTAGACGAGTACTGTACGCTCTGTTGATACATTTGATGGGATTTGAAGGGTTGGTTTTAAAAATAACTTTGCTATGTGAAAAACTGAAAATAGACAATATTTTTTGAATAGCAATGGATAGAAGGTATAGTAGTACATGAAGAACGGTAGATAAACGTTATTTGTTTTGGTTAAACGGAGCTTTTTTGAAAAATAAAGTAACAATAGACAGAATAAGAAATAGTGTTCAGGACATATATGAATAGAGTACTTTACCTAAATAATTAACAAAATACATAGATTTTTCTTTGATTAATAATCATTAAAATATTTATTCTAAAAGACTATTTATTTTTCCTAATTTAAGAAAAATATATCGAAATTTTAAAATACCAAAAAAGCCTATTTTAAATTGTATTAACACACATGTTTTGAAAATAAAATAAAAGTCAGGAAAAAAGTTACTTATATTTTGTATACCTATCTATTACTGTCACACTTTTCATAACGCGACATATAACTAAATCACAAAAGAATTTTCTTTTAAAATGTACGCTGTATTCCAGTTCTCTCACATAGCAGGCAAGGAAACCTGAGAAAATAATGTAAAGACACTCCGTGTTTAGCAAATTAGTAAATAAATCGTTAAATTTGCTTATTAATTAAACAACTATCTGATATTTCTTACAAACAATTTTAAGGACAAAAATAAAATTCACAATATTTCATGCTAATACAACTTCTATGCAGCATTGGCTATTTCGCAACGGAACTAATATATCAATAAGTTACTTACATTAGTTTCAATCAGTTATTATCACCTACCATTTGTTACAACGTTAAGAAACTCCACATATTCATTATGATTTTTACTCCACAAGTTCGATGTTTTTGTCAATTATAGCATAGATAACTCACATTTAAATAATATATAGGTAAATATAATGTTAGTATAGTTTTTTTTTAAGTTTTATAACTTAAACTAAACTTCAAATTTACAATTTATAATATCCCAAAAACACAAAAAAAATGTAGCAATAGTGAACGTGAAGAATAGAGAACGTGGCTATCCTATTGAATAGCCACGTTCTGTACAATTTTCAAAAAGCTATTTTCAATAGATAGCGAAAAATAATAGATTTTTTTAATTATATGTATAAATTATTAAAATCCTATCCTGATCCCAGAGATATTTTCTATTAGATATAATTTGATAGAATTTGCACCACCAGGGCATATATCTACTATTATTTTCAGTTTCCAAAGGCTCGGTCCTCATTTGTCACACCTTAATGATCGATTGGCGAACTCTCAGTCTCAGGTAGAGCATTTCCTGGTGCTGGTCCAAATGTCGTGTAATTGATAAATGGACTATTGATTTAGAGATACACTTCTAAATCATTATTCAATATCTAGAAACTAATTTCTGAGACATAAATGTTACTTATTTTATTTATTTAAGATGTATTGAAAAATAATCATTTGTTTATTAATTACTTTCTTTATTTACCCTTGAAGAATTTATTATCAAAGATAACCTTACCTAACCAAATTTTGACCTTATGGAACCTACAACCATACCAAAAGCGATACAGCAAAACATTTCAATATCTAAACTAGACTATCCATTTAAAAACCCTCTCATCCAAGACGTTAGCAAACATTCTAAGAAGTAAATGAAATTCAAATCTCATTCCATTTAGCTCTAACAGTTTCTACATACAATATAATTGGCCTAATTGATAATATGCTCGACTATGTAAAGCGGGAGGCCATTACAGCATCCGGGGGGCAGTTCAACTATCTAATACCGTTTATTATTTTCTTGTATCAAAATTAACGCTCTTATGACCAATAATTTTACGTTAGCAACTTTCCTTTCCTGTCGTGAGTTATTTTGTTTGAATGTTAAATGGAATTTGTAACGATGCATTTACTTACTTTCTGTTGACAAGTATTGAATGTCTTAATCTGTGTTATATTTAGTTACGTTTCTTTAATTGTTATAATATAAGTTGATTATTATATATTTTTTTAAATATAATGAATTTATAGCAATTTCATTATTTTTTTTAGCTAAAAAATAATTTTAAATGTATGCAGTTCGCAGAGTATAGCGTATAATAAATAAAAGTATGTAAAATATATATTTAAAAAAACTATACCGAACTTACAATATTTCTTTAAACTATATATATTTTTTTAAAGATCACATTTTTTCAGCTTCACGCTGTATCCCGCACGCAGCTGAGAAAACTGAGGGAACCTAGTGTTAGGGAACCTCCGTATTCCGGAGGCATTGTGTGTTGAATGGCAGAACTCAACGCCGCAGTTTGCCCCTTTACTTTAATTTATTATTTATCAATATTTTTATTTATTTTCAAAGTTTAATTTAAAGCGACTGGCAAAAGCTACGTTAAACATAAAATTGAAAAATTATATATCAAACATGAGAAAATTAACACATTACGTTCCCGCTTGTCATCAGACATGATTACTACTTAAATGATAAAAATCTCTCAATTAAATCCACCCATGTGGGTTTGTTAAGTAATGCGTATTCAATTTTCACCATCACTCTAATTGTTACGCACCATATATGAAGTACAAAGTGTACGTCTATATAACTGTAACCGGTTTCTGTTTAGTTGGTAAAGTAATTTAGTTAAAAAGATAAATATTAGATAAATTATCTTTTAAAAAGCTCNTCCATTTAAAAACCCTCTCATCCAAGACGTTAGCAAACATTCTAAGAAGTAAATGAAATTCAAATCTCATTCCATTTAGCTCTAACAGTTTCTACATACAATATAATTGGCCTAATTGATAATATGCTCGACTATGTAAAGCGGGAGGCCATTACAGCATCCGGGGGGCAGTTCAACTATCTAATACCGTTTATTATTTTCTTGTATCAAAATTAACGCTCTTATGACCAATAATTTTACGTTAGCAACTTTCCTTTCCTGTCGTGAGTTATTTTGTTTGAATGTTAAATGGAATTTGTAACGATGCATTTACTTACTTTCTGTTGACAAGTATTGAATGTCTAAATCTGTGTTATATTTAGTTACGTTTACCTAATTGCTATAATATTAGTTGATTGTTATATATTTTTTTATAAAATAATTAATTTATAGCAATTTCCTTATTTTTTTTTAGCTAAAAAACAATTTTAAATATATGCAGTTCGCAGAGTATAGCGTGAAAATAAATAAAAGTATGTAAAATATGTATTTGAAAAACTATACCGAACTTACAATATTTCTTTAAACTATATATAATTTTTTTAGAAATCACATATTTTCAGCTTCACGCTGTATCCCGCACACAGCTAGGTAAACAGAGGGAACCTAGTGTTAAGACATTTCGTTTTCCACTTTTCGCCAAACTCCGAAGGCATTGTGTGTTGAATGACAGAACTTAACGCCGCACTTTGCCCCGATATTTTTATTTATTATTTATCAATATTTTTATTTATTTTCAAAGTTTAATTTAAAGTGACTGGCAAAAGCTACGTTAAACAAAAAATTGAAAAATTTTATATCAAACATAAGAAAATTAACACATTACGTTCCCGCTTGTCATCAGACATGATTACTACTTAAATGATAAAAATCTTTCAATCAAATCCACCCACGTGGGTTTGTTAAGTAATGCGTATTCAATTTTCACCATCACTCTAATTGTTACGCACCATATATGAAGTACAAAGTGTACGTCTATATAACTGTAACCGGTTTCTGTTTAGTTGGTAAAGTAATTTAGTTAAAAAGATAAATATTAGATAAATTATCTTTTAAAAAGCTCTTATCTTTTTTCAGCGTGGTGTGATTCATCCCTTATTTTTTCTACAGAAAATCTACGTCATATTTGATGCAACTAAAAGTCAGTGTCTACCAGTATAAGATATGATTGAAAAGATAATAAAAGAACTCAGAAGAACACGTATTTTCCCCCCATTTTGATAATACACAGCTCGGCGTTGAGTCCCACCACTCAACTAGAAACGTTTGCACGAGTTTTGCAAAGCGGAAAACAGAATGTTTTGACACTAGACCTACCAAGCAGATATGATGTGATTCGATATATATACATATAAATTATTTCTTAAATGTCTATTAATTTCTTATTGGTAAATAAAACAAAGCTATAAGACATTTACTTGGAGAACTAAATAATTATCTCATCACAAAAAGGAAGTGTGTGGCATCCATCAAGTGAATGGTGTTCGAAGAATTTCCGCTCGGGTTAAAAAATGCCATTTCAAAAGACGGACCGTTCTATTAGACGTTCATTAGCGGCTTTGATTTAATAGATAGAAATTATTCTTTGGGAAACGAGTAAAACTTTATACATTACGTAGAAAGAAAATATAAAAAGATAGAAATGGAAAATAAAGGGATTCAACATATTACGAGACTAGAGTAATTCATTACCCCAAACGGGAATCGAAGCCACTACCGGCGCGTTTACATTCAAGCGGCACCATATTCGATTCCCATTCGAGGAAATGAAATATTTAATAATACCATTTCTTCGCTCTGGTGACGAGGCAAATTGCGGTGTTGAATTCCGCCGCTCACCACGCAATATCTCGAATAATCCGCGGAAAGTGTGGGACGGAGCGTATTAACACTCGGCTCCCTCTGCCTACCCTACTAAACGCGGGATACAGCGTGAAGCTGAAAAAAAAGACTTAATAGATAATAACTGATTTTTTTTTATTTTATTAGTAGTATGGCTCGCTCTCTTTAATATTCTACCAGCTAAGCGATGCGTGAAGTGGGGAACGGGAGTTCTTAACACTAGGTTCCCTCTGCCTCCTCTGCTGTATGCGGAATAAAACGTGAACCTGTTTTTTTTCTAAGCGATGCGCAATTATCAACTGAAAATATTATTAATAATTCATATTTAAGAACATAAAACTGCCATTTTGATAGTCAGCTACAAAATTAGACAAATGATGAATAGATCACGCCACCAACACTAATATTATATACATAAATAAAGTGGAGTCACGCTTCTAAATGTCGACTATTAACATTACTAAGATCACGCTTTTGTCTTATTTGTCACAATGTTATACCGCTTATTAGAATATGGTATATTAATATAAAATTACCGTAATATAGATAATTTGAGACGGGAGAATGAAATATTGGTAACGAGGCAAAGTGCGGCGTTGGGTTCCGCCACTCAACACGCACCTCCAGAATTTGGCGGAAAGTGAGTAGCGACGTCTCTTTACAGCACTCCGTACCCCATGGTACAGATTACCTTAAGATTAGGTCCCCACGTTCCTTCTGTCTACCCTGCTGCCCTGGCTACCCTGGCTATTCTTCTACAGAGGATACAGCGTGAAGCTGAAAAAATAATAAAATTTATTATATTGTTGCACACAAAAATATATATNAATGTCTATTAATTTCTTATTGGTAAATAAAACAAAGCTATAAGACATTTACTTGGAGAACTAAATAATTATCTCATCACAAAAAGGAAGTGTGTGGCATCCATCAAGTGAATGGTGTTCGAAGAATTTCCGCTCGGGTTAAAAAATGCCATTTCAAAAGACGGACCGTTCTATTAGACGTTCATTAGCGGCTTTGATTTAATAGATAGAAATTATTCTTTGGGAAGCGAGTGAAACCTTATATATTACGTGAAAAGAAAATATAAAAAGATAGAAATGGAGAATAAGGGGATTCAACATATTACGATTTGATGCAGAGAGCAAGGAAACTAGAGTAATTCATTACCCCAAGTGGGAATCGAAACGGCACCATGTTCGATTCCCACTCAAGGAAATTAAATATTTAATAACGGCTCCCTTTGCCTACCCTACTAAATGCGGGATACAGCGTGAAAAAAAGACTTAATAGATAATAACTGAAAAACTTTTATTTTATTAGTAGTATGGCTCGCTCTCTTTAATATTCTACCAGCTAAGCGATGCGCGGAGTGGGGAACGGGAGTATCTTAACACTAGGTTCCCTCTGCCTCCTCTGCTGTGTTCGGAATAAAACGTGAACCTGTTTTTTTTTCTAAGCGATGCGCAATAATCAACTGAAAATATTATTAATAATTCATATTTAAGAACATAAAACTGCCATTTTGATAGTCAGCTACAAAATTAGACAAATGATGAATAGATCACGCCACCAACACTAATATTATATACATAAATAAAGTGGAGTCACGCTTCTAAATGTCGACTATTAACATTACTATGATCACGCTTTTGTCTTATTTGTCACAATGTTATACCGCTTATTATAAAATGGTATATTAATATAAAATGACCGTAATATAGATAATTTGAGAAGGAAGAATGAAATATTTAACATTTTCATATCCTAGCTCTGGTAGCATATCAAAGTGCGGCGTTGGGTTACGCCACTGAACACGCAACTCCAGAATTCGGCGGAAAGTGAGGAGCGACATCTCTTTGAAGGTACCCCATAGTACAGATTACCTTAAGATTAGGTCCCCACGTTCCCTCTGTGTACCCAGCTGCCTTGGCTACTCTGGCTATTCATCTACAGAGGATACCGTATGAAGCTAAGGAATAACAAAATTTCTTATATTGTTGCACACAAAAATATATATAATTTTAACATAGTATATAATAAACCTATCACACTCCGGCGAAAATCTATACATATATGTACCTACGTCTATACCTATAGAATATAGATATATAGAATCATCTTTTTTATAAATCAATTATTCTCCAAGCATTATAATCACATTTGATGGATTAACACAACCAAAAGTAACAGTTTCTAACAACTGTTCAATAACACCAAACCAAAACTGAAATACAAACTTAAAAACGCCATCTTGAATCCTTAGCGTTCTTCACCACCACCACCACCTCCAGCACGTGTAAACACCTTATAAGGTTGATTGAGAAATATCGAGATGGCAAAAACAGTATTTAGTTTCGTAGCTACGATAATCGACGGCTTACCTGTAAATTGGTGCGAAGTACAGTGTACTAAGCTTTAACTACGGACTTACAAACAATAAATTTTAATAATAGCTAATAATGTCCGCGCTACATTTCCCTTGTGTAGATTTATACTTTGACATTAGTAGTTGATTCTAGAGTTTGTATTACGATGCATACATTCTTGCATATACATAGGTTTATAGTTAATAAATTAGTAGGAATATATTACTGGTATGTTTTTAATAGTTTATGATATATTAATGTGGTTTTTAAATAAAATGAAAATAAATTATAAATAAGAATATTAAATGCTTAGAATAAGTTCAAATTTAATGAAATATTTACAAATATATATAAAGTGAGGATCCTTAACTCTAAGCTCTGGCTACCCGCTGCGAAAAAAGATCACAGCATCACGCTACTATATTGAAAACCGGCCTTTTTGTAACACAATGCCTTTTCTAGTAAAAGTGTATAAAAAGGATAAATTGCGATTTTTTTTAATGATATCAGCGGGAATAACACAAGGTACCTAAGTCCACAGTCTTGCTAATGTATTTCTCTGTTTTTCTCCTTTTTTCTTTACACATTCCCCACACATAAGTCCATTAAACCTAGCTTTACCTACACAATTTTTTCACTATACTTTCTAAAAAAATATAGAAATTTAGTAATTGTTATAATATTATAGTTGAACGAGCGGTAAAGATGCAATGGCCGTGAGAAATTCAAGTAAACGACTCATATAAATCAACTGTAAAGTAAAAATATTTATTAATCGCCATTTCGATGACACATTAATTGAGAATACAAACAAACATAAATCAATATATTAAAACGCCATATTGGTAAAATCGTTTATAAATAAAAAAAATATATTAAAAAGGCATATCACGAACAAAACATTTAACAGCACTCTGTTACCTACCTTCTATATTCATATAATTATACATCTAGGGTTTAGCGTAATCAATATGATTAAAAACATAATTGCACCCATTTACTTATACGGAATTGATAAAATCAATGGAGCTTCGTGGACGAGAACAGCTGTATCGAAAAGCACTAGTCTTATAGGAATAAAGGTTAACTTAACAGAGATAAACCATATTCTCCAAGCCACGGTATTATAGCATCAATAATAATAAATCATAATAACAGGTTACTATGGGATTTCATTCTCGAAATTAATGTACACTCATTATTTCACACCGGAAAGATAAAGGTGAGCGGAGTGAATAATGCGTGCGGAGAGAGATTTTTATAAGGCACAATAAAACGTTTGCTTGTTGATCTCTTTTAATTTTATAAATATAGGATCTTATTGTTTGTGCTATACTAGCAGTTAGTACTGGTTTTCCTTTGTTGAAAATAATGTTATTTTAAAATTTCGAAATTTTTAAACTCGTTTTGAAGTTCACGATAGCTTTTTGGAAGATATTTTCAATTTCGCGTACTAGTTAAATAAAGTGAAGATTTCGCCACTTTAAACACAACGTCTGATCAACAGAAAATACAGAACGGACGGAGTGATGTGTCTCTTTCTACCATATTATGCTAAAAAAATAATATTTAAAATCATTTAACTCACACACTAATTTCACGCTAGTTTAAAGGGACTTCAAACATGCAGTCTAGTCTGCTTTTAAATATTTTAGCCAGTCATTCAGAAAAACCTTTGAAGTATTAAATTAATTGATACAAAAAAATATCAAAAGTAAAACTTAGGATTCCGAATAATATCGTTTTCATCATAAAGGGTGTCTACATAATAGTACATCATAACATTAGGTTCCCAGGTTCCCTCTGCATTTGCTATGACTAGGATACAGCGTGAAGCTATGATATCAGCGGGAGTAATACTGAAATAATTCTTGTTTTTTGGTCCCCCTTTCCTTTTTTGCATGGCATTATGTAATTTTCTTTTAAATCGTTTATCATATTTACCTTGTAATATAATAGTTAAAAAAACTGTTATTTTAAGCATCACTGTACCTCTGCAACTTGAACTCTGCCTATGGATGTTCCATAACGATACGCCGTATCGAGTTAGATAATAAAAACAAATAAGCTTATGCCAATACAAGTAAAGTTTCCTTCAACAGATATTAAAATTACAGAAAGTTACAATAATAGTCTACCTGGCGCTACTATCGAACTAATTTAATGTTATCACCTAACACGTATCGTATATATAAATTCGTAGCTGACCTTTCAGCGATGTGTTTATAGATCTAGTTTCAACGTATGTAATCTATATATATATATAAAAGGACTTGTCCTCACTGACTGAGGTAAGACGCACGCACAGCCGTAACCACTGTGCGTAGAAACGTGAAATTTGGACAAATGTTTACTTTCGTAATCTGGACATCCACTAAGAAGGGATTTTGTCAAATTTTAACCCTAAAGGGATGAAATAGGGGTTCAAAGTTTGTATGGAAAAAAAATTAAATCGGCACGGACATTTAAAAAATTTGAAATTCAGACTATTAAAAGTATTTAATTGAACACATGTTTCATGGTTTTCTAGAATTCTTCCCCTAAGGGNTAAGCTAGCGAAGCTGCGCGCGTCCGCTAGTATATTATAAAGGAATGTTAGTCTAGAAAATATTGGTTAGTTAGTCTAGAGTCTAGATACTATGTCAAATAATGGCCTTATTAGTACTGATGAGTTGTGGGCAACAGGCTGGGGCACAAGAGTGCGATTGTAACAGCGACAGTGTTGGATTCGATTCGCATTCGGGGGAATGAAATATTTAATATTTTCATTTCCTCGATTAGCATTGATAACGATGCAAAGCGCGACGTTGAATTCTGCCATGGATTCTAACGTCGGACAATGGGGAACGAAAGTGTCTTAATGGGAACTTAGTGTTTAGACACTAGGTTCCTCTGCGTACCCTGCTATCTAAGGGTATTCCTTGCTGGCTTGCCTTGCTTAAAAAAGGAACCTAAGTATATTAAACAGTTGCCTGGTCACCAAGCAATGCATACTTTGAAGTCGATAGCAAGCTGGGTAGCAGCGTGTGACTGCATAATCCAACATATGACATTTCCAAAGGTATATTTCAATTAAGCGGTAAGTTCTGATGTAGTAAAAAATGATTATAATAAAGAAACTATAGATATATGTTTTGACTTAATTTTTCCAATGATTCTGATATTTTTCTATACTGTATGTACTATACAAATCACTATTTTTTCAAAAATATTAATTTATAAAAATATATTGTTAAAACCATATATATATATATATATATATATATATGTGTGTGTGTGTGTATTCAAACATAAACAAGTGATAAATCAATGGAAAACAGAACAAAATACCACAAGCGATTAATTAAAATAGTTTATAAAGCGCATTTCAGAGTTACGGATGCAGATTCATTTAACATCAAATAGCACACTTTAGTATTTCTTCATACCATTACGTACACTCAGAATAAATTATGAGCATTACAGTACCTCATTAGCGGTAGTGAGAGGGAACCTATTTTAGAGCTGGTGACGACACTAGGGAACAGATGCATATACCTACTTGAAATTAATATCTGTGGCTTGAGTGACTAAGAATGTACCTAAATTTTGTTTTGAAAAACATATATGAAGATCACATTTTTTATAAATATAGAAATAAAAATACAGATATTGTATAAATTTATATATATATACGTATTATGTACATTCACCAAAAAATGTATACTTGGCACAATTCAATTTTCCGATGTGTCAAACAACGTTTAAAATAAACATAAAAGAAAATACATATATAGATTATAAACAATGGACAAATCATTCCGAGAAATTGTATTTTTCTGCACTTCCGTCATCCATCATTCGTCATTAAAAAAAAATCAAATCAGCTTCACACTGTATCCCGCACACAGCAGAGTAGGCAGAGGGAACCTAGTGTTAAGATACTCCATTTCCCACTTTCTGCCGAATTCTGGAGGCATTGCGTGTTGAATGGCAGAACTTACTCTGTGTGTATTATAGAGTGAAGCTAATTTGACACTGCTAAAATATATAAATTATAAAAACCACTTACACAATACTTTATTTACATCATCTAAAGATTTTGTTATAGATATTTCATTAATAAATACATAAATTTTCATCCATTGCGTTCAGTCGAATATGTCAGCAATAACGCCACGAAGGCGCCAATACGTAGGTATAGAGCTAATATTAACAGAGTAGTGTGAAAAGGTTGCAAATTGCAACTTGCAATGTTTTACTTGTATCTATTAATCATAATAAATGCTTCTGTATTACGCATTTATAATTAAATTAACAAAATACAATCATCTATCTAATCTAATTAACGGTTTAAAAATATATAAATAAAATTCCACGCGAATATAGTGTTAAGATACTCCGTTCCTCACTTTCCGCCCAATTCTTGAGACGAAGAGTTGAAAATAATTTATATATTCATTCTCCCGAATAGGATTCGAACCTACAAAATTAGGGGATATTTGATAGCCAATTAACCAACTAGCCAATATATTTCTTCAAATATCTAGTAGAACAAGCTATACGATATATTATAACAAACAAACAAACAGCATTAAGATACAATTTTATAGTTTTTAATTAGCAATGGCACTTTCAGTACTTGTAATATAAACATTTAATTAATATTTAATTATTATCGAGTGTAAATCACTGATATTATCGCAATGCCTCTATTACAGATAAATACTATTATTTATTGAATTTGCTGACCTTTTGTTTGCAATTATTACGATTGCTTAGCAATTCATATCTAGTAATTACTTATATAGCCTACAGTTGTTTTCACGTGCATTACGTTATCATAACTTTTGCCGTATGTTTTTTAATATAAATATCTAAATTAATTGTAAAGTTCCGTATTTTATAGACTTAATGGTTGTAAATTCAATCAACGCTCGAGGTTGTCTTTAGTAATATTATAGAGCTAAAGATTTTGTTTAGTTATCGCGTCAATCCCAGGAACCACCATAGGCCCAAATTTTAAAATCTATTTGTATAGTCCATTCATCGAGGAAGGCTTATATATTATATCACATTAATCGTTTTAATGTACCAAATTTACCTGCGGTCGCAGCTTCCTCCAACACTTGGAATGCTGAAAAATGCTATGAACTGCCATAGATAGCACCATGGAACACCTGCTGCTAGATAGATAGATGCAAAAAATCTAAAAATAACTAGGAGTGGTGTAAACACTACTTCTAGTTATTTTTAAATTTGATCATCATACCATGAAGCAGAAGGCGCAGGTAGTCGTAAGCGAATTGTAAATTCAGGAAGAAAGTGGAGAATGAAAAATCTTGACAGTTCTCCCTGCTCAAACCATTTCATTCATGAAATCAATGCACAGCATTTAATTTTTTAACCCTACTAGATTTCTCGAGTAGGGGTCAAGCCTACAAATAACGTATAAATGATTGAACACTGATTCCATCGCACCACTCACTGACCAGTAGGACCAACGTAACTTGGACCAACCTGGTGAGGATATACCCAAGTTCACAATAGTAGAAACGGCATATATTTTCCACTATACCCCGATTAACCTTTGGCACCGCTTAAGGCACACTAACCTTATTATACCTTGGAGATTATAAATTGAATGTACCCAACAGCCCACAGTTACGTCTAACCGAGACATAACTCTAAGAGTCTAATGCTATATCGAGATGTACAAATTCACGTTTCTATATATCAGCATAGCGGCCACTTAGAAAGTGTGCTATCGAGACGATCATTTATTATAATTGATTGTTTTTCAACCTTTGCACCCAGATAATTGTGTTTTTGTATTTTCCCAGCCTAATGGACAGTAAATCTTTGTTCGTTAAAATTGTTTATGGTTGTATATAGTTGTGAGGATAGGACTGGATAGGCAGGTCGAATCATTACTGAGCATAGAGAAATGATTTATCTTCAATGAATGCTTTGGTAACTATTTGACACAACGCTTGATAGATAAAATAATTTTAAATTAGGAATACCATTTTGATTTTTCTACTAGACGGCAGATAAAGTCGCGGGTAAGATAGCCCCTATATAAGATAAGAGATATAATTCTGTATATCATTCAATTTCCATCAATTCAATTTTCAATCAATTCAATTCTCTATAATAGTTGTATTGGAAAACATATAAATTGTCAATAAATGTATTATAAATTTCTAAAGTACTCAAAAAGTCATCCTTGGAAAATTTCTTTGAAATAAGTAACTAACAGATTCTCAGAATAGATCTCTGGAAGTCTGGACTATGAGAAAGCCACCTAATTGCACCAACTTCAATATTTATGATGTAGTTACACTTTGCAGTTTGTTCCTACGTGTTTAGTAGAAGCTCCGACTAATCTAACACTTCCGTTAGACTTTAACAGGCTCTATTACAAGCTCTCTTCATTAAATATACCTTTCGTCTTTTTTGATGTTAAAATGTTATTTATATCAATAACAAATTTATTTATTTAACGTAAGTTAATCGATTGAAAACTCATGGTTTGTACTTCTGAGCAATTGTCCCAGTCTCTACGAGAGTTTCTAAAATGAGCATTTTTCTGTTCCTTCAGCTTCATACTGTATCCCGCATATAAAACCTGGAAACAGGCCCGCCGTAAGCGGGCGTGCAATGCGTGCACGGCACGCGGACAGCACTTTCCGCCGAATTCTAGACGCATTGCATATTGGAAGGCGGGACTTAACGCCGCACTTTGCCTCGTTACCAAAACAATGAAATTTAAATAACCTGTCGCGTTCACAACAGCACGCGGTGCCCGTGCTTATTCTTTTTTTTTTTATTCTTTAAAAATATGGCTACACTCGCACATGAAGTTATAAAAAATCATTAGACCGACAATTTATAATCTATTAGTATTACAAAACAGCTGATTCATAATAAACTCGTCGCCTGTCACTGTCAACGAGGATCCTTGTTTATTGCATCAGAGATCTTTCTGCTTTTGAAGTAAAAACGTTGAAATATTATTTTTATATGTAAAAACCCTCATTTATATGGTAGCAGCCATATATTTCAAAAGTTGTTCTCGTTAAAATCCAAACTCTTCAGGGGGTCCGTGAGATTGAATACTATCGTGGAATCCCATAGAGTTACAACATATAATGAGCATTAAAACATTAAGTTATAATATTTTTTATTGTTTTATTTCGTAACTCTTTGCTTTTTGTTGGTGTAAATGTGTCGTATTTTTTAAATGTTTATCCATAAAGTCTTGTAAGTCACGATATAGCAACTAAAACAAAACTTTAATACCTATAAACCTAAATAACTATACATAAGAAGTATAGTTTAGTCATAAGTATATTAGGTATACTTAAAAGCTTTGAATAATTATTAGCTATTTAAACTGATCAGGCGCATTGTTGTCGTAAGGAAACGAGACATTCCAATTTCCAATTGCCTGCTTTGGCTAGAAAGTCGCCAAAAATTAAGTAAATATCGCAGTTTTAGTTTAAAAAAAGCTAAAACTCTCTTCCCTAGGTTATCGACTGTGAGGCGTTTGTAAAAGCGGTAGTTATAAGTTGTATCTCAACTTTAAATTCATGAGTTTCTCCAAGTTAAGATACCTAATGTCTCAAAGTTACGCGGAAGACGATCGGGGTGTCTTAACGCTTTTTCTCTACCTACGAAAAAAATATTGAAGTAGAACTACTAAATAATAATATCAAAAGGGGTCTATATTATACAAATTAGCTTAAAAATTCTCATAAATGTCACAAAAAGAAATATAACAACTAAGTAAGTATAAGTAGTTTAAGTAAACAAACAATAAAATGAAGCACAACAAAACTGCCTGACGAATGCCACAGTAGTGGATCGTAAATCTTTTTTATTTCTGCGTACTCTTCTATTTTTGAATAATTACTTGTTTACCGCAACTTCTATACATTCCGCTTGGGAGGTTGCATTTAAAAAAAAACAACTAAGTAAGGATAGTCGAACCTGTTATATAAGAGTAGCTTCAAGCGGAGAAGCCACAGCGCTTAGTGACAAAAACATGGCTTTAACTGATTTATGGCTACTTACATCCGTGCCTGTTTGGAACTGCCAAGTTGAAGATAGCGTGACTATAATAACAACAAAAGTAACAAATATTTCGATATCATAATATAGTTTTTAGTACTATTTCACGCATTTCTAACAAGTAGAGGCCAGTCATGGCGCAGGGGCAGTGTGACTCGACAGGTTATGGGTTTGACTCCCACTCGAGGAAATGAAATATATAACAGCGTTGATTTAGGCGGAAAACGGGCAAGTGTTTTAGCAGGTTCGCTTTGCCTACCATGCTGTGTAAGGGATACAGCGTGACGCTCAAAAAACAATTAAAATGTAAAAATATGCAGTTGCCTTTTATAGAATAACATGTACCGGACTTTTTATTTTTACTTACTAACTTTACTTAAGTTAAATACTTAATCATAATTATTTCACGACCTGCATTGCATTGTTAACTTTGGTAAATCTCCACGCGTTCTCGTTTTAATATGTATTTTTGTCTTAATTTAAATGTATAATAAACACATGTGCTTATAAACGAAGATCCGTTTGAGTGCTGTTCTTTGCAAGTATATTAAAGGCAAAAAGTAATATATTTAAATATATTTAAAAAAATATAAAGAGAAACCTACTTTAAATTTATATTTATAGATTTATAAGCAAGATAGCTTAAAATTATGTGCGGGGAAAAACAAAAAGCCAACACTATACCGACGTCGAGCCTCAATCGGGCGCTAAGCTGATTTTCTAATAAGCTATAAATAATTAATTAATCGTGTGAGTTCCTGACAGTATAATGAGATTGCGTCAAGGCAGAACAAAAAGCGTGGTCGTAGTACAGATACGGAATCACTAAGGCCAAGTTCACATTGTCTTATTTATACACATATTCCTTTTCTTTTTATAATACACTTCAGTCTAATCTCCACAGATTATATAATGTCTTTAAACATTTATTATTCTTTTTTGTTATTCAAGTGTGTATATAGCTTAAGCGTACATTATGTTTTTAAGGTTACTGCGGTAGGTGATGTCAGGACTGGTTACCATATTCTAACATTCAAGCTTTTTGTCAAGCTTCAGAGAAGAGGTGGCGGATCTTTGATAACAGCTTTCTTTGGTTTCCATTTATAATAAAATACTTATCCTCAAGAATGCTCTCGTCGATTGCGACTATGAATATTTAAATATTATCTACTGGTTAATTACACTAGTTTTCTGTATTTGTTCAGAAAATTGTTACTTGTTACTTCTAATATCCATATTTAACTGTATTTAATACTTATACGATTATGTTATTACGACGACATTAACAAAAAAAATCAGTTTATATTATACAGCAGGGTAGGCAGAGGGAACCTAGTGTTAAGGCACTCCGTTTCGCCACTTTCTGCCGAATTCTAGAGGCATTGCGTGCTGAGCGGCAGAACTCAAAGCCGCGCTTTTCCTCGACTATTTTGAACAAACTCAACGGTTAAGGCTTCTATAGCTAACCACTCGTTTTGTATTTCTAAAAACATTGCATTGCAAAGACAAGAACATGATAGAAGGAAATTTATCATTCTCGACGTATTCTTTCCGAAGCTAATCATACTCTACTACAATAAATATGTAGTTGGTAAAATTGAAGTTTTGAGTCACTCTATGGGGCATTTCTGTCGTTTGGGAGTAATTATTTTCAATATTTCATAAAGCTTACATCTAAGTGTTAATCTAACAAAAATAAATATCATGTTAATTATATTTCTTTATTTATATATAAATTCCATAGGAAATTCATTCATTCACAAATTCTATTTCCAAATTAAACTGTCCTTTACCAAGATCGCAGGCAACTTGATAACTCCATTTGTCTGACGCACTCACTTCTTTGGAGGTTTTCTGTAAAAAACAATATGTTTAATACTTCACGCTTTATACGTAGCCTAGCCTAGCCTCACAAATCATCATTGGGTTTCCCCTGTTTCTCTTACAATTCACACTTTCTTCATAAAGCTTTTTTTTCACTGTTCGCTTCTGTATCACGATTGACTCACACTAAATATCAAAAAATACTTACAAATATTTTGACCGCCTGTCTAGTATGCGCGTCCCAGTTTACCAAATCACCTACGACTGGATAATCTGTTGGACCGGAACTAATCGATTTTCCTCCCACAATCCACACTGCCCATATCGCGAAACCATTCACTGAAGAGGTTTGTTCACATTGAATGTCCCTAAAATAAATAAAAAATATTTTTAACTATTATTAAAGTTTTATTCCATACTTAGGAAAGAAATACTATTTTACTAATACAAGATTTTGTATAATTTGACTACTTATATTATAACAATAAGTCTGAGAGTGCAAAGCCGCGTTTGAAGTCATTTGCGACTATATTTTAAGCATAAGTTTAAGCGGGGGAAGCCGCGTTTTAGGTCATTTGTCTAACATAAATCGTCGTTGTTTTACATAAATGTATATTGTTACTGATCATCTACAACTACTAATAATTTTAGGATGTAATTACGTAATTATTTTTTTGTGATAACAAACATATTGTCTTATAAATGATAAACATACTTACAAAACACTATTAACACCATCGCAAGCCAAGGTCGGTTTTAAATCTTTCATATTGATTTCAAACAACTTCCTCGGTGTGCCGCGACTCCTACAAGGATATTCCCATAATGGCTGAGCTTCTATTTCTGCATCACTGATAATACGGGAACTCTAATAATAATAAGAAATTTGAATATGTTAATAACTGTATTAAACAATAAGTGTAATTTAAACTGAGACTTTCATTTTCAAAAATAATATAAATATAACATTTTTATCAGCGTCAGCTGTATTTCGCACATACATGCCTACCCAGTGTTAGGCAGATGGCGCCTAGTGTTAATGCACTCCGTTCCCCATTTTCCTCGGAATTCTGGAAGTATTGCGTCTTGAGTGGCAAAACTCATCGCCGCGTATTTTTATTTTTAAAATATTTAACTATATAAATTTAGATTATGTTTCTTTTTATTTGAATTAAAATTATACATTTTTTGCACCATTTAATAATTAATATGCAATGTCTTGTTGTTAGCAACTCAATACAATTTTGTATTGAGTGTTTGCAAATCTTAAATTTGATAGGAAAATGGAGACGAAGCGTCCTGAGACTAGATTCTTTACGCCTATCATACTTATAAAGTCAGGATACAGGATGATACAAAAATAGAACTTATAAAAAAAAGGTAAAAGTATAAAAAATATTTTTAAAAAATCACCTCAACCAGACTATCAAATATAGACATATCTATGCCCTCGCAGATACCTAACGGTATTCTTATTTTGTGCAAATCCTGAAAATCGACCGGCATCGCCCAAAATTCACAACTTTCTGGCAACACTATCACATTTTTTAATTTATTGCCATATTTATATAGTAAATATGCCAATTTTAAATTTTCCCACGGCAATATAGCACTACTAAAATTCGGATCACATAATACATTTGTCACACTTTCTAATACATCATCTGATAGTTCTGGAATTATCTTAACATTTTGGATATCATTTTCGTTTATATAATCATTTAGGATACCAGTATGTAATGATTTATCTTCTAATATGTAAACCAATTTAGCCCCCATTTTAGCTGCTGATAGTCCTAGCAAACTACTACCATTTAAGTCCAAAACAACACTATCTTGGACTAAATTTTCCCTAATTTGGGCTAAAAACTTTTTACTTCGCTTCCCATCATTTAAATACGATACATGAGTTCTTGATAACGCCATATGAACACCACACTCACATATTGGCCGTTTATAGTGTTTTTGCTTTAATGTTTTATTTTCTAAATAGAACCATAGAGAATATTCATNACTACTACCATTTAAGTCCAAAACAACACTATCTTGGACTAAATTTTCCCTAATTTGGGCTAAAAACTTTTTACTTCGCTTCCCATCATTTAAATACGATACATGAGTTCTTGATAACGCCATATGGACACCACACTCACATATTGGCCGTTTATAGTGTTTTTGCTTTAATGTTTCATTTTCTAAATAGAACCATAGAGAATATTCATCTTGACATGAGATTAGAGAAATTTCATTATCTTTTTGGACATTTAACTCTTCTGGTAAATAATAGACGGCTTGCATCCAATGGTCTCGCCATGGTATAGAATCTTGAGGTCTCTCCGCTGACAAATTTGCATCTGGATGGGACCACCATGGGGCGCAACTAAGACATATTTTACCTGAAAAATATTATTAATGAAAACTATACCCAGCATATACCGGAGAAGGCAGATGCAAACACAGTAGTCATTTCCAGTCTTGTAGATGGAAAAATTCTGGTGGAAAGCAAAAAAAATGCCATGCAAAACCCTCATAGGTTATTCTCGATTTTTTAATCAAAATAATTAAACCATATGAACTGATAAAGATATTGAACCACCAACCATAAATACAATGAAACTGACCTTCAGGATCCATATTAAGTTCCCACCACATAAACACCATCTGAGCTTTCCCAGTATTGGTCACACTGAACTGTTGTTTGACTGTTTTCTTCATATCAATAGGTGAATGTCCAGACCAATCATAGTAAAACACTGGTATTTGATCTGAAAGTTCTTTAAAAGCTTGTCGAGGTAGTTGAGATAATTGAAGATCATGAACTGCTGCAGAGCCTGCACAGTTTTTGATCTAGAAATACCAAAAGAAATACATCATTTTAAGTGAATCATATTTGTTGTGGCTTCAATCCCCACTTGGAGGAATTATTTTCTATGCTTGGCAAGACAAAAGATACAGTTGATATCTGCTCCTTATTACCCAATGTTCAGAATTTGAACGAAAAGCAAAATATTAGTTTCTTGACACTAAGTTTTCTTTACCTACTCTGCTATATGCGCATTACAGTGTGAAGTGGAAGAAAAAAAACAAATAAGTAGGTTATACTGGAACAAGTTTTTTTACACAACATTTTTCCTTCAAAAAAATAATAAACATTTAGAATATCATATGAACATTAACATAAACCATTTTAACAAGAATTAAAAGAAAATATTAAATTATTGTGTTTTAGTAACATATTTTACCCATTGTTACAAAGAAAGAAAAACTATAAAACAACAACAGATAGATAGTCAGTCAAATAATAGACAATCAAAATACCTGCTGAGGGGTCCTCAATATAACATCTAAGTCCTCATCAGCCAAATCATTTAGTTTATTCCATTTCTGTAATGTGGGGCATTCAACAACTTGCACATAAATTACTGCTGAATCTGGTACTACTATACAATCCTCTTCCAATAGAAACTTATGTGCATGAGAGAATGTTGACAAAGCACCTATAAAAATGTTAAAAAAATATTATGCGATGTCTTATATTACACTAGAATTAAAATATGATTACATTGTATGAGTGATTGTATTTGTATGAAATACAGTAAAATTTGTGTAATGTAACATTACACAAATTACAAAAGGTAATTTGTATTTTGTGTGTATACTTCTAATAAAACTGACATATGTCATTGAGTTTTGCCACTCAATATCAAAAATTCAGGTGGTAAGCAGAGTATATTAACACTAGGTTTACTCTGCTTACTGCTATGTGGTAAAAAATGGAATAATGCTTTTAAATATTATATTATTACCTTCACCAATTAATTCAGTGTCAAACACTTCAGTCACTAATATATTAGCTTTTTCTTTTAAATCTCCATCTTCACCAACAGTTAAATCAGTAGATCTCTTAGGAATAACTTTAATTTTATCAGCAACACCATTTCTTTGCAATATTTTTAAGCAACATTCGGCCATGGGCTTAAATGCTTCACATGCTGTAATAGTATCAGCTCCACATCTTGCCGCCATTATTGAGAGCAAGCCTGTTCCAGTTCCTATAAACAAGTTTTCATTTATATATTTACTAGTTACTAGTTATTCATAACTAAAATAAAAAATCTTGAGCATTAACTGGCATCCCAATATATAATATGGGAAATTAAATATATAAATTATTTATTTCCTACCTATATCCAAAACATTTGCTTTCTTTCCCTCGTTATGCATTTTTTCAATTGCTAACTGCAATGCTCTATAATATTTTTTATTTCTTTCGGTATCGTGAAGCATATCTGCAAACGCCGATCGCGCGATTTCCTGGTGATAATCATAGTCTTCATGTTGAACATCCCATTCAGTACTACCGGTAATAGGATTCCTTTTCTGAGTAAAAACTTGCATTTTGGAAGATGTTAAAGTACTTTGTGATCTAAAATTAATTAAGCCTCCTTAGAAATCATGCTCCATCAATTTGAAAGTCACTCTAAAATCTATTAAAAATACCTTATAAGTCCAAAATCTAATACAAAACTACTTAATCTTCTGAATACTAACAATTTCATTGATAGTATATAGTCATGTTTAGTTTTGTAAACAATTTATTCTACACATATTGAACCTTAATCAAATCAAATGCATGTGTTGAGATTGAGACAATCAAAAATTAATAAAATTGTACTCATATGAACAATTCAGTCACATTCTTCACATTTCATTTCACACCGGCTTTTGACATTAGCAATAGCATGTACATTGTACACAGAATATATTAACGCAATCGGCATTGGAAATACAATCATATTTGTCACAACCATCCACACATATTTTGTATTTAAATATAAATTAATTTTCAATCTTATAGAAGCCAGTCGTAGCGCAGAGCCATAAGTGTGTTACTGTAAACGTGACTAGTCGTGGGTTCGATCCCCAGGTAATAGAATATTTATTAAAAAAATATATTTCCATTTCTGGTGTAGAGGCATTATGCGATGTTTAGTTTGACCACTCCAGAATTCGCTCAGAAAATGGGTAACGGAGTGTCTTAACACTAGGTTTCCTTTGCCTGCCATGCTGTAAGCGGGTACAGCGTGAAGCTAATTAGTTTGTTTTTATATTTCAGCTCATTAATTAGTTTAGTTTATTTTTCAACATTTTATTTATCTTTATAACTATAATATAATGATTATTGTTATTTATAAGAAACAATAAAGGATGTATGCCTATCATTCTTTGCGTTGCAGTATTTTATGTTTTACAATGGCAATTTTTAGTTGATCGCTTATGTCAGTGGATTCGTCTTTCATTACGACGTTTTACTATCATGGCGGCCGCGGTAGGCAGGATTTGTGGGGCACGACTTTTGAAAAAAATTGGGATAGTTACACCCCAGGTACTAACTATAAGACTAAAAGCTTATTTCAATAGCTTCATAATAAGTAACTTCCCCATGAGTGACTTTTTATTAAGAAAAATGTGCTATTCGTAAGAAGTAATATTTGCGGAAAACTAGTGATATTCGATAAATTTATCAATCCTAGGAAGTATTGTAGTGTTCTAATTAAAAAATGTGCGTGCTATTGATGATCAGAAGAACGATGACCACTCAGTGTTTTTGAATATAATAGGATCGAAGTATAACCTTCTCAACATTATGTAACAAGTGTAATGAAAACTAATAGATATCGCCCTTACAGGTTTGTCAGCTGTCCACCAGTGCAAAGGGATGGACAAACAATAGAAAATTGGTATGTATTACGATATTTTATAAAGCTCTTATCTATTACTAAATTAAAGCAACGAAAAAATTCAATGTAATATCTTTATTATTTGGCAATAAGAGATATAAAATTCACATATTTCAAATAGAATCAATAAATCATCTTGTATAAAATCCAAATCATACACGATTCTATATATTTATGAACTTTAAAGATCTTTCTTAACATTTTAATATTTATAAGGTAAATTTAGTAAATCATATGATTGTTTTTATCTATTTCAGTGGTTATCCACATTGGGTGTTGTGGGTGGAGGTGTAGGTGCCCTTCTTTTTGCCTTAGAACAATCTGTAGAAGCATCAGATGACAGGGCTCATTCATTCCACCAACCCTGGAGTCATGATGGCTGGTTCCAATCACTTGACCATGCCAGGTAAGAAATTTTCACAATTCAATGCCTTTTTGTTTGTCTTTAGATGTAAATAATATTTTTATTTTTATAGTTCTCCATTTTACAAAAGTTGTGGTACATTAATATATAACAATTTTGTTTTTTAGCAGTTCTTTGATAGCCTAAATATATATTTTACTATTGGATTACTCTGGTTACTATTTGATTACTATTTTAAGAAATAGGTATACTATGTACATAATATGATAAACCTGATATGAGAATTACCTTTGATTACATTTGATATTCAATTAACAAAATTCAATGACCTTTTAATCTTTAATTAAAAGGCTGTAGCCAGGTTAGTTGGTGTTGAATCAAAATAATTTACCTATATTTTAGCCTTTTATCTCAAGTGGTTGTCAAGACTGAAACAACTAGTTTTTTTTAGATTTTATCTTTTTTTTTACAGTAAAATTCAACATTCATTTTTTTTTTTCTTTTTCATAATTGTTAGAAGCCCTAAATGAAAAAATATATTTAACCTGGCTATTGTACCCTTTACTTTTATAAGTAAAAAAAAAAAATCTTTTCAATGACTTTTTTATTTAGTAATAGTAATGCGTATAAAATTGTACAGCTTTTTATTGAAAAAAGCTAAATTAACTCATTAGATACAAAATAAATTGTGCACCAATTTACCAAAATAGCTTCAAGATTAATATGAAAAGAAACCAATACAATATGGTTAAAGAGTCCATGGACAGCCTGAAGTTAATCACTAATACTGTGGATTTATTTAAAGATTTATCTTACTATTACTAATTTACATAATATTTTTTATTTATGTATTTTTTTGGTAACTATATTTTTTTTCGCAAGTGTTCGCCGTGGGTACGAAGTTTATAAGCAAGTGTGCAAGGCATGTCACTCGCTCCAATACATTGCTTTCCGCAACTTGGTTAATGTGAGCCATACTGAGGAGGAAGCTAAGGCAGAAGCTGCGGAGGTATACATTTTTTTGTTATTTTCTTAACTAAAATAATGTAATTAATGGTGTTACATATTATTGTAGCATTTTTATTGCATTATGTACAATTATATTGAAATCCAATATAATAAAGGCATTTGTTAAAACAAAATAAATGTACAAAATACTCTTGTAAGTAATTATAATTTGCTTAAATGTTAAGATCCCTTACCACTATAACATATAATCCTTATGGAATCAAATAATTTTAAGGTTCAGACAATTTTATAATGCATAGCATTTATAAGAAATATAAATGCAAAATAAATAACAAAAAATGTTACAACTTTGTTTAGTCTACATGTAAATAAGCCCAATAGACCAAAGACGCATCGTGAGCGGAAACAATGCAGGCGTTCATGTCTTTCTTAATTATATATGCTCGACTCATCTTCGGTCTCTTTTTTTAAATTTCGAAACTCAACATGCATAGTCTATAAACATACATAGTTAAATACACAATCTTAATATTATTTCTGATTATAGGTGATGATAAAGGATGGTCCAGATGAGGAGGGCAACTATTTTGAGAGGCCCGGGAAGTTATCCGACTATCTGCCGTCCCCCTACCCCAATGAAAATGCTGCCAGAGCTGCCAATAATGGTACTATAAAAGCTAACTAATACTAATCTACTGACTGAACTGAAATAAATATTACACTACAAATTTTATATATTAAACTTGAATCTATCACATTTCAGATGATATTATTATATCATTTGTAATATACATATATCAGTAAATGGTCACTGATCATTTACTTATTTCAGAGTTGCTTAACCTAATTACCAGGTAATACCTTACTAGAGAACCAATGAATATATATGTACAATATGCATAACCATGGCAACATTGCTCTACAAAAGTATATAGTCAAATCTATGGTAGTGTGTGTTATATTTATTTGAATAATTTAATGTATTGTATGTAATGCATAACATTAAATAAAAAAATCATTTTACACTATATAAACTATAACTCTGCCTACACCATTTTCGTAAATAGGGGCACAAAATGTTTACTTCCTATATTAACAACATTGTACGCTTCAATTTATTCTGAAGTATAAATAAATGATCACCCATCATTTATTCATTGAAAGTCAAAGTTGCTAAATAATATTTTATAACCATATTTTTTCTCCACAGGTGCTTACCCTCCAGATCTATCTCTAATAGTGTCTGGACGTAAGGGAGGGGAGGACTATATCTTTGCCCTCCTCACCGGCTACATGGACGCACCGGCCGGTGTTGTACTCCGCGAAGGACAGAACTACAACCCATACTTCCCTGGCGGAGCTATATCTATGGCGCAAGTGTTGTTTGATGAGGTTTGTTAATTGATAATTGTAAAAAAAAGAATATATATATAATTTTTAAAAAAATAGCAGTGGAAATAACGATGATGTTAAAAAAAAATGTAAATTATGTCTTATTTTGTCCAATAAGTATTGAACCGACAACCATAGTCTTTATTAAAACACATCAATAAAGCACTTACTTCAAGAAATGCTAAACACTGATTATTGTGTCTGTATGCACTGCAGAAGTTTTCTGTTATGATTCATTTTTAATATTAGACACATCTAAAGAAAAATATTCTAAGATAATTTTCTTGTATATTTTTGGCACTGAGAAGTTAGATGCCTATTGTTGGATTATTATTTATTTTATTATTTTGAGTTCTCTTCTCTTCATCTCTTCTTGAAGTAATTTAAATATTATTATGTTATTTACTAAATGCTTAAACTGCACCAAAATAAAGCTCAGCTTTTTTTCAAAATATGGAGACTACAAACAAAATAACTCCAAACTAAAATTTGTTTTATATGTGTATTGTTACATACTAAATAAGAAAATAACCATACATAGAACCTTAATAATGTGACACACTAAATAATGTACATATTAAGGTTATTATTTCTATCCACACTGAATGAATTATTATTTTTGAATTATTATCACTTCTTTGCTCTGGTGCCAATATATTATCCTATGACATTAATATCTTTCAAGTTTGCTAATAAATTATTTTCGTACTATACTATACATATTACTATATTTTATATAAGATCGTGGATTTTAATGACTGTAATATTAATTATTATTGACCTTGAATGTCATTCACAAATCATATATTGCATCTCAATATTTACACTGCAGTGAGGCACAAGGAAAATACAATAACTAATATGATTTATAATTGTATTGTATTGTTTTTTAAATTTCTTATTTAAAATTATTGTAAAGAACAATTCTTTGTTAGAAATATAATTATTGTTTAATTGCAGGCTGCAGAGTATAGCGACGGTACTCCCGCCACAGCATCTCAACTGGCCAAGGACGTTGCCACCTTCCTGAGGTGGTGCTCCGAGCCCGAGCTTGACGACCGACGCCTCATGACCATCAAGGCCATAGGAATATTCTCCACACTCGCCGCTATTGTATACTACTACAAACGGCACAAATGGTCGTCACTCAAGTCCAGGAAACTAGCCTACAAACCTGTGTCTAAGAAATAAACACATAGTAGTAAAGCATACATATTTAGAAAAATCTTCTTTCAATAGGTGACACTACATGTTATTTGTTTGTAATTAAATAATTTATTTGTAACTCTTTTTTCCTTCTGATCATGTTCACGCTTGATGCGGTTACCAATCCTGGCTATGCGAGGTGTTTTTATTATATATTATGTAATGTTAACTTGTATTAACTTTGTGCAGTGAATGCGGCGCAGTTGTAGATCGTATTATAAGCTGTGCTAGTGATGTTCCATGAAAATTTTATTATGAATCCGTGTACAGTTCAATAAATGAGTTATTGAAAATCGAGCAATTTGTGTTCTTTTTTTAAATTATTATTTATTTATCTCAGTTTTAAACAGTAATGAGAATATAGAGTTTAGACTATGTAAGACTATGACTACTACGTAAATAGTGAAAACGAATATTTTACTTAAACAAAATTTTGCATGCTTATACTTTAAAAATTCGATAAAGAATTGGTGAAAAATCCTTTGTCAATGTTTATGAATGAAAGATAATAAAAGGAAAAGTTCTGCTCTGTTATTGAATTGTGGCGCTTCGAGCGTGCCAGCTGAGCATAAAATCACTTTGCCATTGTCACACACGGAAGAGGTTGTACGACAAAGCAAAGATTTTTATATCATCTGATTGATTGATTTCTCGATATATGGCGTTTCGAGCGTGCCAGTTGAGCACAATTCATTTCGCCAATGTCACGTTGTATGGAAAACACACGAAGGAAATTGACCGGTAATAAAAAAGATAATATCATCTGTACAATAAAAAAAAATGTAATGACAGTCGGTGATGTTGTCAATTTGACAATGACGTAGTCTAATTATTTTCTGCTGTCGTATGTTATTGTTATTTTTAGTTGTTTTTTAACTTCTAATACGTAATATTTTTGAATACGACTATAATTTTATCGTAATAATTTAATATTAATATCGTTACATATAGCAAAACTCACTTAATGTTCTTGAATATGAAAAAGAAACCGAATATCAAGCCTAAATTATAAATCATCACTATCAATTTAACAAATAATGAATGCTATCGTGGGTTTGTGCCATTTTTGTGAGGCTCATGGACCGCGTCCCTTATTTTGTACATTTACAACAGGTGATGAACGGCATACAACAGAAGCATCGAAATGTGCAGTACAATGCAGTGGCTGCACTTCTATCGGCCCTGAAACAGTGTTAATCTCAAGAGAAGATGATGGAACAATATTCTGTAGTAGAGAATCGGTGCCAAGCGCTGATGTAACTGCTTTTTTACGACAAGCTGCCTTACGTAGCATTACCTGTGAAGTGAGTTAAGAAGAAATCAAATTTAGATATTTAACTACTAATAGTGTAGTGTGTATAAATACTCTTCTATCATAATTTTCATTAATTTAATAATATAATATAATCAAGATCAGATGCTTCCAGACTGTGCCACAATGGCCTTGTAAACACTTCTTATGTCTACTTTTAATAGACCAAAGAAACAACAACAACTAAACACTACCACTATTTAATGTTTTAACCTTTAATGATTTTAAGGTAAATTGGAATAAAGAAGGTGGTGTAGTCTACTTCAGTGACACACAAGGTCATGTTCTCAGTCTAATGTTCCATTTACAAGATACTAGGGCAAGAGGTCTTAAGAGACTGTTTTCTATAGTTGTTCTAATGAAAGATAAAATGATGCTGCTAAACATAACGCCCATGCTTTCTGAACATATGCAGGTAGATTTTCTAAATTTATTATGATATAATATTTTTCTTTGAATTAATCTAATAGTCCATTTACAAGATACTAGGGCAAGAGGTCTTAAGAGACTGTTTTCTATAGTTGTTTCAATGAAAGATAAAATGATGCTGCTAATCATAACGCCCATGCTTTCTGAACATATGCAGTTAGATTTCCTAAATTTATTATGGTATTACATTTTTCTTTGAATTAATATTTACATATTCCATTCAACACTTTGTGCACATTTTTGGAACATGTTGCATAGAAATGAAAATTATTTTTTGCAAGTAATATATAAAAATTAACATGTTATGTTTTGTTGTACATTTTTCTAATAGTCATTCCAAAATAAGGACAGAAAAATGTTAACCTATATATATAAAATCGAAAGGTCAGTCACTCATCACAAAATCTCAGAAACTACATGTGCTAGGAATCTCAAAGTTTGCATACAAGTTACTTATAGGACATAGGTGCTCACTAAGACGGGAATTTGTAGTATTCTACTTCTAAGGGGTTGTTTTTGAGGTTGAAAGTTTGTATGAAACTTTGTTACTACAAATGCTAGGAGTCTCAAATTTTGCATGGACGTCACCTATAGGACGTAGGTACTCACCGAGACACAAATTAATAATAACGTCCTTCACGCGGGCGAAGCCGCAAGCAATTTATATTATTTAAATTATTTATTTCGACTTAATTGATGTCAAAGAGGTGAAGTTCAACTCTTGCTATGTGTTTTATATATATATATCTGTCATTAAAAACAGCAGAACTAATATAATTAAAATTTTAGAAAATAGCAAAAGAACTACAAGAACTGGCTGATGTGGTGTATGCAAATGAGCAAAGCATATGTTCACAAAGAGCTTTGCGACTTAAAACTGGTAGAAATGATTATGGACAATCTAGGTCTCTTACACAATTGACAGGTATTTTTTTAAATAAATCAGTATAAGCTTAAACATAATGGCCGAGTGTATGTTTAAAAATCTTTAAAATTATTCTGTTTNTTACCTGTGAAGTGAGTTAAGATGAAATCAAATTTAGATATTTAACTACTAATAGTGTAGTGTGTATAAATACTCTTCTATCATAATTTACATTAATTTAATAATATAATATAATCAAGATCAGATGCTTCCAGACTGTGCCACAATGGCCTTGTAAACACTTCTTACCTCTTATGTCTACTTTTAATAGACCAAAGAAACAACAACAACTAAACACCACCACTATTTAATGTTTTAACCTTTAATGATTTTAAGGTAAATTGGAATAAAGAAGGTGGTGTAGTCTACTTCAGTGACACACAAGGTCATGTTCTCAGTCTAATGTTCCATTTACAAGATACTAGGGCAAGAGGTCTTAAGAGACTGTTTTCTATAGTTGTTCTAATGAAAGATAAAATGATGCTGCTAAACATAACGCCCATGCTTTCTGAACATATGCAGGTAGATTTCCTAAATTTATTATGGTATAAAATTTATCTTTGAACTAATGTTTACATATTCCATTCAACACTTTGTGCACATTTTAGGAACAGTGCATATAAATGAAAATTATTTTTTGTGAGTAATATTTTAAAATTAACATGTTATAATTTGTTCTTCATTTTTTTTAAATAGTTATTCCAAAATAAGGACAGAAAAATGTTTAGAATTTATATTATTTAATTTTATTTTTCAACTTAATTGATGTCAGAGGTGAAGTTCAACTCCTTGGTACATGTTTATATGTATATATCTGTCATTAGAGAACTAATATAATTTAAATTTTAGAAAATAGCAAAAGAACTACAAGAACTGGCTGATGTGGTGTATGCAAATGAGCAAAGCATATGTTCACAAAGAGCTTTGCGACTTAACACTGGTAGAAATGATTATGGACAATCTAGGTCTCTTACACAATTGACAGGTATTTATTTAAATAAATCAGTATAGGCCTATATGTAATGGCCAAATATATATTTAAAAATCTTTAAAATTACTCTCTTTGGTAAAAGAAAAGTAAAATTTTTTAGAAGTAAAAATATTGTCATACACATAGTAGGCATAAAACATCATATTATGGTGTGATGAATCACAAAACTCAACACCATGACAACTCACCACCAGACCCAAGAAAAAAAACTGTTAATAACCAAGATCAAACTCACTACCAACATTACTACAGACAAATTGTTGCAACTAACCTTTATAATATTTTGTAATTTATATTCCTTTACATAATGAGAATATTCGATTATTTTCAGGTGATGAAGATATTTATAAAAAACTTCATTCCCATTTCACATGGATGCTAAGAATAGGTGCTATAACATACACTGAAACTTTATATACAAGTCAGGCATTACTTAAGAAATATAATTCACAAATGATAAAAGGCACAATATTTGAAGAAAATGCATGTTCAGTTCAAAATACTGATGAGTGTATGCCATTGAGGGAATTAGAAAATTTATTAAGTAATGCTGTCTTTAGAATATTATTATATTGTACTTTAACTGGAGTTCATGTAAGCATACAGAAAAATAATTAATAATACTAAATAATAATGTATTATTAAGTTTAAATTTGCTGTAAGTAAATTAAATGATAAAAATAAGGCACTTTGTCGCAGTGTCTGACTCAAAACGCAAGTTGATCCGATAATGATGAGGGAAAATAAAAAAAAATATTTCCTGAGCTCTGTCACGCATTGTCTACTATTCAATGAAAAATGTTTATATAATTAACATATTTTTTCTTCTAGGTTATAATAAAATCCAAGCAGCCTAATGCTACTAAAATTATTAACACATTATCAATACTGTTACCAAAAGCAGATTTGAATGGTATTCATATACACAATGAAGGAACTGAAGTAAAAGTATTACATAATTCCTGTGTTTTAGAAGAAACTGAAAATTGTAATTTTGATTGCAAATGGAAAGGAACAGTGCCTATGAAATGTAAGAGAAGAGTTAATTTCAAGATTTATTTTATATTGTGTATTTTATGTGTATTTTTAGGTATTTATTTTCCTAATAATAAAAAATACACCAAAAATACGCACACCAGAGTATAATTTATTACCTAAGTGAGTTAAGCATGGAGCTTAAAATATTATTAAACACAAAATGTTTATTTAATAACTAACCATTTGTTATTTTTCATATAAGTGTAGTGAGATCTTAGTTTGCGTTGTTTTCTATTTCGCAAATGTTTTCGCAGGCCCTACACTGATGAATAAGATAGAAAATGCAATGAAAAATACAAAATTCAATGATATAGTCTTACTTCAACATTTAAAAACTTTACAGCTGGAGTGGATTGGGTAAGAAAGAACCATTGTAATTTGTAGTAAATACTATTTTTGACATAGTATCAGGTACTCATAAGAAACCTGCTAATATACATGATTTAAATAACATGTATATAAGCAGGCAGGCAGCTAACAAGATGACTTTAAAATTATAATTTGAAGCCCGTTGCACGCGCGACTATAAAGAATATTTAAAAAAGAACACGACACTATAATTTTAAAACAATTACACTATAATTAAATACTTCTTAATCAGTGCCATAATTTCTAGTACTTTTTTTCTTTTTTAGGACGGTAGCCAAAAAATAATTATTTCCCTGGAATGGGATTTGAGCCCACAACCGTCGCGTGTAGAGTCAAACGCTGCGCCACGACGAGTACCTGGCTAGTATTTTTTAGTTTAGAATTTAAAATATGTTTTTTTCAGTATTGTAAAAACAATCAAAATGGCTGAACAATCGTCAGGCAAGGCAGATGCAATCAATAAATTAAAAAAAGTACTAGGTGTGACCCAACAGGATGAACCATTAGTAAACTATTGGTCACAAATTTGTGATTAAATGTTATGTGATATTACATTAGATAAATTATAATTATATATTTTGTTAATAAATAATGTTAATTTGTGCACATACTTACTTTCTCACTTTATATATACAAATGCACTATTTTAGGCATAAGTGGTTCAATTTTTATCCTTTTTCAATTCTTATTATATTATAAATTTTACTAGCGCTCGCGGCTTCGCCCGCTTAAACTATATAATTAATCATTTAATTAATTATATGTTTAATAGTAATATTGTAGAACAACATTCTTTAAAATGGTATAACTTTTTTATTCATAAACCGATTGAAATAAAACAAACCCTAAATGTTAAAGAGGAAAATACAATAGTGAATTGCAATTAAATTAGTTGTTTCCGAGATTAGCGTGAACTAAAGCACAGACAAAATAAAAATTATTGTTTTTGGTTCTATTTCATTTAATAACATTTTTTCTTATACATCTTCCACGTACGGACACTGATCTGTTACGTATAGATTTATTGAATAAGGCTATGTATATCACAATATCTATTTATGTCTATGTAGTCTCTGAGAAATTAGTCATTTAGGTCTGCCCAAGTCTTTAACGAGAGCAAAGCCACAGGTAAAAATGAATAAACAGTGACTAACAGAATGAGACCAAATTTGATTGAATATAGCAATATTATTATTTATCTCTATTATATGCTATTTAAATTTTAATAATGTATGGTAATTTTGTGCAATGCTTTCACTGTGAATAGTATACTACCACATCTGTTAAGTAATCACGGAAATTAAAAGAAAACACAAAATAGATAGTATTCCTTATATTAAAGATTACACATTAGACCTACGGCTAGGTCTAGAACGCTCATGGCCCTTAGAACGTACGTAGGGCTTCGTGTGCGAGCGTGGGGCGCCTGGAGCGGGCCCGAAGTGGCGTACCGCTTCACGCGCGTTCCTGCGGCCTTGCACGAGAACTGTCTTACGGCCAGTGGGGGCGCGAAGGGCAAGCTGATCGAAAGTTAGGATTTCACCTGAAAATTTCATTTGTGTCTAAGTTTAAAGTTGTCTTATTAGCTTCCACACTTTATTTGGCATATAGCAGGATGAGCATAGGAAATTTTTTATTTTCTGCATTCCATCTAAATTCAAAACATGACATAAGGTAGAACTCAATAGCTGCACTTTGTCTACCATAGCACACATAGTTAAATACTTGTACTGCAATACAATGCTCACTACACTACATTTTGAAGTTTATATTTATATATAATCTGACAATCATCTTTTAAGAGTTATTAGCACATTTCAATAATAATAATAAAAACATGAATAGTTCAAAAAATAAAACTGTTAAAGTTGATGCAGAAACATGGTATGATAAAGAAAAATTGCCTTAGAATTTGTGCAAATTCATTAATTTGAATAAGTGTGTACAAAACATTGGATTGGATTTTAGTACATTGAAAAGATAAAATTATACTAAAATGTTAAATAAAATTGTTATCTATTTGAAGCCAGTAGTGGCACAGGGATACAAGCATAAGACTAAATGCAACAAGTTTGAATTTGATTCCCACCTGAAGAAACGAAATATTTAATATTTTCATTTCTTCATTCTGAATAAAAGAGGTGTCTTAAAAGGAACGGTGGGTCTGTCAACCTTTCTATGTGCGGGATACAGCATTAAGCTAATTTATATTTATTCACTTATGATAATGACTTCTTTCATACAATATTAAAAATAAGTAACATTTTCTTTATATTAAAACATTGGTCACTAAGCAATGCTGGGCTTCTGGTATTGCATGCAATTTTTTTCATACATGTTAAGTAAAATAATAACTCATTTGTTTAATGTTAATTTATTATATTTAAATCAACAATAAGGTAACTACATTATATATATAGATATATTGACAGGAAACACTAATTATTCTTTAGCTTTAAGGTAAGAGGATTTTTATATGTAATATTTTTTTAGTCTTGATATAATGATAGCTAGAGGTTAGCAAAATGTAGCTAAAATTATCTCATGTTTATTTTGATTCCAATAATTACATGCAAAATAACTTTATGCAAATGATCATGCATTTTATTTAATGTTTAATAAAATAATTAAGTAACTTAAATGGTCAAATGTGCCAAAAAATTGCAAATGCACATAGATTTATCAACTTCATACCTGGTATGGATATTACTTATGGTATTAAACATACTTCACAACACTCAAACATTTATTCCATGCCACATAACCTATCTAGGTTTTGTTATTAAATATAATCTTACCTCCAGCAGCCAAAATACGGGCGCGTGCCTTCTCAGTAACATGAAGAGCGGCAACAGATAGTTTGGGAACCTTGTACAGCCTCACATCGTTGGTAACAGTGCCGACCACTACTGCGATCAGACCCTCACGAGTGGGCTTCTTCATGTGACGAGCCAACCGAGACAGGGAGATAGGCGCCCGGTTAATACGGCTCATAAAGAGACGGCGAAGGATAATCTGGTTGAACTTGGCATCTGTACGTCTGGCCAAGTATCTGTATAACTGTCAACAATGAAATAGGTTAGAATTACAACCTGACTAATGTCTTTTGAGAAATATAAATAGTCTTATAATTGGTACATGGTTTTGATTTGGATATACTTACTTTGACGAGCAATCTCAGGTACACATCCTGAGATTTGACTTCGGTACGCCTAACTTTCCTGTCGTGTTTATGGTTGATGTCGACACCCTGAAATAAATATTGCAACACATTTTAACTTCACTGGTTTAACTTAAAACCACTTTTATTTTCCACATCACATTAATATCACTAAGATTTTTAAGGATTATTTTTATTTTTCCACCGAGCGAAACTCACCATATTGACAACCGGAAGAAAAAGAAGGTCTATAGACAATAATAATATATGACAGCGGCTTGGTGTTACCACTTATGAGAAGTCACTATTTTTTTAAAATCATAGACAATATTGTTTACTGGCTAGTTAATATTTTATTCGAATTACGCTTTTAAATATTAAACAAATGGAACGACTGTCTTTAAAGTCTGTCGTCGCGACAGATAACAAGTTTCGACCACCGTTTTTTCTAAAGGGATGGAATTTAATACGAAACATCGAAAATTATCAAAAAGCAAAAATTCTATTCGTACGCCTGCATCTGTTAAATCTCGATTGACCAAAAAAAGAATTGTCACAAGAAAACGTAAATGTGTATGTCTTCCTGAAAATTATTCGGTAGTAGAATTCCCAGCAATATGGAACGAGCTAAGATTAAACGGTCAGCTATGTGACGGGACAATCATTTCCAGAGATAAAAAAGCTATCCAAATTCATCGAGCAATTCTTTCTGCAGTTAGTCCTTATTTTAAAGCAATATTCATAAACTCCCTTAAGAAAGACAAAACAGAAGAAACCGAAATTGTAGTCGACGTACCATCTTATTACATGGGTTTAATTCTTGACTACGCTTATACAGGAACATGCATGGTCACTGCTGAAAATGTTGAAAATCTACTACCTTATGCTGATCAATTTGATATCGTCGGTGTAATTCAGTTATGTTGCCAGTTCCTTTTACAGCAACTTCGACCACATAATTGTCTTGGCATATTTAAGTTTGCAAGGTGCTATTTTTGTAGTGATTTAGAAATCAAAGGAAAATTATACATAAGACAAAATTTTGCAAGAATATTAAAAGAATGCAATGAATTTAAATCTTTATCGTTTCAAGAACTGGAAGATATTTTGAAAGATGATGAATTAAATGTAAAAAATGAAGAAATAGTATTTCAGGCGATAAAAATTTGGGTAGAGCATGATTTACAAAATAGAAAAGTTTATATACCATCGTTATTAACCTGTATACGTTATGGTCACATAAGCTATAAATATTTTAAATCGAAAATTTTACAATGGCAGCCGGTCATGGAAGATGAAGTAAGATCATAAAAATATTATTTTGGATATGTGATTTAAAATTGAATTACTTAATGTCTTTCTTTATAGAAATGTCAAGAAGCATTATATCCTGCAGTAATGTTTTTAACTGTATTGGATTCAAGACCCGAGATGGAAGCAGATCTTAATGACCCGCTAGCGAGACCGCGTGTACCGTATGAAATACTCTTTGCTGTAGGAGGATGGAGTGCAGGGTGCCCTACCAGTTTTGTAGAAACTTATGACACACGGTAAAATTAATAAAATTTTAACGAATTATTTAAGCAGTATTATATATTTATATTCATTCATGATATTAGCATATGCATTCAAGGCATTTGCATGTTCACTAGTTTGTTAATTTTTTTTGAGCTTACTTGCGCTCCCCACGTTCCGCTAAATTCTGGTACATTACATGTTGAGTGGCGGAACTCAACGCCGACACCGGAGCAAAGAAATTAAAATATTAAATATTTCATTTTCTTGAGTAGGAAACGAACCCACTACCTGTCGCGTTTATAGGTACACGCTTGTGCCCGCACCACCACTTGCCTCTAAGTTCTAAACTCTAAGTTATTTAAAAAAATTGCGCATTTTTTATCGTCACCCTGAAAAATGTATTACCAAATTGGAATTTTTATTTGAACCTTCGACCGGCAAGTGCAGCACGACGTATAACTTTACATTTCACTACACCAAAAAAGCGTGCGCCTCTTTCACGAAAGTAAATAAAAAAAAACTCAAATTTATTTAAAAGCCGCCATTGTTTACAGTGCGGACCGCTGGTTTCTTTCCATCCACATGGACTTGTCGCCGCGCGCGTACCACGGCCTGTGTACTCTAAATAATTTGATCTACATGATCGGCGGGTTTGATGGCAGCGACCACTTTAACACCGTGCGGTGTTATGATCCGGTGACCAACGCGTGGCACGAGCGCGCCTGCATGTACCAGGCGAGGTGCTACGTCAGTGTCGTTGTTCACGGTTGGTGATTGTAGACTTGTAGCGCGAGTTGTAGGGTGAATATGATTTTTGCCATTTTTTAAGATAAGTATTTCTTCGTGTATACATTGTCGTTTTTGAAATACCAATCTTATATTCTTGTTATAATTTAAACTAAAGCAGACTATTATATTATGGTTTTTAATAATTAAAGTTAAAAAATAGAACTGAAATAAAATAATAAAAAAAATCGATTGAAAATACCTTACGAAATACTTTATATTCCAAATACGTTATTTAAGATAACAATAAATAAGTGACCTCAGGAATAAGCAATAACAAAAATTTTCACATATTGTCTAGACGGTTTAATATACGCTCTGGGTGGCTACAATGGCCGCACACGAATGTCTTCGGTGGAACGATATCATCCAGATAAAAATCAATGGGAGATGATAACGCCCATGAACAAGCAACGCTCTGACGCCAGTGCAGCTTCTCTAGGGGGAAAGGTTACTATGTATTTTATAGTTCAATATATATTTAGCCTCTCCCTGAGGATTTATATGTTTATATAGTTATATTATTAGTCTACGGATGGCAAGACCGTAAGCTCGGTTTTATGTTAACGATTTTGTACTTTAAAATTTGTAATCTAGTTCTTGTACTAAATTAAGAATGGTTGATTTCGTTTCAATTAATATTAAGAAAGTATTTACAAGTAACTTTTATTTTATTCCACAGATCTATATAGTTGGTGGTTTTAACGGCCAGGAAGTATTGAGTTCAGCTGAAATTTTTGATCCAGACACTAAACAGTGGAGTTTTATTAGATCTATGATAAGTCCACGCTCGGGTGTCAGCTTGATTGCGTATAGAGAGTCTTTATATGCCTTGGGAGGATTCAATGGCTACAGTCGTCTTAATACTGGTAAATTTTTGTAACGATTAATTTATTCTCTCGTACTAATATTTCTGAAAATCGTTTTATCTGAAATTATGATTCACCCCATGATGCTGTCTTAGCGCCGGTAAAGATATAAAAAGCCAGCTTTTTCTAAAATTAATGAAAGGTTGAAGGCTGTCTGTAGTCATTCATTCATACAAAAATATATATATTTAAATAAAACAATAAAAACGGTGTAAAGATATAAAAGAAATTATTTACTAGTAATAAGTTTATACAGTTTATTATGTCTTTGTATGTATTCTTCTTTGTCGTTTACATAAAGCTATGACTAAACGAAGAAATAAGGATTGTCCCCTTTATAGGCATCTATTTTTAGGGGAGCGGTTCTGTCCACAGCGGGGCGAGTGGCAGGAAGTAACTGAAATGTTTAGCGCCAGAAGCAACTTTGCCACAGTGTTGCTTGATGATATGATTTTTGTGATTGGAGGATTCAATGGTTAGTTTTACTTCAGAGAAGAATAATTGAAGTTATTGATGAGTTTGAATTTTGAACTAAACATTACTTACTTATTTTAACCCATAACTGTAAAGTTTATGGTCAGACATTGGGCCGCTGCATTACGACGGCCTTAAGTTATCGTTATAACATAATTATACATGACAAACCAAAATCATAAATTTCAGGCTCGACAACGATCCCACACGTGGAGTGCTACGACGGTGACACGTTAGAATGGTACGACGCGGCTCCCATGAACTTAACCCGTTCTGCGCTTAGTGCATGTGTTATCGCCGGTCTCCCAAATGCAAGATCTTTTTCTTATTTAGCCAAAGCCGTTCCAGCCGCTGGAGCTGATCAGGCTCATCATTCGTAAAGTTAATAAAAATAGTGAATTTTAGCAGCCAAATATTATAAAATTCAAAATTTTCTCCATATTTTTGGGCTTAAATTGAATTTATATAATAGAATCTATATAATCAAGATACCAATAGTTATTGGTTAAAATAGTGTTTTTTTTTATTTCGGCGACATTTTATCAGCGGCCATTAATACTTTATTCTCTGTGATATATTTTTAAATGTACATATTATTTTGTCTAATCAATTTTTTATATTACAAAAATCATGGTTAACTAAAATCAAGTTCTTAGAATTATTTGTAATTTTTATATAATTAGAAATCAAAGAAAATACAAGTATATTATTTTATTTTTGGAATTCATATTTTAAAAGTTTTTAAATTAACTGGTCATCAATTATTGTTTTATGATTTATGACATACTTTATTTTGGTATTATTGTGTACAGTGCGCGACTGTTAAATCAAGATTGTCGCATTTTTTTATTCTAAAACTTTTGTACATATTCGATACGTTGGTGTTTGAACCCGTGTCGCTCTATCTGTGATATTTTCACTAGTCATTAGAAAATTATTAAAAATGTAAAATTGTTTTTTATAATTAGAAAAATTTATTGTATCAACAAAGTAAAGAGAAATTGACAAATAAAGTAAAACAGTAATTCGCAGTTTTATTTCTTTTGATCGTGCAATGCGCATTGATCGGGCATTCATATCACAAAACATATGAGTGGCGTAGTACGGGACCTATTTATAGCGGTGTTCAAAGTGTCCCATGAAGCGTCCACACGAGTGACGAGCCTGAATCGACGTAGGATAGCGAGAGTGGCGTGCAATCGTGCGTATATTTACTACGGGAGGGGTTTGGGCAGGGACGAGGCACCCCCACCTCCCCTTTCGACCCGAGATCCCGCCGCGATCGAAGCACACCCACATCGAGCCGAGTGGTTGCCGCATTCGGGCGCAGTCCTCTCAAACATAATATCGAAATGGAGTTAAAAGGCAAGGTAGCTTTGATTACTGGCGCGGCGGCCGGCATCGGACTCGCCTACAGCGAGGAACTTCTCAAGCAAGGAGCCAAGGTAAGTCTCAACAATGCGTAAAACGTATCACGTTACTAATCCCCAATTTCAAGGTAAAAGGTTAAACTGGGTTGGAAAATCGCCAAAGGATTTTTGTACACCACAAATACGCGTTTAATTCGCAATCCCTAAATATGTAAGGAAAGATGTCAAGTATCTTTACTTGCCGGCTTACCTATTATTTGTATTGATTTTTGCGGCGCTTCGGTCGTTGATTCTTTTCATTTACTTATGTTTACCTATTTTTATGAGGTTTTGTAATTTCTCGTATTCTGCGCATTACGGGTTTCACCCATTTTATAGTATAGTAAGTATATGTAACTATACGTCTTACGAATCTTATAATGCAAGCAAACTTTATAAACTGTTGCAAGACTTACATTAAAAGGTAATAACTGTAAAATTTTTACTAGACCTAATATGTATGATTAAGATTAGATTGAAAATAAAATCAAATAAAAGCCTAATAATACACATTCCTTTAGTTACATTCGTAATTTTATTACAATAGAGAATCTAGATTACATACCTCAGTTTAAATCCTAATTGAATTTGCGACCTACTGCTTTACTATCATCCAGTAGCATATTATCCATTTGAAAGATATAATGACTATTGAACATATACCTACTATACAATATAATTAGTGGTATAAAGAAAATCTTTTACTTAAGTTTATGTATAATATAAGTATACCAAATTATTAAGCTTAGGACAAGTTATCTAAATATTGTTTCTTTTATAAAGAAAGTGAATAGCGAGGCTGTGGGATCAAATTCGATTAATTTTAATTAGTCATTCAAAATCTTATTAAAGGAATATAATTGGAAATAGAGATTAATTAATATATGTAGTCTTATTCATGGTCACCCTGGCCATTAATTAAACTAAGAACAGAAATAACGACATTCATATTGGGAACATAGGGTAATAGAAACAAAATAATAAAAATATTTGGTTTCATTATAATTTCTTTACATTTTTTTAGCCTTGTCCGCACATAGCAAAGTAGGTAGAGAACCGGGAACCTAGTGTGAAGATGCTTCGTTCCCATTGAAACACTTCCGTTCCCCACTTTCCTTCGAATTCTGAAGGCATTGCGTGTTGAGGATTCGATACTAGGGCGAAAAAATTATAATATTAAATATTTAAATTCCTCGACTAAGAAGCGAACTAACAACCAGTATCGTTTACAATCGCACGCTTGTGTCCTGCCACAATTTTCATCACAATTTCACTTTTTAATAAATCACACCATGTTTACTTAAATTGACCAGGTATCACTATGCGATATTGATTCTGAAATCGGAGAACAAGTAGCTGACGAGCTCGGCGCGAAGTATGGCAGGAAGAATGTGTTGTTCTGTCAGTGTGACGTCACTGATTACCCACAATATGAAGGTATATCATTTCACTACTTAGTACTTATAAATGCTCTTTAATGTTAATACTTGGAATGCTTTTACTAAATATAATATGTTATCAATGTTGATTCATCGCGACATTGTTTGTGTACGGGTTATCAATTTTCTATATTATTTAAATTTGTTGAATAAATATCGTGGACTGTGGTTAATAAAAGTTATATTATGATAACAGAGACTATGCAAGGTGTTTGCGGATCTAAATTCAACTCAAAGATGTTGGGTTCCACTGCTTAATATTTCAGTAAATAATTAATAGTAAAGTCCGAATTTGAAATGATACTTTCCACTACACTCCTTTCTCCATGTTTCGCCTATTTCTGGAGGCTTATCGAGTGGCAGAACCGCGATTTGCCTTCGCACAGAGCGAAGTGAAAATGTTAATAAATATTTATTTCCTCGAGTGGGGATCGAACCCACTGAACTTGTTACTAACTAAAATATATTTTTTTATTACAGAGGCTTTCGGGATGACAATAAAAGTTTTTAACCGTTTGGACATCGTGATTAATAATGCCGGAGTTATGAATGACAGGTTTTGGGAGTTGGAAGTTGATGTTAATTTGGTAAATATAAAGTTAATTCCTATACACATAATTATAGGTAGCAGATAGTCAAGGCTATCGCGCAGCGTTTTCTCCGACTGTAAACCCGATGGTCGTGGGTTCGGTACTCTGGGCCTCGGGGAATGCTTTTATCTTAATTATTTTTACTTCCCAACTATGGTAGATGAAGCTTTTATGTTTCGAAAGTGAAGAGTGGTAAACAACATTTAGGAGGACGAGGTCGGAGGAATCTAGGAGCAATACATATTATATAAATTGATTTTCTGAAATTCATCTGGTTTTGGCGTCATCTTAAAACTAAGTCGAAAATGTAAACATATTTTATTACGAATTTACAAAAATAACTACTACAACTATAAAAAAACCCTATTTAATGATGCAGAACGGAGTCATCCGTGGAACACTGCTAGCTTACCGCTTCATGGGTAAAGACCGCGGCGGGCAGGGCGGCACCATCGTGAACACCGCGTCCACCGCCTTCGCCCGTCCCCAAGTGTCCACCCCTATATACACCGCCACTAATTACGCAGTTGTCGGTCTCACTAGGTCGTATGGGGTAAGATTTTGCTTATAATTTAAAATATGAGTTAATTTTATGAGATTTTGTTTTGATCTTAAGTCATTCGCTTACTTAATAACGGAAATGGAATTGTTTTTAACTGATTTTTCTTGCTGTTAATAAAAAAAACTGGTGCTCATTTTGAGAAACTTTATCATTTAATGTAATAACTTATATTTTAGGATCAATACCACGTAAATTTAACGGGTGTTAGGAGCATAGCCTTGTGCCCGGGGTTAACTGACACGGGACTCGTAAAAGAAATACGTAAACAACTGATGTCTTCCGAGTATGAGGCCGCTTGGCAAAGGGATAATGCTAATAGCAAGGCTCAAAGGTGAGTATTTGAATTTGTAAGAGGGCTCGTGGCTCAGTGGGCATAGTTATAATTCATTTATCTTCATCTTTCCGATGTAGTAAAAACAAAGAACGACACTGGATCCGCCACCTAGGATTGCCCGCCGGATTGGTGTTTTAAAATGTAAGGTTTCATGAAGAATTACATCTTCCATTGAGTTCGTACGAAAAGCGGAGAACGGAGTATTGACACTATGTTTTCTCTGCTATAGGCAGTATACAGCATGAAGCTGAATAAAAAAAGGATTCCTTAATTCCTAACATTCTACGAATACAGTGAATGGGAGAACAAAGTGACATGATCATTATGTTATACTTATTTTATAAAATATGTGAAAATGTCCTAATATCTTCTATAAGATTATCTAGTTATTTTTTGCGTCACTCTAGCATGAGTTCATTATTAATATAATTTCCCAAATTTTACTATACATTCGAAAGTTTGTATATTAAGATAAAAATTTCTGTCGACCACACAGACTACATAAACATTAAAACTAAATTGTAAAATCCTTTTTTTTCAGCTTCTCGCTCTATCTCGCAGACAGTACACTTCCCTTCCCCACTTTCCACCAAGTTCTGGAGGCACTGCTTGTTAAGTGGTGAAACTCAACGCCCCAGAATTTGAAAATATCTGCCCCCCCTCACTACGCCTATATAAAAATAAACTATAATTTGTAAATTATGTTTCAGTCCTGAACATGTTGGGAGAACACTGATCGAAGTTTTGATGAAAGCTCAAAGCGGAACTGTATGGATAGTGGAAAATGGACAACCCGCCCGGGAATGGCGTGGCTAATTTTAAAACATTTATAATAATATAATTTTGGTCTGAATTTTAATGCAGTGCCACATGCACCTTCTTAAATTAATCTTTTATATATACATTAATTTAAATTTTTCTACATTTTTAATAAAATTGACCAGCATATTTCATAATTATGTGAGTTTAAAAAAAACAGGATATTCGATTTTTATATGTCCAGATACATATACCGACTTCTGTTTAATGTTAGTTAAGAAAAATTGAAGTGTACTTTGTTGGCACAGATATTAAAAAACTAAATAGAAATTGGTCACAACAACATACTTACATATCCAAAAAAATATATTAATCATTTTAAATTCTCCAAAGACTTGGTTTTTGCCAAAATAAATAACCTTAATTATAGAAATTAACCAACTATATGAAAATTTTAAATGTTAACATGTTAATCTGTAATCTTGTATCAATAAAATTTTCGTAAGGCTCAATAGCTAAGTACTTATGCTTATAGCATTAAATAAAAAAAAATAGAGTTAATTGTCAATAATATAAATCTTGATAATAATTAATAATAATTAAATAATATAAGCAATAATGATCTTACGGTTTTGTAAATCTGAATCAACTTTCACTTTTTTTTTATGATATTTTATATAAAACTTATATTATTGACAATAAGCTCTATGCATTATGCTATAAGAAGTGGTTGTGTAAATATTTTCTTCTTGTAGTAATAGTGTTAAGAGCGGTATTTATATTTTTTAAAGTGTTTATAAAGTGTAAAGTAATGTAAACTAAGCTCATATATCTTTCACTTACAGTACGGCCGATGAGTTGTGGCCGACCTGAAGTTTATTGTAGATTGCTGCGCAGATTTGGTCTTAAGTTTTTTTTAATTATATTCTTCCCGACCATACAATGCGCAACAGTTAATTGTCTTTAAACTTTAGGGTGGTTACAACTTGTTGACCCTACTTAATATATTTAAAACATTCTAATCACTAAGAAATAAAGCCAGCTTCACGATATATCCCGCACACAGCAGGGCGTGCAGGGGGAACCTAGTTGAGGCATTGCGTGTCGAGTGGCAGAACTCAACGCCGCGCTTTGCCTCGACACCAGAGTGAAGAAATGGAAATATAAATTTAAATAAATATAAGAAGAAATGAAACGTAGTCATAATTGCATATTGGTATTGATAGTTCAATTTGCTTTGTTACGATTGTGAGACATGGGTGTGTTTTATATTTAATTTTAGGTTATTTCACGCTTGTAAGCGATTTTGACTGCTTAGAATTTTTTGCAATATTAGACACTAAAAATTTTATGTCAACTCCCAAAAACTAAATAAGACATTATTTAATGTTTTTGTAGTCTTTTAGATGTAAAATTGCGCTTCTTGTTGTGTACTTGCAATACTAATATATAGCTTGATGGTGTTTTTGCATTTATGTGTTATAATAATATTATTAATTTTAATTCCCCATTAGTCCTAATATTCATGTATTTAATGATATTTGAGACCCATTAATTTATATTATGAAACTTTTATATGTTTTGTATACTTTTGTACCTATGTTGATATTAAATGGCATATAAAACTGCCGCTGAGTACGACCTGTACACAAGCTTAAGTTTTTTTGCAATAAAAAGAATCCAAAAAAAATAAAGATGTTTTAATCAAATAGCCATCTGGAAGATTTGTAGTAAATGTATATTTTCCGTATTAATTCAATCACCAGGTACAGTTTTTTTGAGTCAGTTACAGATTTACAAATATATATAGCATTTGTCAAAAAAATTTATTTAAACGTCCGCAACCAGACGGAACTTTAGCCGAATCGACTTTAAAATGTACAATCGCAATATGAGACACTGTGGAACCTAAAAAGCTCTTTCCGAATACACTAAAAAAATTTGTGTGATAAACAATCAAATCTGATTTTATCCGTGTGGCAGGATATCTATACAATATTAACAAATCTTCGCCTACTATTGAACTACAAACCGATTCCGCCACAGGATCAGACCAGCAGTCCTACTATCACATTTCATATTACTCTAGAACTAACAATTTAAAAAATGACAGTCAAATCACGAGTGGGTAAAAGATTTACAAAGAAGCCAAAACACCTCGAGTGATTTGTATTCACAAACACCTGTCCAGCAGTGAGTCTCGCTCAAGGGGATACAATAAGCTCGTATAACTATACTAGTAGGACTGCCGCACGGGTCGTTGCTTACAGACAATAAAAAAACGCAACGACACGTTGGAAACAATAAAATACATATTATCTATTACAACTCTTAATAGGCACAATAGCGCAAGGTGAGAAGATAGGAAAATATAATCAGAGTACTGACGTCTCACCTATACATACATGTTTGTTTACGCTAACGTGTTGGACGATGATAACGGGATTCCAACGGGACCAACAACTCCTTCCATATATTGGATACAACACTTTCACACCATAGCAATGTCCTTCACTGTACTATAACACCCCGTCCGTTTTACTATAGATAACATAATTAAACACTTCAATCACCGACATACACTTTTCCGTTACATTTGTAAGTCCTCGCGATAATAAATTAAGATTCAGTATACTCTGCGTGTCCACCCTCTCCTACTTAGCTGTAAGAGAAATTGAAATATGTTAAAAAATACATTTACAATATATATAATATAAACAATAGTTACATAAAATTATATTAAAATTAACATATCAATTGCACTATAATACCAATAGAATCTAATGGCATTGTAGCGCAATTGATATGTCTGATTACAAGTACTGATAGTGGATTCAAACACCACTCATATCAATACCATTACCTCCTTAAGTCTTTGAATATAAAAATGGAGAATAGAGACACTTAATTCTATTACGCTTCTTTCACATTGTAGGAAAATAAAATGTTAATACTTAATAGAACACACATGTGTCAGTTTCTTCCTGACGTTTAGATTTTTTCCTTCATTAGATTTGATTTTAGGATTTTCCTTACTTTAGATAATTTTCATTCTGACTGAATAATGTAAACGTTCAGAAAACCTGATTTCAGAGCGGACATGATTCGTCAACCGTAATTGTATAAATAACAAAACAACCAACCCGCAGCCGAAGCTGGTTGCGGTGCGGGCGCGGGCACGGCGGGCGTGTTGACAGGGGGCGCGGCGGGGCGGCGCGGGGCGGGACGCCCGCGGCCGCGCATCGGCCTCCAGCTGGGGAAGTACGACATGCTGCAAATTTAAAATATACAATAAGAATAGTGTTTAACATACAAATTCTGAAAAAAAAACAATTCAATTAAAAATATATTTTCAATCAAAATTTTATATACAATTCTCAAAAATAATAAAAAATACAGATGCCAAGCTACACGACATTGAGCTTTATTTGTACTAGTCTGTAAGCATTGACTGTTGATTTCTGCCTATCATTCTATACTTAAAATAAAGAAGTTATTTATGTATTTGAATTTGCGATTGTCTAGTAGTTTTGATTTAATGGACAAACTGAGATCTATTTCCTGTCGCTCTAAATTTAAAATAAAATACTTACAATCACTGAACATGGACATTGACTTTTGCCTTAATAATTGAAATAAATAAAAAAACTCCACAAGTCACTTACGGGTGCATATTATGTGGATGTGGGTGCGGACCGTGGGGATGCCCGTGCGGGTGTCCGTGGGGATGCGGGGGGTGCCCGTGGGGGTGTCTCCAGGCGGCACGGGGACGCCATGCGCCGCGCCGGGCTGATGCCACACCGAAGGTCTCGGAGTTGAGCTTGCGTTCCGTTCGCCAATCGGTGCGTTGACTGCGGCCTTTTGATCTGTGGATGTAAGTAATGCAAAGCATTTTAGTATTTTGTAATATTTTACAAAGTTATGTTCATAGAGCAGATAGAACCTATAAGTAAACTGCTGAGTGGCATCATAATCACTAGAACAGGAAATAAAAAAGTGTTTAAATGTCGTCATTTCTTCAAGTGAGTATAAAAATACACTAAATAACTACAAACAAACCACAACTAACATATAGTGTACAATGAGAAACTTTCCGGATATATTAACATGTATGTCAAATATTTTTATATGGCAAAAGTACTGACGACTATTACTATACTAAAACAAAATTATTCATTTCATACAATGTAGTTTTGTATTACATTTCAATGTAATATATTATATATAGTAACATTTAGTTCTCTAGTCCTCAATTACATAGACATGTGAGCTTATTTATAAACATATAAGCTAACAGCGTAATTGTTTCGTTTCTTTATATAAATTACTTGAAAAATACTGACCTCTCAACAGCCTCACAAGAAATATTATCAAAGAAACTCTTCTTCTTGTCATATCCAGTAAATCCACTTTCATCTTCTAACTCAGCCTCTCCAGCGCCTGTCTCATTACCAGAATCATCTTTCTTGTCAACTTCACCCTAAAAAAATACATGTTTGATTTTTTTAATACACAAATTATCAGTGTTTTGTTAATTTTATCATAAACAGTAACAAAACACTGATAACAAACTGTCTGACTCAGCGGAGAAACCAATTTATTCTACTCTTTGTCATGCTGTACTTTACAGCTAAAACTTTTAATTCTTTTATGATTACCAAACAATGTAATATCTTTTGAAATATCTTTCTAATCTTTATACTTTTCAATATAATTTTTAACCAATTTCTGTAAGAGTACTTATATACCAGAACATGTCAGTAAGAAGGTAGTGATAAGACACCGTTCACCAATCTCTGCTTAGTGCCATACTTTGTAAGAAATATAAAGTAAAAAATAAATGTTTAAAAATTTATTTCATACACATAATTTTTTTTCTGATAATGAAACACAAGTAAACATCACTTTCATACTAAAAAAAACAAATCAATTCTCACCTCTACTTTGGTCTCCCCCTCAGATATCTTAGTCTTGGCCAGCTGACTCCTTAGCTCCTCAAACGCCGTGTTGGCCTGTTTATTAAAGTCGTGGTCGTTGTCAACATTACTTTTTAAAAAATAATAAACACAAATCAATTCTCACCTCAACTTTAACTTCCCCATCAGATATCTTAGTCTTGGCTAGTTGACTCCTCAGCTCCTCAAATTCCGTGTTGGCCTGTTCAAAGTCATAGTCGTTGTCAAACTTGAGGGTGTTCTTGTTGCGTGGCACGAAGCCGCGGCCGCGACCACGTGGTCTGCCCCTCCAACCACCACGGTTGTAATTCTGCATCGGATGCTGTTGTAGAGCTGAAAGTATGGCAAATATTAAATACTGAAATATAAAATATACACTGTATATAACATTGTTACATTTAACGTCGAAATCTTTCTACTATGATTAGTTTTAGTTTATTTTCGATATTCACAGAATATCGAAAACTACAGTTTATGTAAAATTGTAGCAACTCTATAACAACCAAACCAAAACAATTCAACTGTTGCCATAAATGTACCGAAAATATTAAGAAATTTTAAATCTTAAGAATCTTTAGTTCAGTAAGAATGTTTAGTTTTGCACAATATATTGATCACTTTAATGTTCAAAATGTATGATGATATATACATATTATAATGTATTAAAAAAAGGCATTATTTTATTTTCATAATAATATTTAGTATTTGTTAAATTCGAGAGTACTCTCACTAGAACTATTAGTTATGTATATATTTCGGTCATTAAATTTTGACTTTTATTTCTTTATTACAATAAGCAGATTAAGCATAGGCGTAGGAATGACGAGGATCGTGTGGTCCGTGCCCATCCCTGAAGTTTTACTTGCAAATTGAGCTTGAAATATTAAAGAAAATATATTTACACAAAAAGATCAGTCCTAAGCTCAAGGCAAGGTCCACCCTAGATAATATATCTACACACCAATGTTAATCATAATATTTTTTTTATTTATATGTACAGTATGTTTGGACAAACCACTTTACTATACTTTGAGTACATAAACTGAGGAAACATAAACTACAAGCATTGTATGTAGTCAGATAAGTGCTCAATTGTAACATGAGGATGTAAAGTTTGTTTTGAGCTATTTTAATTATGCCATTCCAAAAGATAAAAGACCAAGATAATAAATAAAAATATGATTCCACAATATCCTTCAAATACATTTTAAAAATAATATATTTATATATTTTGAAACTATACCTAATATAAAAAAATAAAAGCAAAAGCAAATAATTATAATAATAAAAACATATAATAAATAAGAGCCCATAATCTGGCTGCTGCTATGTTTACAGTTAGCAACTCAGTTTCTGGCTATAAACACAGGGTATGGAATCAATTCCCAATTCAGGCAATTAATTAATTTCATTCCCTAGTTCTATTAACAAGAAAAAGCGTTGTGTTGAGTTTCGTCACTCTACAAGCAACATCTTGATAATTAATATCTCGGTAATTTGGTGTTATCTTACCACTATATTCCCTTTACCTACTTAGAAATATCCATGATACGGATGAATAAAAAAAGTCATAATAATCAAAACAAAAAAAAGCAAAGCTCCTTACATTCATGCTCACCAGGCTGTTGACCCTGGGACCCACTGGGCTGTCGCTGGCGAGTGCGTGATGTTGGCCTCGCTCGAGGAGGCCCCGAACCCGCGCCTGATGATAAATATATACATGATATACAAGCATTATTAACATAACTGTGCATAATACTAAAAATCATGAATTATAAAGAAATGGCATTAAAAACTCAGTGGAAATCCGAAACCATTCATCTTCTGTCCACCACAGAAAATGGTATCAAATACTCTACACAATATGTGTAATTAGATATGTTATTCCTGAAACAATTATCAATACTATTCAAAAAACAATGACATTTATTACTTGTCAACATCATAAGGACACTCAATTGCCTCTATATTTTAAATACAAAAGTTGGAATAGACATAAATAAAATAAAATCTAATCAAATTATATCAGATTTATATTTTTTAAGCACTTAATAGTACCAAGTAATTAAAACTTGGTAGCAATAACACCAGCCTAATAGTTACTAATACAACATACCCATACTTCCTGCGCCTACTTTTGAAGGACCACCTGTGCTTGTACGCCTGGTATCACGGTGGGCCGAACCACTGGCGGAGCCGGCCTGTGAGGAATATATATAAATAAATGTTTTACTTTTTGCAAAATGCAGCAACTACATTTCTTGTAAAGTGTATATTATGTGGTTGTCATTATTGAATAGGTAAGTGATAATTTTTCAATGTTTTTCCAAAAATTTATTACTATTCATGTAGTTACCTTCTTTCACAATCTTATTTGATTTATTTGTTACATATAAAGATAAAAAATTGAAAACATATAATAATATAACATTGTAGACAAAAAAAATTATGCTATGTTTATTTTAGAAGCATAATACAATATTGTAAGTTTGCTTTCCTTAAAATTGATAGATGTGTTCTTCATAAAATACAAAGACATTCAATTGTATGTGGAACTTTTATGTTATTCAGGGGAAAAATCTTATATATGTATATTAAATGTCTTATAAGACAATTTAAATATATTGGCAAGCTATGACCAACTTATCTACTTTTCCACATGGCTTTTTTGAAGAAAATATAGTTTTATATGCTTTACCTGAGTGCCTTGATCAGCAGTGGGGCTCTTCCTATGTCCTACAGCCGCCGGAGTACCAGACCTTGAAGCACTTTGTTGTGATCCTCCTCCAATAAGATCAAGCATAGAACCTGGAAATTGATTTTAATTTATTTAGTATATTTTTTCTTACATATAATAATATATTAAAGCCACATGTAAGCATAATGATGTATAAACACGAAGAAGATCATTTTGTCAAATGATAGATAGAGATAATAAAGCAATTGAAAAATGAACTACAGCTAACTGAAATATAGTCTTATATATATTCAAAAATCAAAAAGGAAATTAAAAAATAGAAATAGCTAGAACTTTAATAATTTAACAATATTATGTGTTCATAACTTCACAGTCTAAAAAATATATACTAATGATGTAGGAGTGGTTGTTTACAGTAAATAAAACTGAATGTGACATATTTAAGCAAATATAAATTATAATACTTAATTAAAAATAAAGCAAAACAATTCTTTTTAATCTGTTCTCAAGTAACAGACCAAGGCAATATGCAGATTGCGATTTTTTGGTTAGGTTGTATAGGTTATAGGTTAGTAGTACTTAATTGTTACCTTTTAATTGGATAATTTTTATTTACATTGAAAATATGTTAGTTGTGATGATATAATTTTTTTTTATGAATAATATTTATTATGAAAGATGAATATAATATAATGTTTATGACATTTAAAATAAGAATTACTACATTATGTACAAATATACAAATACATATATTTACATACTAAGATGCCAAAGCAGATTGATAGATAGTGCAATGAAAATCGCAAGCAGAGCATGTACAAAGCCAAAGATGAACTGTTTAAATTGGAACCTTGGTCTTTCACTTGGTTGTTGTGAAGCACCCCAGATCCTATAGGTGCTGTCACAGGCTGAGGTTGTGGCTGCGCCAAATCCACAGAAGTTTGTGGGGATAACTCACTAGTCTTATTTAACTGAGGGTGGACACTTCCTGGAAAGCCGCCCATGGGATGATACTGTTGGTACTGTGAATGGGCACCCACAACTGGGTGGTTGTACTGGCCTGTATACTGCCCCTGACCACCAGTGCCAAGTGATGGCGGAACAGACATCTGCACAATGGCCGGATCGTTTGGTAATGAGGGTACATTGTTCAACACTCTTATATCCTTGATGTCAGAACCTCTGAACAAGATGTAGTCGTACACTTGGCTCTGAGGTGCCACTGGATACTGAGTCTCACGGTCCTCAGTACCAAATGATCGCACTGAAAAAAATGGTTTGATTTAGGATTTTTGGCAATAATTTAGTACAAAATGCAAAACTTCTTTATATTACACTTTTCCATATAAGCAACTAGAATCGTAAATTAACATAATTTACAGTCTATTCATTATCCATTTATGTAATGAAATTACAAAAGAACTATGATTTGTTGTTTCATAAAGAATAAGTAACATTATATTCCAGTATATTTAGGCAAATGTACTGAACTACAATGTTGCTTATTAGAAAACACCTTTTGTGTCAATGCCCGCCAGATGTTGACGGTAATGAATAACAAACATATAATACAACAAAAATGATTGTAAACAATTAGCGGGATTTGAGCGTTACAAAATAATCGTAAGATAATTTTGCCTAAATATTTTGACACACTTTCTTAACAGCGGTTTTATTGTTTACAAGAATAAATCATTATCAACGTCATCAATGTGAAACGGCGGTCACTATTGTACTTTTTAACATAAAAATTGAGGGTAGAGTCCAAATAAAGTGCTTAGATAATCGACGAATATAGTCAATTATTCCACTTTCATGAGAACTAAACAAGTTTAAAAATATACATTGGACTTTTAAAGGTGCAAACATATTATAGTATTCGATAATTAGGAGGGAAAGCGGAAAACTTTTTTAGAAATTAAGAAATACTGTACAAGATATAAGTTATAGACGATGATTGATTTCATAAATTATCCTATTGCAAAAGTTCTTAGTGGAAAGTACCACCTAAGAAGATAACAGCATCCATTTGTCAACTTACCGCTAGCTAAAGCGATGGTACATTCCTGAGGATCGACGGTGAAGAGTCGACCTTCATAGCGAATATCTGCTTTAGATATTAGGCTTATCTTGGAGCCCAATTCAGGCATTCCAGAACTCATAGTGTCACTTTAGAAATTAACTGCCGATGACGAAGATTTTTAACGATATTGTTGACCGTAAACCAACAGCCACCGATTGAAATGACTGACGGGAAGTTGGCAACAAGCGGGGCGTTTACAAACAGCTGAGGATATAGATTATAAAATATTTTATATAAGCAATTTTGTCTTTAAGTATTAACTATGGTACTTGAACTAGTAAAATTATAAAATGTTAATAATTAATTTTTTTATGTTATATTGCAAATTAGTTATATTCATGTTTAACTTTCAGAATATTTTCTACGTATATAGAAAAAGTACGATACCACGATGCTAAATTACAATATTTGATTTTTAAAAATATGTTTTTTTAGTCAATGAGTTATTGTTATTGTTCAACGAGTATTGAAAAGAAATAATTTATATTTAGAAGAACTCTCTAGCATTCATGTCTCAACATCAAAATCAATAATAATAAATTTAAAGAAAAAGTAAAAAAAAAAGTACTATCATATTATTATTTATATAGATAACATTTACTAATGTAAAGCTAGAATCACTTTTTAACCGACTTTTTTGAGTTTACAATTTTTAAAATAACTATGAAAACAACGTTAACTAGACAAGCTTATTATATTTTAAGGATAAAAGAGTTTTTAATTAAGATCATTTGAATTTCCTGCAGGATATCTACCATTGTATTATTGTATTAAGCTATAAAATTGTAATCTCAATATTAAGGAGGACAAGGACAACTGTTAGTTTCTTGCCGGCTCTTGTCGGTCAGTGGACCTAGCTTTATGTTCATCCGACGTTTCATAAGTGTTTGTAAAGTCTATTTGAGTAAAGAATGTTTTGAATTTGAATTTAATTTGAAATTTGAGGTTCAATTACCTGCGCGGCTAAGTAAGGACTACTGAGGAGGTTTCAAGTTACTTGGTTAAATAGGTCTAATCAGCAATAGTTTGTGGTGTAGCATAAATCTTCTGTAGCATTTACAAATTCTATTTATAAAGAAAAAATCAAAAATGACCACTTCTGTCACCTATTTAATTATCTCTATTGGCCTGCGAGTCATAGTCTTTATTTTTTTAACTCTTTTAATAGGCCATTTAAACATTTGTGATGGCTCCACAAACGCCGACAAGTTCCAAGCATTTACAAGAGTTGACATCTACACGCTTGTGAGCGCGTCAGTGGTTCAGTTAAATTCTTTTATTATAGCGTTTCGAGCTCGCCAGTTGAGCGCAAAATCGCATTGCCAATGTCACATTGTACGAAGAACAAACGAAAAAGGTTGTACAGTAAAAAAAGAAACAATGTTACACAATAAAAGAACACATGTTTAAAAGAGATGCAGTAAAAATATTGCCTTCACCTATAACAAATAAAAAAATAGAACATAGAAGGTTAGCAATATCTAATATTTTACAGAGATATTAGCTTATAATTTATATTTTTATTTGCATGTTAGTATGTTTCTGACATGCAAGCATGACAGACATATATGTCTAAGTTATTTCAGCTCCTGCTACAGCTTAAAATATTTAAATATTATAATATAAAACAAAAGAAATCTTAAGTGTCGGTAGAAAATCAATCATTGTCAGTTTAATTGTAGTTTGAAAGAAGTAATATTTTGATATTACTATGTACATTTATAATATGAAATAAATATAATATGCACATCGAAATAAATTTATATATATTTACGTACTTAAAAAAACTTAATAATATAAATCATTCACTAAGAATGAGCTAAAATATATAGAAACATATTTTAGCTCATTTACCGTCCGTATAAATGTACATTTTTTATTACTTGACTCTTATTAAAAGCAGCAATTCTCTGTGATGTATTTGTATATAAATAATCAAAATATCACACACCCAAACATCCGTTCGGTACTAACTCACGAGTGAGGAGTGAGACTGAATATACGCCAAACGTGTAAGCACGCGAGGGCTTGATGCAAACTCCCTTTAACCTGAGTTCAAAACAAAAATCAACACTAGCTTGGATCGACAACAAACTCTCGCAAGCCGTCACAAGCGACGACAGACGGGTTTGTTTATTACATGTTGGTGGTTGGTGATTGCTGAAGCTCGGCAATCTTTCACAAGCGTATAAGCGCGGTACAACATTACATTCATAGATTATAAATTTTTAGATTATCTGCGATAACTTTTTTGACACACAAATTTTTTTGGTACATCTGTAACTGAAATGTGTCCGTTGACTTTTGATTTTATAACACGAACGAACGGTGGAAGTTTTAATTGGGAAGTACGAAATTATTCTATTTTTCAATATTATAAATTTATATCTAAAGTTTGATTAACATATGTGATATAATGTGGGAAAGTCCTATAACATCAACTTCCGCCAGCCCAACTAGTAGATTAAGTGTTGGCGGGAGCAACTCGTCAATACGAAAGCGAAGTTTAATTCCGCAAATTCGATCAAATAAATTAAAAGATGAGGTATTTAAGGAATCTTAGTACTTTAGTAATTCTGAGTTAATATTATATAATATTATAATCGAAACTTTATCGGAAGCTAAAGCGTATTTTATGGTAAATATTGACTGATTTCTTTTACTACCTTCGTTATTTAAGGAACGTAATGATGATGAGGCGGAGCGATCATCACTGGTGGCCTCTGATCGAGTGGCGGCAACATCCACCCCACTAGCTTCTCCTCGTAGGGGTAGAGATTCTATGTCGTCTTCCCCACAGAAAGAACATTTTCAAGGATGTTTAAAACTTTATGCAGAAAATGTAAGTTGCTCTTTACTTCTTTAATTAGACAATTCATTTGTATAATAAAAATTATACTATACTTTTTATTTTCTAGAAAATAAACAAAGACAATGCATGGAATCTGCAACTTATTGACTTTATGACATCTATGTTAAGGAGACATGATGCTCGAATGGACAATTTGCAAACTGCTTCTACTGTAATAGATGCGTCGGCCAGGATCTACTCATTTAGAGTGGATGCCATTCATTATGATGTACTTAAAATAGCTGGGGGACTCAGTAAAGCTGCTCAGGTAATGATTTAAAATTATATATATTTACAAGCATTACACAATTTAAATGTCTTACTGATATTGAGTACTGCCATTCAATATGTCCTGAAAATTATGTGGAAAGTGGAGTGTTTTAATAACTTAAGTTTCCTCTGTTTAACCTGCTGTATGTAGGATAAAGGTTGTAGCTATAATATCTTTACATATTGAAATTTCATGCTTAGGACTTAAATTTGAGGCCCATTGTTGTGCACACTTCTGCAACTGTAAACACAACAAGTTGTGGGTTTCAATTTCCACTCCATTATACAAAATATTTAATATTTTCTGGTAATTATGCAAAGTGCAGTGTTGATTTTAGCCACTTAACATGCCACGTCTCCAGAATTCAGTTGAAATGGGGAACAAAGTGACTTAATGGGATTGGAGTGTCTTTACACTAAGTTCCTTAACACTAACCTTTTGCCTACCCTGCTTTGTGGGAAATACAATGTGAAGCTAAAAAATATTTTGACTTTGTACTTAACAAAAGAACAACACATATCAAAAGATTTCGTTTTATAAATTTATATAGTCTAAGAGGGGTAAGAAAGATGATGATAATGCCAGTCCAGACGATGCACCAACAGAGGGTGATGCAGCAGCTCCTAAAAAGAAGAAGAAAAGATCTAAAGGAGCTATTGCAGCTAACCCTGAAATACTCAATGGAGATTTTGATGCTAATGATTGTATTGGTAAGTTTTGTTTATAAAAATAATATTTTGCGATAGATAAACATTTTATTATTTTTATATATATAGCAGAGTTGGCAGAGAGAACCTTATATCAAGAGACTGTTCTCTCAATTCTGTGTGAATATATTTTTTCCTGCCTGGATTTTATTTTGTCGCAGTGGAAGAAGAAAATATTTCATTCCCTTCCAATGAGAATCAAATCTACAACCATAGTCTTTTGCCATACACTCTTATCATTTGTGGACTTTGAAGAAAAGTTTTCTTTTATTATACAGTGCATTTATGATAATAACATGTCTGGTGTTTTTATTCTTGTTTATAGTAATCTTTGCCAAATGGAGAATTGAAATTTTTCTTGTAAGAATGAAATGTGTCAAATGAATGTGTATAGCTTATTTACATTCGTTTACCACAGAAAAGCTTTTTTAAAATATATATTTTCGTGCTATTTATAATTTAAAAATTATTTTATTGCAGATCCTTTCTTTGAAAGGTTGGCAGCAACAACTGGAGATGTGACATCATCGAACAGAGCCTTCAATGCAACTTTGCCGATAGATGATGAAAGTTACGCTTTAATATTGAGGTTGGTTTTTCATATAAAATTTAATAATAAATACTTGTATGTGACCGTCAGGGCCCAGGGCACGGATGTCTATAAGCGCGACAATTGTGGTTCAATTTACACTTGGAGGAAAGAAATATTTAACATTTTCATTTCCTCACTCCAATAAGTTCTGCTACTCAACACACAATGCCTTAAGAATTTGATGGCAAAGGAGGGGACTCAAGTGTCTTAACACTACATTCCCAGATTCCCTCTGCCTACCCTGCTGTGTGCAGTGTACAGTGTGAAGTTAAAAAAGAATGACATCCTCACTTATAGCCATCTTAAATTAAAAAAAAATACAAATATCAAAGGCAAGCCCTCTTGCCTGAATATACATTGCATATATGTAATGTTTAAATTAAAATTATATTTTTCTGTCCTATTGGAAAAAATGTGGTACTCTATATAATTCATTTTACATTCTTTCTGAAACGGGCCAAAATTATTTATATGGAAGATATATGTAAACATATATGTATATAAAAAAATTAAATAATCACATTTCAACATTATTGCTTTGTAAAAAAAAAGTACACATATATAATTTAAATAGAAAAGTAGTATACATATTGTTTTATGTCAATTTTCAGAACTGATGACCCATTCCTCGAACCTATCAATGAGAATGTTTCAGAAGAATTGGAATTAAAAGATAACATAACAATACCTGTAAAATTACTGCCTGCTTTCCTTGAAACTGATCATATTTGTGAACCTTTTACTGGCTTCACTATAAGCAACTGGGACCCTGAAACTGAGGATTGGTAAGTATTTTTTAATAATATCGAAAATTTTAAAAAAATAATTTTATCAAATTTTATTTGACTGGATAAAATTATTTAGAAGCTTGTAAATTTGTTTATGTAATGGGATTTTAATCCATGATCCTATAAGAAATTGTTGATCACACCACATCACCAATAAAGCCACTCATTCTCTGGGATGGTCAAAAAACTTCATTTGTATGTGTTTTTTGTTTTTATATATTCTTTTTGAATCTCATTTTATGTTATATATTAATTTATTAGTACTGTAAATAAAACTACTACTGTAAAAAGACAAAGCATAGCATTAAGTTTTGCCATTCAACATTTATTGTCTTTCAAATTGGGTGGTGCATAGGAACAGTGTGCGAGTGTACTAGGTTACCTATGCCTACCTTGCTATATGCGGGATACAGAGTAAAGCTAAAAAACTATGTTTATATTTCAGTGAAAATCGAGTCACAAATTGGGTTGAAGAGAATAGGTTAAACTTATCACAGCAAGCTCTTGCTTTTGATGTGAATGCTGAAGTAGAACCTATTCCTCAGGATGAGGGACAAAATGATTTGTTTGGTGAGTGTAAAATATGTATATATAGTACATATAAATAATGATTAAAAAAATATATAAATTATTAAATTTATTAATTTCATGTATTATTTAATTTTTGAAAGTAAAAACCATAGATCGATATTAAATTTTTTTTTTATTCTAATAATTAAATTTACGCTTAACCTTTATATTATACTGTTATAGTATATTTTAAAGAGTGTTATGGTCAGGTCTCTATTGCATTTGTGTGACTATTATCATTGAGATGATTGCAGTTTCAATGCCCATTTTGGGGTAATAAGTTATTTTTATAATTTCGCTGTTTATGTGCCTGCTCCGTCTCATATTCCGTCTATGTGTAACATATGCAATACTTCCAGAGGATGAGCCGCTGGCGGGCATATCGAGCGACGAGGAGGCGGACGGGGCGTTGGCGGCGTGCGTGGCGCGTCTGGTGCCCGCGCGGCCGGCGCTCAACGACCTGCGCCCCAGCGCTCCGCACCACGCGCGTCTCGAGTACTCCTACTGCGGCATCGTGTCCGCGTGGGCGGGGCCCTCGCACTGGCGGTTCAAGGGGGACCGTGGTATGGGATATGTGATTTTTTGTGTTTATTGGCTTAAGCTGTTTTTGAGATATTGTAGAGGCTGAACTGATTGGGTCTTTACTTTTGAGGAGCGTATAAGATAAGGAAAAGCGATGCTACACTAGATAGGGCAATGTTGTACAGGCTGTGTTTTTTTATTGGCTTAAGCTATTGTTGAGATACTGTGAAGCCTAAGCTTGGTTAGGGTTTTTGCTTTAATGTTTTGTTTATTTTTTATTAGTACCACTCAGTAGATCATAGCTGAGCTGTTGTCTTTTTGTTTTTTTTGTGAGCATAAGCTGAAAGAGCTTTTTTAAATATATTTGTGAAGCATTAGATTCTGCCACCCAACACGTAACATCTCCATAAAGTTTTGTAGAGGGTAAGGAATATAGTGTCCTAAGCACAAAATTCCCTCTGCCTATTGTTTTCTTTTTTTCTTAAATATTTGTCAACATAAATTCTTCTTATTCTTTCATTCATTTTTTAATTTTTTATTCGGCGGAAAGTGAAGAACTGAGTGTCTTAACACTAGGTTCCGTCTGCCTACCTGATTTGATATATAATTTTTTCTCAATATGACTCTCGTATATTAAATCGTAACGCAATATCATAATTGCTATTTATGTTTAAACAGCATCAAAAATGTCCGAGCGATCGCAATCTACAGGCAGACTGAAAACAGAAGGAAAAAAACCACCTCGTACAAAAAAACAATTAGATTTTCTAGGCTTAGGTCTAGCTTTCGACGCCAAAAATAATAATTTGCCGGACTTCGAACCCGCACAACCTGCTAAGATAATGATCAGCCGAAAGACTTTGGCCACTGGGCATACATGGAATGAAGCAAACTATAAAACTCCTATTGATAGGTATGCTATTTTTATATACATATTACTAATACATTGATTTATATATCAAAATAATAAGATATTTAAAGTATTTTCACGATAAATTAATTATTGAAATATACAGGAATCGTTTGCGCTCCTTTTACGGGAGCAGTATATAGGTTAAAATATTTCAAACCCACACCTAAAAAAAACGTTGCTGATCTGCCACTTTCATTCTCAAAAAATATACCAGAATGAGAAAGTAATATCTCTCGGTCTATTTCACGCAATTATCTATTTTTTTATAATAAACTACGTTATTGAACGCAGTTTAGGCTTATTCTTTGCCACCAAAACTCGAGTACAACTACCAAAATCTCTTTTGTTTTAATTGTATTAGGCTTTTATAGAGTTCTTAAAACTTTGCTATCATTTAAAGTGGTGATGACAAAAACACTCTGTATATGTATATTTTCTACACAAAAAAATATTATTATAGAAAAACTACACATGGAATGATAATTATTGATTGAATTGGTTCCTTAGCTTGTATTCATCTAATTTATTGATTGATTATATTTTATATAAAATATGTAAAATGTACATGCAATCTATATATAAATATTATTAATTTTTAAATCGTATATATTTATAATTAAAATGGTAAATAATTTTCAGAGGTCTAGACGAAACTCATTTTCGTAAATTATTTCTACGTCGCAATGTATTAATGATGCGAAAGCAAGACGAACAAAAACAGAACACTGAGCCGCTCACTGTGGAGGAGAATAAAGAATATGATTATAATAACGAAAATGATGCTTCATATTGCCCAAATCATGTACCGGTTTGTATTGTTTTTTTTTGTTCACGTATCTCGCGTATACCTGCGCGCGCGCATGGTAGGTAGAGTGAACCTAGTGGTAAATCACTTAGTTCCCTACGCACTGACCTATTTTAGAGAAATGGCGTGTTGAGCAAAGCAGCGCTATTCTTTTGTGACCAAAGCGAGAAAATGGAATTATTAATTAATTAGGTAATTCATCTGTGTTGAGATTGAACCCGCAGTGGTCCCGCTGCCGCTGCGACAGCCTCAATGTAAAATTATGTCAATCAATCAATCAGCTTCACGCTGTGTCCTGATATAGCAGGGAAAGCAGAGGAAACCTAGTGAATAGACACTCCGTTCCCCACTTTTCGCCAAATTTTTCAAGGCATTGCGTGTTGAGTGGCGGAATTCAACACCGGGCGTTTGCTGTGGTATCCGCGCGAAGAAATGAAAATAATAATAAATAGTAATTCATTCCCTTAAGTGGAGATCGAACCCACAACCGTCACACCTTTGTGCCTCTGCGCCACGACTGCCTCTTTGATTGTAATCTACTCATTTTCGTTTAAGAAAAACTTGTACAAAAACTTTTTCATAATCCATAAACTCTCTTGTATTTTTTTTTTTTTTATATTATACATATAATCTGTTTATCAATCTATGTGTAAAATTTATAATTTTCAATAAGGATGGAGACGACTGGGCCAATGAGGATGCGACTGCGGCTGGAGATCTACATGATCAAGTGAGAACTGCGGAATCAGAGGAGCTTGGAGATATGTTGGAACCTCCTACAAAGGTGGGTTAAAGATTTACGTATTGTTCTAATAATAGAAACAAACATTGTTTAACGGCGTTTACTTCCCCTCCACAAAGTTTTTAAGTAAGTGAAATCAAATACTTGATTTTTTAACATTTTCTTCAACAGGTGGCTAAGATCTTCATTCCTTACGCGATGCGAGCGAAGAAGGTCGATATGAAGCAATTAAAGCACTGTACTTGGAAAATACTCACAGAAAACTCTCTACAAGGGGAAAGGGAAGATGTCACACCGACTACTTTCTCCAATATTTATTCAAAATTACCAAATAAATTAACGCCTAATATGCGAGAATCACTCAGTGTACCACTAGCTTTATTATCTGTATTGCATTTAGCTAACGAAAAAGGACTTGTATTAGAGAAAAGAGATGATCTTAAAGATATTGACATCGTAGGCCTTATTAAAAATTCCCATTCGGACGAATGATGTTATTTTGGCATTTCTAAGCCCTGTTAACAACAAAATTTGGCGTTATTTCGCCACTCCGCACACAATGTTTCTAAAATTAAGTTTAGTTCTAATTTAATGTGTTTTTTACCAGTTTTTTACAATTTTGCTACGAAGTCGCCATATTAAATTAATTTCCGATGCAAATGCTGGAACATTGTGTAAATAGTTTTATTATTTTAGTAACTGTTGATAATTCTGTCATAGCTGTGTACCGATTTTTTAAGTGTTTGTTATATTTTAAGTGTTTGTATCTTTTATTGCAAATACAGTATAATATAAAACGCCGAGTTTTATTATGAAGGAAAATATTATAGAAAACGTATAAAAATTTGGGTCCCAGGGGTGAGTTGTTCAGTGAGGTACTTCGTTAGGGAAGAAAATAATAACATGTAAGAAAAATTCTAAAACCAAATCTACAGCTTACTTCAGAGCGGCCACGACTCATCGACTGTACTGTACACTTTAAATTTTCATATATTTTCTGAATTTATTTTTTTTATCTTTAGCGTGAAATAACACCTTAACTGTGAAAAATGTATAAATATAAAGAGTTACATATTACACTGAGCGAGACTTAAACTAAGCTTTACATTTTAGCGTGATCACCAAAATCGGAGCCAGAAAAATATAGTTTTTTACCTTCACTGCAAAGCCAACTCGGAACCTAGTGTTAAGACAAATAATCTTCAGTAGAATTAATTTATTATTAGTCATCAATAAAAAATATCAACCAATAAAAAACTTATCTAGACCAGATTATGAGCATGCTATATCCTCATTATTATTACTGTCATTTTTGTTAATGTAAATAATAAATTCTTCATATTCAAAAACAGCTTTGTGACAAAATTTTTTTTCTTCCTTTGCTACTTGGTCAGTAACAAGCAAGAGAACCAAATTTATCTTTTACGTTTAATAAATCGAACAAAATTAATTAATTATTTCAATTTAAAATTAATTAGGGTTATAGGGTTAATATATATTAAAACAAAATAATATTTCTGTACATGAAGCTTTATTTTTTTAAACAAATAAACTTTTCAGCAAATAATTAGTGTACATATTTTAATGTGTAGACAGTTCAACAGTAGATAAAAAATATTCAAAAATATTTTTAAATGCTTACTTTATGTTCTAGAATACTATAATAATGAAGTTTTTAAACTAATAATAAACTTAAATATTTAAAAAAAAAAACAATATTATACTTTCCAAGTAAAGATCCTATCTAGGAATGGATACTGACAAAACAATCACCATAAAAAATGAGTATTAAAAACTATAACAACAATATATTTAAAGAGGAACATAAAATCAAAATATAAGACAAAAATTTAACAAATAGAGACAAGGAGTTCTTAATTTAAAACGGGAGAACCTAAAATTATTTTAATTAAGTAAGACCAAAACATCAAGAGTCACAGAACCATACAAATTTCAATGACCACAAGTCAATAATTATCACAATTTTAAAATAATTCTCGAATTCTCTTGCTTAAAATAAAAATGGACTACCACCCTCTTGTTTGGGCTTTGCCTAATGAGATTTTTTTATATACTGTAGTGTAAGATTTCGTGAATATTATGTAAATTTAGAAAATGAAATACATTGAGAAAATTTTATTTCTAGGTAAGTAAGTATAATGTTACTATTCAGCTGTAACAGATTTATTCTCTTCAACTTCGTTACTAACCTTAACTGGGGAATCTTTGGATTTGTCGTTTTCACTGATATATCCTGTGTCCGTGTTCAATGAATCTTTAGAATCTTCTTTTTCAGGTTTTTTTAAAGTATCATTGGAACCTTCCAAAGTGTCTGTAGACAGTTCTTTTTCCGATGTCGACGTTGTTTCATTTTTCAGTGACTCGATACTTTCATGCTTTGAATCATTCTCTTCAAAAGACTTATTTTCTATAACCGTCTTGGTACTATCAAGGCTTTCATTCAATTCGTTTTGTGATGAGTCTAAGTCTTCCTTTGGAGGTTCTTCAGCGATTACCGCCGGTATTTCTTCTTTGGTGTTAGATTGTTCTGGTTCCACATTAACTTGCTTATCATCTTCAATTACATCACTCGTTAACAATAAACTCAGATCAGTCCCATTTAATAGCAGTCTTACCAAGGAGGGTTCTTTTACACTATCTAAGAATTCAATTTGGAATGTGACCAGCTCAGCGACTAGATCTTCTAATTTAGATTTTGCTGCTTCATTGGAGGGATCGTCAGTAAAGCCTGCGAGTCGACAACACTTGGCCAAAGGTTCTATTATTGCGATATCTTCGGGCAACTGTCTAAACTCTTCACACTTGGCCTTGTTTCCGTAATCTATAAACTGCACATGGTATCCCACGTCACAGAATTCTAAGATACGAGACCTATACCATTGACCATCTTCGTTCCAAATCGCAGCACATATTGATCCTATTTTCAGCTCGCCAATTTGTTCGAATTTTTCACCTCCAGTCAGCATCTCGGTCACTTTATCAAGAGTTGACATGGAGTCATCCAATTGTATGTAAAATTCTTCTAAATTGTTAACATAACAGACTTTCCCGCTGCTGTGCAGGTCCTGGCCGATAGGCGTCGGTCTTTCTGTTGTGGGATGTTCTTCACAAAGGCCGACAAGTTCCTCTGTGACCGACTTTCCCTCCAGATATAATTCAACGATAGAAATATCGCCTGAGGCAATAAATTGGACGTTAAATATTGTGGCGCCTTCTGCTGCCAATTCATTAAATTTAATTTCTGATTTTCGCGACCATGATTTGATGTCACGGGGTTTTTGTAAGGCACATTTTCTTGATAAAGCTGGTTTGACTTTAAGCTCATCAGGTAAACTACGTAGTTCGTTGGCCATTGAGGCATTACCATAATCCATGAACAACACTTCAGTGCCCTCTGAGCCGTCGACGATAACTTGCGCTCTGTACCAGGCGCCATCTTCAGGGTATTTGGCTGCACATAAAACTCCTTCTTCCCTTTCCGTTAACTCCGGGAAATTTTCCGCATCAACCATGGCAGCCTCCATCGCTTGTAACTCAGGTGCTGCTGTCTCCAATTGAATCCAAAACTCGGATGGCGAATTGACATGGCTGGCGAAACACGACGGTAAGTCACCACATTCAGTCTCTTCCGATCGGGTTGCGTGTCCCTCAGATACTAATTTATCTGTCAGATTTTGGCCATTAACGTAGATATCTACGTAAGTAGTAACATCCTTAAGAACGATAAGTGCATCGACTGGTGAAGACGTATCGCCCACTAATTGGGTGAAGTAGTCGGAGGCGGGCTCTGACCACTGGCCGGTGCCAGTCGGGATTGCATTGACACTAGATTTTATCGCGAATTTTTCTACTTCTTTCAAATTCTCTGGCAATATTTTTATTAAGCCCGGTTCGTTATCGAGCACATCGGTATTCCCGTAATCGATAAATCGGACGGTAGTTATATCGGAATCCGAATCGAGTATTTCCGCTCTGTACCACTGGTCGTCAGCTGAATATTTGGCCACACATAACGTATTCATTTCACGGTTTTCGATATCCGCATAATTATCAGCATTTGCTTGTAGTTCCGCTTGAATCTCGTCAATTTTGGCAACTTTATCCGCCATTTGTAGCCAAAAGTGTCCTGGGGTGTCAATATGACTGATATAAACTTGTGTGCAGCCTTCTGGTAATGAAATGGGTTCTTCTTCCATGGGCGTTTCTATTTTAGGTTCTTCTATAACTTCGCTTGAAGGGACATGCGGTCCTGCTAATTTCTCATCAACCAATTTCATAGATAAATCTACGCCGTCCAAGTGTAAGTTGGCGAGCCAGCCATCATTGCCAAAGGTTAAAGTAACTTGGACTTCTTTTTCCGTCGTCCATTGCGTAAATTTCGATACGGTGTCATCTTGTAACGCCATAAGCCCCAAACTAACCACTAAAGCTAGTGAGCATGGTTCATAGAACTTTGAATCTAGTTTCTTAACATTATCTTTGGATACGGCTTCAGAGTTGCCGTAATCGGAGAATTGAACCTTAATCTCTGTTTCTGTGGAATTTACTACTGTAGCTCTGTACCAGTTACCGTCAGACGATTTAGCCGCACACAGCCCATCTGCTTCAAATTCAGTCAATGCTTCAGGAGTTCCTGTAGGACAAATATATATCTATATGATACATTTATTTCACACTTCACATTTTGAAAACATTGCGCGTTAAATGGCGAAACTTAACACGCTCTTTGTCTTATTATTAAATCGGGAAAATGAAAATAATTCATTCTCTCGAGTGACCCACAGCCGTTACGCTTAAATTCATTCAATGCGCCATGACGGCTCTACGATGAGTCATATTTTATAATTGTTACTACAATGAAGTCAAATAAAAAAAATCAATAATACCTTTTTCATAAAAATTATACAATTCCTCCAGCAACATAGCTATTTTGTTACCATCGATTGCCTTTTGTAAGTATATTTCATTCAAATTCTCTATATGAGGTATGTAGGCATTTCCAAAGTTATAATTGAACACTGCTCGGGTACAAAGTTGTACTACTTCGTCGTAGGCACCTTCGTCGGGTTCAAATATGGCTATCTTCTTTCCTGTTATTGCATCATATAGTGTTGAAACTAGGCTATAAAAGAAAAAAAAGTTTGATTTAATATGAAATTAAGCATGCAATACAAATTTATTCAATGTTATTAGCTACAGGATGGTTTTGAGCATATTTTTCTAAGGCCATTGTGGAGTAGTAATACAGTGTCAGACTATAAGGGCGATGTTTGCGGGTTTGATTACTGCTGGGAGAACAAATCATTTTCATAGTCCAGCACGGCGTTGATTTCCCCACAGTTGAACAGAGTTGTTTAACATCATGTTTTTACAACAGCCTTTGCCTATTTTACTTCAGGGTGGAAGCGTCAGCGCTCCTTTTACGGGAACAGCACATAGGGTAAAATATTTCAAACCCATACCTAAAGAAATTAATCAAGATACTTCAACAGTTTAGATGTAAGATTTTTTTTTCATTTCACGATGTGTATCCATACCATACATACATACAAATAACGTAAACACTTACTTCTACAAAAATACTACTAAAGGTTAAACAACTTTGAACTTTGTCGCCAATATCTACGACTCGATTTTGGAATGAGGCGTGTGCGACGGTGTCCCTGCGGATAGGTTTATGTCGGCGTGCGTCGTTCTTGACAAATGGCGTTTTATTTTAGAACGATAATTATATTATTTATTTTCTTTGAAAATAAACTTTTTCATTTTTGGGAAAAAAATGTATTAGGCTTTTATAGAGTAATTAAAACTGTGGTTTCATTTAAAGTGATGTTGACGAAAATATCCTGTATATGAAGGATACTGTTTAAAATAAAAAAAAATGATTTAAAACCACAATTATTGGACAAAGCCACTTAAAGACGACATGTTAGCATCCAAATGTCATGTGTATATTTACCTGATATCTTCAACATCATTAACGTAAATGATAAACTTGTTCCCAGTCAGTTTGTTCTTTAATTCATCCAGTGATAATAGGGTATTCGATTCCGTGGTAAAGTTGTTAAGACAGCATTGTAGAGATTGGTAATAGTACACACTAAGTTCTGTTGGCAGGATCATTAACTGCAATTAAGAAACATAATTAATCTTAAAACACATTTTCGACATCTTTTTAGCATTAGCTGTTATGATGGCAGGGTGTTGCGTTTTTTTCCCATTTGGTTGAGTCTTTTGGGCTACTCTTTTTAAAGAATCATACAAATAATTAAAATATTAATGATTGTTTAATTTACAACATTTCAATACCTTACTACCTTGAGTGGGGGACATTAATATTAAAGAGCCCAGTACAGCATTACCAAAGCCTACCTATATTTTATAGACATAATCCAATAAAAGGGACTACTTCAGGGATAGTGATTATTTTATAGTTATCGAAAATCGTGTAGTGAGCCGCAATTTGCCTTATTACCAGAGTCAAGAAATTAACATATTAAATATTTCACTTCCCTGGGTAGCCGTCACGTTTACAGTGCACGAAGACAATGACCTATAGCCATCTCAAATCCCTTACTCTTCAACATAAACCCTACATACATCGCCCAAGCTGGTGTCAACGGTGTTGCCGTAGTCGGGCAGGGCGGCGATCACGTGGTCCACGTCGGTGACGTCACTCAGTATGGCGCGATACACGCGGTCCTCCCGTTGTACCGTGCAGTGTACGCCGCTTGCCAGATTATCCGCCGAGAGGGGAGTTAACTGGAGGAAAAGAAACAAATATTATTTTGTACCTATTATCGCCATATATTTTCACGATTTGGTAACAAGATAAAGCATAACTAACTTAATTTTAAAACATGACTTCTTCAATATTTCATAAATTAGTCTAGTTGTATCTAACCAAAATAGAATCTTTCCCATCAACGATGACGCCATAGTTTCTAAAATTCTTAACATATTAAAAACTATTCCTTTTAACATTATTTTATAATTACCTTGGCTCGATCAAAGTTAGCAATAGCGTTTTCTACCAAATCAGCTTTGTCCAAGTCGAGTTGGACGTAGAACTTCTCGAAGGATTCGACGTGTGTTACACGACATAAGATTTGTTGGCCCACTATAATTGTTAGATCGATGGCTTCGTCTGTAATATGTAAATAATAATTATTACCAAAAACGTATGTAATAGATGCGAAAGTAAGAATTATCCCTAAAAATGTCTTACCTTTGTTTTTCCCATTTAATTTATTTATTATATTTTTTCTTTTAATATAAAATACTACAGGTCAACAACTACAATCTTTATTTAGTTTTTGGTTAATGACTGTATTTAGTACCTACCATACGCAATTTCGTTTTAATAATTCAATTTCGTATTACATTTATAAACTCATTCATATTTACTTAAAAATCCAAAACCAACCTTTTAACGTGACAGACGCCTGCGCCTCAGACATAACAGCCAATTGTTTCTCCACCAACATATCAGCTACACTGACACCATTATTCCATAGAGAGACTTTATATTGTTCTTCATTACACTCTTGGAATATACACTGATATCTTGGAGCGTTAAAACAAAGATCTATTTCTGGATCTGCTTTCCATTCACCATGTTTCGGTCCCACACCAGTTAAAGAACAATGGACGGCCATTTTGGGTAGTTCCATCAATTCCGTCTCCATTTGCCAAATATCCCTAGCGTCGACCAGTTGTTTATTTCCGAAATCAACGTATCGGACGATGAATTTTGAAAATGGATGAACCGAAACGATTGTTGCTCGATAAAGCACTCCATCAGCTGGATATCGAGCTAAGACTGAATCGCCTACAGTTATATTGCCGGCGTAAGGCCTTACACCTTTGTAAAGCTGTGGAATCTTATGCATCATGTCTAGAAACTTCGGTTGCAACGACAATATCTGAGTATAGAAATTTTCCGGAGAAATAATCCAAGTAACAGACACTTCTTGTTGAGATCCTATTTCCACTGTTGGTTGCGTAAAAGGAGTATCTAATGGCAGTGGATTCGATAATTCTTTGCACTGCACTTGGTTGAATTTTTTGAAGGGCGGTCTACGTTCTCTGCCATCTTGCGATCTAAAGCTCCTTTCCGATCTCTTATCACCATCTGAGGTGAATGATCGATCTGACCTATCGGCCCTATCAGCCCTATCTCTTGGCGTAAAGTTACTTCTCCCTCTATCTCCTCTATTGTCTCTGTGGTCACCTCTGTCTCCTCTATTTTCTCTGTGGTCACCTCTGTCTCCTCTATTGTCTCGATGGTCACCTCTGTCTCCTCTATTGTCTCGATGGTCACCTCTGTCTCCTCTATTGTCTCTGTGGTCACTTCTTTCTGCTTTGTTATCACGGTACTCTCGTTTTTGATTCCAATTTTCTTTCTTATCACCCCAGTTCTCACGTCTTTCTCTTCTTTCAGGCCTGAAAGGTCTATTACCTCGATCGTCAGTTTTGTGTTCATCATCTTGATTGAATCTGTCCCTGTAAAGATAACAGATTGATATAGATTTAAGCAATATATGACGTTCATGTATAAGTTAATTTGCATTAATATTAAAATTAGTATTCGAGATGCACTTATACACCAAATAACATTGTTATCAGTGCATCGCAACTAGATCTATCGATTGTTACATTTGACTAATAGTTAAAAAATATAAAGGCTGAAAATAAACACCAAACCAAAGCCGAACAATATGATACAAAATGTGCTGAAACAAGGAAAAACAATGCTAGACATTTATATTCAAAGCGTTTAAGCAATATAGAGTCAAGAGGCAGTTACATAATATTTATTTTAAAACTTTCACATGTGATATAACAATGTAAAATATTCCTATAGCATATTTAATATTAACGGAACGAGTCCAAGTTACGTGTTGATGCGTGATGAAGCAAATGGGGCGAAACGAGTGCAATATACAGTTATTATTACAAATGCGCATATGCTATAATTGTTCTAGAACACGATTCTTTTAATATTTTAAATAGTAAAGATTTCTATTTCGCATAATTTTTGCACAACTTTGATCTTACCAAAATACATATTTTTTTTATGAAGTTAATGTTTTTAGCTCACAATTTAAATAATTATTATCAATTAATTCACTTACTACATTTATTTTAATTTTTAAACTTTACATATAATTTCACTTACATATTGAAGAACGCACTTGGACAAAAAAAAAATTAAAAAAATATTATTTTACAAAAAAACATAACCGGTTAAACGCTAGTCTTTTTTAGTCTTAAGTAAAAAAACAACAAAACAAGGCAAGCGTGTTAGATGAAATATATTTACAAAATGTACAAAAGTGCAAAAATAGCTGTACACATGAATATTAAATGTATGTTACAATGTCAGCATTAAAAGGTCTAAGCCAGAAATTTCATTGTATGTGCTGTTCCAGATTCCATATTTAATTACCAGAACTATTATCGAATGAAATTTAAAAATCCTTTCAATCAAAACATCATAATATTAATGTAGTTTCTATTTTTTTTAGCTTCACGTTGTATCCCGCATATAGCAGGGTAGGAAGGCACTGGGCACATAGTGTTATAACATTCCATTCCCATTGAAACACTTCCGTACCTTACTTTCCGCTGAATTTTAGAGATATTGCGTGGCGGATATCAACGCCGAGATTTTCCTCGTTACCGGTGCGAGGAAATCAAACGATCGTTTGTTCGATCTCCACTCTAGAACACGTAATGCCTCGAAAAACACGAAAAAATCGGTGGAAAGTGGATAATGGAGTGTCTTACTTTCTGGGGAACCTATTTCTGCCCACATGCGGGATACAGCGTGAAGTTATGATTGTCAATTTTGTTTTGTATATTTACTGCTTAAACCACGTAACACTGACAAACACACACATTTCACACACGTTTACTACCGTTTCAGTCTATCCTGTACTTTATGTGTTTGGGCATCGAGGGAGGCGGCTTCAGCGGCCTGTCTGAGTCTCTTGCCCACTCCACTGCCTTCCTTCTTCCAACTCTTCTTATCTTGTTCACCTCTTGGTTTTCTTCTGCTGATTGTATATTACATTTAAAAATAAATTTAACAAACTTACAAAATAATGAAAAAAACGATATATAACTAAATAATTAAATTATTTATATAGAAAAGTATAGACGCAAATAACGACTTGTCTGCGACTTTCCGCTACTTCACTGCCTTTTTTCTTCCAAATCTTCTTATCTTGTTAATCTTTTGATTTTTTTCTAATGATTACTGACTATACATAAACTTTTCTATTAATTTATTTTATATTAATTATAATTTACAATTTTGCTTAATATATAGCAATTGCTTTATCATTTGGTTGACTTCGATTAAATTTTCAATCTAAAGAGAGTTAATATTACTGTTTATTAAACAAACCATACTAAATATATTTGTAATAATCCATAATGATATATAATAATATAATACCTAAGTATTAGGTAACTAGGTTAAGTTGTGCATATTGAATTAGATATTGTTCATATTGCATAGTAATGTCCCCTGGCGCAGCTTATTAGTTACTAAATCAATACAGTATTTTACTGTACTTAATTTTTAATCCTCTAAGTATTTGCAAATTTAAAATCCAAGAAAGAAACAAAATATTGCATATTAAGAGGCCGTCGTGGCGCAGCGGTACACCGTTTGACTGTAACGGTTGTGGGTTTAGTTTGATTCTTACTTGGGGGGGAATTAATGATTTTGGAAAGTGTACTAGGTTCCCTCTCCATAATTTGCTATATGCGGGTGCAAAAAAATATGCCAAAAATATATGTCTATAAGGCCAACATATTGTAATATTGTTAAAGACAAAAAATACATTACGAAGATAGAAAAAAAAATAAACAAAGAACATTATAAATATAAAAAAATAAAAATTATTTTATAATAAAAGCATTCATTTTTAATATTTTCAAAGTATTATTCCACAATAAGGACAGAAAAAAAAAATAGAAACTAAGATTGATAAATTAAAATTTATCTATCGTCTATTGCTGCAAGGAAAAGTGCACAATGCGTTGTTTCGATATAATTTTGTAATAAGCATTGTAGTAGTGTTATAAATTAAATTTTTATTCGATTTAAATATATATATATAACTAGTATATGATAGCAATACTACAATTAGTACAATTGTGTACTGGGGATTTACTGATTTTATTTTTTAAAGAGTATGATTTTACAAAAAAAAAATGCCTAAATCAACCAAGTCTCGACAAAATAAAATGTTGATGCAGAATTTAGATCAGAAAAAGTCATAAAGCAAGCATTAAATGCCATATTGACACGAATTTTTAAAACTTTTATTTGCTATTCCCCAATTATTCCGCAGAGAATAATTTTCATTTCTTTTCTTTTCTCTAGTAGACAACAGCGCGGGGTTGAGTTCCATTACTCAATACACAAATCCTCAAAAACTGGGCGGTGCATGGAGGTTCGTCACTAGGTTCGTTTTGTACAATAGTTTTACAAAAATGAAATTTCGTCCATCCATCCATCTCTATAGATTATTTTAAAACATTTAAATAATTTAATTTAATAAAATACTTCAAGCTATCGTGGCATATACTTAAATGGCATAACAGAATCTAAACGTGATACTTGTAGATTCGACACCTACTCAGAATAATAAAGTATTTTCACTTTCTGATCTGGTAGGATGGAGCGCAGCGTTAAGTTCCGCCAGTTTACGCAATATATGAAAATCATATAGTGGAGTTCAGAGTGTTTTAACACTAGGTTTCATCGTACCCTACTATATTGGATGATGGCCAAAATTAGAAAACAAAATATCAATAAAATGTTACCTTTCTCTATTATCTCTATCTCTATTAGGTCTCGGCGGTGGCATTATATTCTGTGGTGGTTGCGTATTCTCTTGCCAGTCATCATCGTTGGCGACGACTGGCACAGTATTAGTTTGCTCTCGAGGTTTGTTTGGTACGCGTCTGTTTGAAAAGGAAAGATTTGATATATATATGATTTACTTTATTTTTTTATATATTCCAACTCCTAATTTTGTATCCCATTTGGTGATTAGAGATAATCTAGGATATCCACACACTTTCATTTAAATTATTGTTAACTAGCATATAATTAATTTAAAACTTTCTCCTTCAAAATATTCCTGTCATAAATGAAATGTTTTTCTATGGAAAGTCTAGACTCAGAATTATATAAAATATTCGATTTTATATTTTTTTGTTATATGCAAAAGTCTACCTACATCATAGCAATAACTTAAATTCAATTAAAATTAATAAAGCCTTTTCTATACTCAATTCTTGTTGTACATAAGCAAATTAAATAAAATAATTATTTTATTTTTATTAAAAAAAAATCTATGTATACAATTGATCATAAAAATAATAAATTTCACATAAATATATAAACAATAGAACATAACAATGATGTATCTTATATCACGATTCAATAAATTAATAATTAAATATTACTCACCGATCGCCTCTATCGGATTTAGCGGCATACTTGTCACTATGACGACCGGGTCCCGCCCGTTCGAAGCCTTCTCGTTGCTCTCTGAGATATAAAAATACACTTAAGTACTAAAACTCAACTGTATTGTTAAAAATAATAATTAAATTAATACCAAAAATTACATTTATAACAGAATATTTTAAAATATACAATACAAAGGTTGTTTAGATGACAAAAAATGATTTTAAAAAAACTAAGAAAAATATGGAGAAAAGCACACAAAAATATGGAGAAAATGGATAATGAAATAGAATTAAAGCACAATTATACCTATACCAGTATCTGTGCATGTTGTGTGTACGAAATCTTGTACCAACTAAAATAAAATTTCTTTGGACGAGTTCAAAGACCGCGAACGAAGGCCACAGTAACCATGACTCAAAACCATTATGATTTTTTGTTGTACAAGAAAAAGTTAACAGAAACGCAGTTAACTTTTCGACGAATCAGTCTACGATGTATAAAAATATGCTCTCTTTTTAATTAAACGGTTTAATTAACATAAACATCGTTTAGTAATATAGTGCAAATATTTTAATCTTTTTTATCAGCTTCACGCTGTATCCCACACACAGCAGGGTAAGCAGAGGGAACCTAGTGCTTAGACACTCGGTTCCCCACTTACCGCCGAATTCTGGAAGCATTGCCGAGTTGTTCTGGAAGCATTGTTGATTCGCGGAACTCACCGCCGCGCTTTGCCTCGAAAACAGAGCAAAGAAATAGAAATATACATTTAGATAAATATTTCATTTTGTCTGTCTGTGGCTTAGTAACTAAACAAATGATTCAGATTTAGTTTTGATTATTGAAACATTAATAGCTACGATTATGGTACAAATAAGTCTAATCGATTGCACAAAAAATCTTATTATTTATGTACTTCTCGATCTATTATTTACGCATCCCTGTATTGAACCAGATTAACGAAAATATAATTAACGTAGAAAATGGCATACAGTTTTCGGTTTCCACATATTTGGAAACATTTCGTGTTGGGTGTCGGAATCAAATGCCAATCTTTATCCAAACCAGGCAAACAAATGTATTTTAATAATATACATTCCCTTCAGTCAGACAAATCTCTCTTTAGATATTCACATAGCATGTGAACTATACTAATAAATAATATCCATACCTATATTATAAATTCGAAAGTAACTCTGTCTGTCTGTCTATCCTTTACGCAATCAGGGCCAAATCGCTAATTCAATTGTGATAAAATACTCATATAGAGATACTTGAGGGTCTCGGGATGAACATAGGATACTTTTTATTCTCATATTTGTAATATTTTTGATATATACCAATATATTAAAATACTTATTAATTTGACATGCACTTTATTCCGCCATGTTAATAACAACCGTCGCTATGTGACCGTTGCTAAGCAACGATTTGCAAAGTTTGTTGTAAGAAAACGTCACTCAAAATGAGCTTGCTTAACGCATCTCTCTATTGAAAACGGAAAATAATTTCATAAATATATATTTAATAAATATTCGTATAGTTCAAGCGGGCGTAGTCGCGTTCGGATCCACTGGTATTACTATATAACGTTAAGTGGATTTATATTATAAATTAAAACTAATTGTAGTATCTAGTCATATCTGATTACTATTTTTATTTAGAAATCATTACCGTGGAAAATATATGAAAGTTTCAATACAATAAAAATAATAATTTAAAGAGCCAAATAGACAAAAACTAAGTATTCAGGAAAGTCAGTCAATGGGTGCAAATGTATATTTTGTGAATATAATATTACTTTTATCTCGCTTTGCTTTCATATTTATAGAGCGTTGTGTAAGCACTTTACTCGAGTGAAAGTTAAAAGTGCAGTTCAATGCAAATATATAACACTTTTCACATTTTTATTACAATTCGGAGATTTTATTAAAAAATATTTTTTTTATTACGAAGCTATTTATATTGATTTTTCTATTCTTTATGTGTCTCGAATTAAACCATCTATAAAATCATCGGCAAGGTATGATGTGGTGATGGTTATGAATTCGATTCCCATTTGGAAAAATATTTATATTTAATTACTGACTCCTCAGTCATTTGGCCACTGGCCACTGTCACTGTCACTGTCACTGGCTTCCGCCAGTCGTGGCGCAGGGGCACAAAATGTAACTGTAAACGTGACTGGTTGTGGGTTCGATCCTCACTCGAGGGAATTATATATTTATTTAAATCCCCCCCTACCGTGAGCGAGATACAGTGTGAAGCTGATCTGATTTAACTTCTCTGTCTGCTCCGATAAATATAGCAGAGTTCTGTATTGCACATAACTTATTTTAAGTGGAGACGTAATTCTGATTGCAGGTATAGTGGGCGACGTCGAAAGTAGTAATTTGATTTAATATAGTCTATAGTATTACTCAATGAATGAATTATCTAACACAAAAAGGATTCTTCAATTCGAACCAAAGTTCACGAGATTAGCGCGTTAAGCCAAACAAATCCTTTATTACATAAGTCAAGATAGTATTAAAACACAGTTATTTAATAGTAGTAAATAAAATAACCACATCAAAGCTGTAGGTTAAAATTTGCGGCAAAAGTTTTTTCCCTTCACCTAATAATATCTTTCTTGTAAAACGTAACATAACTTTTCCTACTTTTACAGTTAATTATTATCTGCAGAAACATTACAACAATACCTATGTAACTGTAAGAAATGTGTTTCGCTTGAGTAGTCGAGTTAATAAAGCTTAAGTAAATCCAATTACTTAGTTTCTAATGGCAGATCAAAGTAGTTTTTCTTTAAAAAAAAATTTAATTTTCATCTCTCACGGAATGTCACAAATATTTATAGCTACATTGTGGCAGTCATTAAATTAACTTCTGTAAATTGTGGTCTATGATTTATTATGTAATAATATTCGACAAAATATGTTTTTAGGTAACTTTTTCTAACCTTAAAGTAACTTTTACCTACGGCTTCTTCCCTGCCATGAAATGCAAATAACTACCAGTTGTGTATGACAGTATAACACATGACTGATGAAGTGACCGAGGTAACTCCAGCCTCAGATAAAAGACACAGCTAATATATACACAGCTACACGCTGTATCCTGCACACAGCGGGGTAGGAGGCACACAGGCAGAGGGAACCTAGTGTGAACAGACTCCATTCCCCATTTTCCACCGAATTCTGTGTGTTCAGCATTGTATGCGTGGCGGCATACAACGCTGCGCCATGACTCGAAACTAGAGCGAAGAAATGAAAATATTTAATATCTTATTTCCTCCAGTGGGCATCGAACTCACGTCGCATTTACAGATTTATTTACACGTTTGTGCTTCTGCGCCACGACTGGCTGCAATGGAATTCGAATAAATTTAAAGTGTTAATATGATTAGAAATCAGAAGTGAAATATATTTAAAAAACGTTACTAAAATACAAAACACCTGTTNTTAGGGTTAAAATTTTTCAAAATCCCTTCTTAGTGGATGTCCAGATTACGAAAGTAAACATCTGTCCAAATTTCACGTTTCTACGCACAGCGGTTACGGCTGTGCGTGCGTCTTACCTCAGTCAGTGAGGACAAGTCCTTTTATATATATATAGATATAGATATAGATAATACTCGACAAAATATATTTTGAGGTAACTTTTTCTAACCTTAAAGTAACTTTTACCTACGGCTTCTTCCCTGCCATGAAATGCAAATAACTACCAGTTGTGTATGACAGTATAACACATGACTAATGAAGTGACCGAAGTAACTCCGCCGCAGATAAAAGACACCGAATATATACACAGCTATAGGCTGTATCCTGCACACAGCGGGGTAAAACGAGGCACACAGGCAGTGTTAAAAGACAGATTCCCCATTTTCCACCGAATTCTGCGTGTTCAGCGTTGTATGCGTGGCGGCATACAACGCTGCGCCTCGAAACCAGAGCGAAGAAATGAAATATCTTATTTCCTCCAGTGGGCATCGAAATCACGTGTCGCATTTACAGTCACACGTTTGTGCCTCTGCGCCACGACTGTCTGCAATGCAATGCGAATGAATTTAAAGTGTTAATATTATTAGGAATCAGAAGTGAAATTAATTTACAAAATGTTACTAACATACAAAAAACCTGTTAACCTATCAGAAGTGGATGGTAATTACAACTTAATATTATCTACGGTCTCTAATTGGCTGGCACTGCTCCATACTCCACCTGAGCATGGACCAGTGTTACCGCCACAAGCCGTTGCAAGCCGCAAGGGAGCTGGTACTATAATTATTTCATTCGTATTGCCAAATTAAGCTTACCGGGCACGAAAACTGCCTCCCCTCTGGCCAAACTCTTCGCCATCCCTTCGTCTCTCTTCTTTAAAACTCTTTTCACGTCGAAAGCTGCTCTTTTTCTTGTCATCTGGAACACTTCCCTCTGGAGAACTGAACGTTTCAGACGCATCCTTACGCGGTGGAGTCAATTGAGCTTTAATCTGTTTAAAGATACGATTATTTTGTTTAAAAAAAAAACTTTTCCATTTTAGGGAGAAAAAAAAATATTTTTATTTGTATTAGATGAGGCTTTTATAGAGTCGTTAAAACTGTGGTTTCATTTAAAGTGGTGCTCATAAATACACTCTGTATATACATCAAGTATGAAAACGTGTGTGCAGGATGCAGCATAAAGGTGAAGAAAAAAATTTACCTCAGCGTTTGTCCGTGGTTGAGACAGCTGCATCATACGCCGAGCCACATCCAGCGGCGGTGTCACAGTATCATCCACAAGGGACACTAGCATTGTGTCACTGGACAATACGCCTATTACATTCGCCATTAGGGTTTTCTCTAGAGCTATCATTTCTAATTGATTTGATGTTTTAGATTCAACTGGTTTGTTTTCGTAGCCCTGGTAAAAATAAAAGTGAAGGTAAAATCTTAGACGTTTTAGATAAAAACAGTTTCTATATAAATTGTACAGTTTCCAATAAGAATGTTTGAGAATAGGGATAAAATTAAGTTTCCCTCACTGATCTAATAATGCCATAATGAGTTCAAATACAGAAATGAGGAAGAGACTAAACAAATTTGGCTACCTTCCACAACAGTGTTATAACACCGAGTACTACAGATACTTGTACTATAAGTCACAGAGTTATATATTTCTGCTTTGTTGTTGACTTTATTATAACATTGATGTGATAAACAAGGACGATAAAATATTTCATTTGTAACTTTATAGATGTGTTTTTTTTATTACTAAATTATGTGCAAGCAATCAATGACTATATGCGGATTTAGTGTAGGTGTCATATTTTGCTTCATCATGTGCATCCCATTGGTAGCAACCTTTCTTGTTATTTTCTTGATATGTATATAGAAATTATTTAATTAAAAAAGAAATTTCAGGGACATACTTACTTTTAGTGCACATTTCAGGGCTTGTGCTGGCAGCTTGATTAAGTCCGGTGTTATTGTTCTCAAATCATTCACATCAACTTCCTGTTCATTACCATAATCTACATATGCTACTACAACCTTCTTTCCCCTACTACCCCTCACCATGGCTCTGTACCAATTGTCATCATCAGGAAATCTGGCGCAACATACAGAACCTACCGCAAGCTCTCCAGGTGAAGAACTATTTTCACAGTGACTCTTAACAGCTGCCATGACTGCATTCAATTCATCAATTTTATCAGACAGTTGAACATAGAATTTAATACAACTGTCCACATAAGAAACTAATACTGATTGTCTATTCCCCAAAGGCAACATATCTATCCATTTGAACTGCAAATTGTCCTTCATATTTACCATCAATAAATCTAAAACATTTTTGTTGTCTAAAAACAATTCACCATATTGAATTAATGGTGGTCCTTCAGGTGCTACAACTCTTAAAGTCAAGACTTTCCCATTTACTAATTGTTTAAATGCTTCAATCAAGTGCGGACTCTTGTGTAACTTCTTAACACCTGATATACAGAAGCGCATAGCAAAAACATTTGGTTTCACAAATTCCTCTGGAATATCAAATATGTCATAGTATGAAACCATTTCAGTGTCTCCAAAGTCAACAAAGAATAATTTACACTGAGATCCTGATAGGTTCATGACAATAGCTCTGCAAATTATTCGGTCACCGGACATTCTACCAAGGCACACAGTCCCGATCATTGGTGGCTCGGCCAAGCTACTGTGGGGCCTTCTGTTAATGTCATCCATCATTTCTTGCAATTTCTTTGCATCAGATACAAGTTGCACTGCAAATAGCTCTGGACCTTCTTCAGCAAATGATACAAACACCTTGTGTTGAGAATTTACTTCCAGCAATCGACTTTTGTAGGTAATAGACTTTTTTGGAGATGGTGGTTTATTTGATATTATTGGTGTAGAGGGTGGTGTAGCAGGCGTTGGAATTGTTATATTTTGGGTGTGTTGAGGTTGGCGGACTGGTGCTCTGAGATTGACCATATTTCTTGATGCTTTGTTGGCTAACAATCTTTGACTCACTCCTGATTGAACAGGTGTTCCATTAAATGGCACTGCTACATTCTGATTTATTCGCATTGCTGAAGCAGGATTGGGAAAGTTTTGATTGATTAAAAATGGTACATGTTCCGTAAAAGAAGGGGGTTCAGTTAGTAAACTTGGTGACCAGCTTGTTTGACCTTGTGGACTATCATTTATTTGCAACAATAGTACTTCTTGTTTAGGCACAGGTAAAGCTATCCCAAACCTATTAGACACTAGATGAGTGGACAGATCATTTCCTTTAAATTGAATTGATATTATTGATAAAGTGCGTGTAGGCGCTTCTACTGTTGCTGGGTACTCCGCATAACATAGCAGGCTTTGAAGTTTTAAAAGTAGAGGTTCGTCCCATCTTCCAGAGGGATGCATTACTCGAGACAAATAATAGTCAGTTGCCTGACCTCTTAATTGTAAAAACATTGGATCATAACTATCTAAGAAGCGTATAGTACTTAACGATATTATGTCTTTATTACCATAATCAATGAAATGAACTCCAACTAAGCCAGTGGCCAGGTTTGTTGTGCTTATAATTTTAGCTCTGTAATACGTTCCATCTTTGTATTTTGCGGCACAAATAATACCCTCATGAATAGCTGCCGGGGGCACCGCTCCTATACCCTTTTCTAAATTTTCCCTTGCCGTCTCAAATAAACTCTCTACCATTAATGAAGATGCCTGATCAAGTTGGCCACTTATCTTCAGAAAATGTGCCTCACCATCAACATGAGTAACATAAAGCCGAAAGGGTCTTTGAGCTTCTGTCGGCAAAGCCATGGTAAAATCACTTATTCAATAACGTTAGGCACTTGAAATAAAAAAATTAAATATTTCTTAACATTATTCTTACTAGAAATTAAAGTAAGTATGTCACTTTGGACTGTTACAGCTTCAGTCAACAAAAAATGCACTTTCTTTTCCGTTTACGTTTTCATTACAATGGCGGTGCGATTAGCGATTGACGAATCCATAGATAATACACATATACTAGAGACGAATCGTTTTAATATTTTTTAATTTGTGTATGAATCAAAGACTTTGCGTATGCGATATCAATGGTCAATGACAACAACATTATTATTCATCTGTAGTACAACTTTTGAAATACATTAGAAATTCCACAGGTTACAAATGGCAACATCAAACTTCATTTTAACTATGGACGGAAAAGTATTGAAGAGGAAAAAGGATGTGTAAACAATAAATAATAGATAAAAATTCGGTCGAAATGGAGCTAATCTTAAGAAAGGAATGATATAAGCTGAGACATTATAAAATAGTGTTTGAATAATTAATATTTTTAATGACTAGAGTTGCTTGAACTATTTTTTTTTTAAATAGTCCTAAATATTAAATCAACATCACGATGTATCCCGCACACAACAGGGTAGGCAGAGTGAACTTAGTGTTATAAATGGTCTTTAAACAAATATTTCACTTCCTCGAGTGGGAATCGAACCCACAACCGTCGCGTTAGTGTCACACCCTTTGTTTTTTTTTTATGGAAAAAGGACAAGGCAAACGAGCGTTCGGTTCACCTGATGGTGATCACCGCCGCCTACGACCCCGTGCAACATCAGAGTAGCTACAGGTACGTTGCCGCCCTTTAAGGTGGAGATAGACGCGCTTTTTGACGGTGCCCATATCGTACCGACCTGGAAACACTGCCGCGGGTAGGCCATTCCACAGTTTCGTAGTGCGTGGAAGGAAATTTCTACGAAGCCACACAGTACTGGAGTGCCACGTATCCAGGTGGTGTGAATGATATTTAGGTGTGTGCTGCTGCACCACGATGGCCTCGGCCTAGTCCTAAATATTTTAACTAAAAATTAAAATATTGTTAGCGTACAAGTGTAAAAGGGGATAGATTTAGGTGAAAAAAACAATAAAAGCAGTGGAATTGTGTCAAACGAAAACAGTTGCTTGTACTTGTAGGCGGAAGCCCTGATTGGAAGGTATCTAATATGTAGTGTTGTTATTGAGTGATACATGTCACTTATTGTAATTACGTGGAACCTCTATCCGAGTACGTTATAAACATATAGACGGTATGTATTTTTATCGTGTTATTTTAAAAACGCTAACCGCTTCCGATTTCTAACAATATAATATAAACTAACCAACGCCAACTTATATACCATAAAGTAAACAGTGTGTTGATTACATCATTACATGACGTGACACAACTGTCAAAGAAAAATTAAAATTCCGACTTGTCAAAACGCAATTTGTATTTTGTATTTTTTTTCTCATATTCACATTTTTGTTATTCAAGATTTGTTATCCGAATCGTAATATGTAATTTTATCGTTATTAATTACAATTCGCTGCGAAAAAGTATAATGTTAGGTATAACATGTACTCAGCTTACAATATAGATTGTAAGTTTGGTATTGTATGCTTTTTGTGATGAAATAGAAACATTAAGAAAAATTCAAGATGATTGAAACCTGTTCAAAACGATGTATGTTATTAGGAACAATTCTCTTAGGAGTGTAAGTATTTGTTTTTTTAGGTGTAAGCATTCAGGAAATATTGAAGATTTACAACATATGCTTTAAATATTTTCTTTATTTTAATTACATTATACTAAAATGCATTACAGATTAACAATTGTGATTCTAATATTGGAGTCACAATTGGCTGACACCCTCTCAGGTAGTCAAAGGATGAAAAACAAAACATTTCCAACAGAAAATAACTCAACTTGTTGGATGCATCAACCATATACAGTTTTAAGTGAATGTCATCCTTGTTCAGGTATACTTATTTTTTGGAAAATTATGATATATATTGCAAAATTTCTCATCTCATATCATGCCTCAGCTTTTTTAATATATTTTCTACACTATACATTATTTTTTTATAAATATTTTTTTTAACTAATTTTCTTTCAGACTTTGAAATAAGAAGTAAAAGTATTGGTGTATGTATTCACACAAGTTTTAAGGAGATTCTTAAATGCAAGAATGGTGAAACTGTTACAAGAAGGTTTGTATATTATAGTCAACAAAAAATATATCAATTCTTCTAAGCAGGGCAGGGCAGATGCAATCATCTTAAAAATGTTTACTCTCATCTTATGTTATTTAAGTTAGTAATGAATCTTTCCATTATAATATCAAAAACTGCAATGCCCACTATTTTGATTCCTTTTTTTTTACTGCTTGGTCACATACATTTTTCCATTCTAGTACAGTGATAGTGCAAATTATATTTAAATTTTAATAAATGGAACATAAAAAATATTAAATCACCTTCACACTGTATCCTGCACAAAAATAAAATACTTAAAATTAAATATGTGGCATTCCTATCAGTACGGTTCGGTTCTTTATTTATGGCGCTTAGAGCGTGCCAGTTGAGCACTATTCACTTCGCCAATGTCACGTTGTATGGAGAACAATCCTATCACTACAAGAAGATATTAGTATAAGAGTTGTCAAAAAGCAGTGTAAACTTAATGCCAAATGCTAAACTTAAAATTTATGCCAGGTGGATGATGTTAAACCTACACTATATATGGATAACCACAAAAATGGAAAGCTCTGCTTATATCTTGTGGACTGTAATTATTAAAAAAATTGCACATGCAATGCAATGGTAATATATTGTGTAGACACGTGATTAATCTTTTATAATAGATATAGAATTTCTATTTCAGTTGTGATCGAGTTGCTTTTTTGGAGGAAAGAGCATACTGGAAATTTACCATCTGGTCTTTTGTAATTGGAATGGCTTCATCATTAGCTGTCATGTTAAGAATGAGAGTCCTCAACCACAGAGCTAAGAGAAGAGCTCGCCAAGTATTAAGTAATGGCTCCATTTGAAATATATCTTAATTTAAAATAATTGTTATTAATAGATGTAATATATTAGGTTAAATAGACACTAAATGTATTTAAAAATAAAAACAAATAACTTTAAGCAATAAAAAAATATATTTAACAATGTATAAAAGGCAACAACGGCTTTCAATTAATACTGATCAAATAGTATTTTAAGGAGTTCACTAATTACTTTAACATTGACACTGTTTCCTAGTAGTCTGTAACATTGTTTTAATGTAATATTGTCAGGGAATGAATAATATTGTGGAAATGACATTAGAGATGAAACTTCAGTGGGAGTAAAAAATCTCAATTTCATGTGTTTTATTGAACTAATAAATTCTTTACTTCCAACTTGGTGTGTGTTGGCTTCTTTAAAATAATCACTTATTTCTTCTGGTGGTAAATCAGTGTACACAGAACCAGTGCCTTCAACATAATGTGTATAAGCTTTAGTGAAACAACAAGATCTTTTTGATTCTTTATAACAAATATCCAATACATTTGCCCATTTTAACAATTTGTCACTCACAAAAAATGTATCTGGAACATTGTTTACAATAATTTCCTTTAAAGCAAAAGGTTCACTGTAATTTTTCGGCAAGCATTTTATCTAAAAATAAAGCAAATAATTATTATTACTTTTAAAAATTACAATAAATAGCAATAGTAGTAAATTATATTAAATCCTTACAATTTCTTCTTTTTCTTTTGAATGCCACTTAAAGACATTTCTTCTAGCCAAGCAGTAATACCGCAGTCTAGAGTTGGGTACACCAACACTAATAGGGTTTAAAAGATATTCTTGAAAGTCAAAATTACATTCTTTTAATTTATTTACAAATAAATTCCTTACTGTAGAACATTCAAATCCCTTAACATTTTCCATTAATATATAGTTAATTTTTTCTAAGTGACCCAGTAGGTTGATAAAATATATAAAGGAATTTGTTCTTGGATCATTTTCATCTAGATATTTCCCATTTCTAGAAAATGGTTGACATGGTGGTGACATAAGCACAGTATCAACATCAAGTTCGTTAATTTCTTTTGCAGTTAAAGACTGGATATTTCTGTTTATTAAATGAATACCAGGAAAATTGTGTTTATAAACGTCGTTTGCTACATTATTAACATCAACGGCCATTATTATTTCACCTTTTAAACCGGATTCTGTAATTATTAAAATATTTATTTATTACTTGAATACATATATTTTTTTAATGGATATGAAATCAAAGTACCATTCCATGCACAATGCATGCCACCGATTCCACTATAAAGTTCTAAGATTTTATGTTTCATTTTTATTATTGAATAAATAAAGAGATAACAAAATATAATAATAAATAATATATAAAACTTTAAGTTAGTTCTTATCATTTAAAAGCTAAACGTGACACCTATGTAGTGTACAATTGTGTAAACGTCAAATTGACGTTTGGTAAATATATAGTATATGTATGTACGTAACTTGAAGTTTGTTCTGAAATTGTGTATAATATATTATTAACTATTAAAATAATCATTTTCTAAATTTGTTCTAATTATTTTAAGAACGTTTCAATTTTACTATGCATATTTAAATAAATAAGTTGTTAATTCTTTAAACGAATTATGTAATTGCAAAAAACATTTTTATTGTCATACTAAGATAAGGCAGTAAGGTTTGCAGTTGAATGACCTTGATTCCGGCAGTTATGGCGGAACTAAAGCAGCGTAAGGACGTGTTTAATGTCAAAAGTGATGAAAATGCCGACTCAAAAGATCATGTTTATCTCGAAGAAACATTTTATATTCTCACCAAGAAGAAGTCTGTATTTCGTGTCAGACTTACGTCTAATGGATTGTCATTAATTAAAGAAACCGATAATAGTTCAAGAGAACAAACGATACTTCTGAAAGATATCATTGGTAGTAAATGTATGAGAAGCAAAAGACGGCGTGTCGGAGGAGGGTCTTGTGTCTGCAGTTCTTTTGTTGGACATCAACAACTTAAGGTGGTAGATGAAAACAGTGGCGACCTTGATGAAAGCGATATCAGTGCGTATCTTTACATTTACGCTTACAATTTAAAGCGCAGCCGCCGTAGCCTGAAACGAGAGAGAACAACAATAACATTGCGATTCAGATCTTACGATAAATACGAAGACAATAATAGGGAAGCGCAAAAGTGGAGGACTACAATAAAATGTTTACTGGCAGATCAGCCGATATCATATACCTTACCTGTAAATGAAAAAAAAATGTTAATACTTTTAAATCCAAAATCGGGGCCTGGAAAGGCTAGAGAATTGTTTCAAACGAAAGCGGCACCTATTCTTCAAGAAGCCGAGACTCCTTACGATCTTCACATAACAAAATATGCCCAGTATGCTCGTGAATTTGTGCGCACAAGAAATGTTTACGCCTGGCGCGGTATTGTGGCGGTAGGCGGAGATGGAGTCCTATTTGAAATTCTTAATGGAATGTTTGAGCGGCTGGACTGGCAGCAAGCTCTTGCTGAAGTGCCATTAGCTATAATGCCCTGTGGCTCGGGCAATGGTCTGGCTAGAACTATCTGCCATCATTATAAGTAAGTAAATTATCCATATATTATAGATGTATGTATTAAAAAATATATTTATTTGTTTTGTACTCAATATATTATTAAGGCCAGTCGTGGCGTATGACTGTAAATGCGATAGTTTGTGGCTTCGATTTGCACTTGGGTAAATAAGATATTTAATACATATTTTTATATTTTCGCCATTGTGTCGAGGCAAAGCGTTCCGCGACTCGACATGCAAAGCCTCCAGATTTCGGCGTAAAATGGACCATGGATGTTGTGTTTCAATACTAGGTTCCCTCTGCCTATCCTGCTGTGTGCCAGATCCAGTTGATGTAAAAAAAAACATTATTTTTAACATTATTTAATTTTGACATTTTATTTTCAATGTATTTTTATATGTGGGTAATTTATAAGACAAGTTTAGCAATATACTTTTTATGTAAGTTTTATATGCGTGTACGTATGTGCATTACATATACATACAAACTTTTAGTTGCCATTATGAAATGTATCCTATAACCTGCATGATGCAGCATAAAATGTTATGATTACTTGAAATTGTAGTTTTAAATTGAGCCAAGCCACATAAATGTGATCACAGTTTTTGTCATTACTCTTTTTGGAATCAAATCAATACAAATGCCATATCAAAATTTCTCAGAAAAAATGATTCAATAATTAATTATAAACTATTTCAATACATTCATTTATTTCAATACATATCTGCAGATGATAATTTCTTTAAAGTAATGAGCCTATTGACACTAATTACTTTTGATAAATAAATATGCACATATGTTTAACAAAACATTGTAAACTTAAAGTTAAGTTACTAGCTATACCTCGGTAGTACCACATTTTTTAGTCATCATAATATGTCTTTTGCTCTATCACAGGAGATGAGGGCATGATCTTCATCTCATTCATTTTTCTTTTGTCAATTTAATTTCTACTGACTAAGTCTTCTTCTTGACAGTAACTAATAATTATTTGTAGGTAGAGATGACCTAGTGTAGACACTCCATTTTCTATTTTCTGTGTTTTCCTGAGTAACAGACATTGTGAGATGAGTGGTGGAACTCATTGAATTCAACTCAATGGTATTTTTTATTTCGTTAGAGTAGGGAATTTAAAGTGGGCATCATCAAACCTACAACCTGTCCTCTCCCTCTACACTGGTTTATAGAACCATGACTATAAACTCAAACACAACTATAAATATTGACTTATAATATAAAAAGTAATAATAGTAAAATATTATTAACTATTTCACTCCCACATTTTTATGATATATAATTTTGTAATAAGCTTATATATGTAATTGAAAATATCCCTTGCTTACTATAGTAGTATTTCACATTATCATTTAAAAGTATTCATGTTTGAAGGTTGTATATTAATTTATTCCTAAATATTTTTATGTAAATATTTTTTAAAGGAATTATAATTACGACCATACACATTTTATGTTTCATTTGATAATAATTTTATTTTTAGCAAACTTATTTTATTTCGATTTTTATTTATTTTTTACTTTAATTTCTATCACACACTCTTTTAACTGTATTGAATATATATAAAAAATTGTCACTATTTTTACTTTACATTGAACTTTGATGATTAATAGTAATTGACTTTATATAAAAAAATCCTGAGGATCCTAATTTTAAGATACTGTTTCTCATTTTTCACCTAATTTCCGTGACAGAACTAAACATCACGGTCTGCCTTCCAGAGTGGTGAAATAAAAATAATTAAATTATTCCCCTGATGAATTCCACCATTGTGCTTAGAGTCATTAAACGCGGCATGGCGGCCTCGTGTATGTACGAGATACATTTAAATATAATTCATAAGATACTTTAAAATGTCCAACAATGTCTTGTCAAGGACATGCAAAAAGCATGTAATTATGTTTCACGTGTTTGTAGAGCTGTAATATTTCAAACACTTAGTATCTACTTATGTGCGCTATGTATATGAAAATATTTAAAATATTACTTTTCATTGAACACAAAAATTATAATATGAAAACGATAATTACCAAAAGTTTTATATTTTTGCATATATTATACGAGACATTCTTATGTATTGAGTTTTGCATAATATATTAAGATTTAAAAATAGCATGCCGTAGCCATTTTAAAACATATTGCATTAAGTCTTATGATTTATTTCATATTTCTTTCTTTTGTCACTGTGTAATGTTATCATCACTAGTGTATCTAATAAATAAACAAAAAAAAGAATATTAAACAAAAATAAAATAGCAGCCAGCATATTCACATGGTTTTTTTTTTCATTATAATCTCTCATAGTAACAAGTACCTGGTTAGAGTTCTATCAAGATCTCATTAGTCGTGAATTAGGCCGCGATAGTAACTTGTATTATCGTTCTTAATAATCTATGAATATAAAAATATTTGTCGTATATTTTTTATTTCAATACATTTAAGTATTTATTATATAAGGTTTAATCTAATAAGCCTCGACATGATAATACTGTACGAAAATGTTATATTTTCGTACAGCAGCTGGTCGTAGTAGTAGCAGTAGCTAAAAGCTGGTCTGGTAGCCAGACCAGCTTCTCCTTCATACTTATTTATGAACTATTAATTAAGTACGTATAAAAAAATATAGTCACATAACTTGGCTGGTTGCGGAAAGCGGTTTGCTTATCTTATGCACTAGTGGATCTAATAAAAAAAATAATAAAATAAAATAAATAAGACAAGAATATTAAACTAAAATAAAATAGCAGCAATTTATATTCACTTGGTTTAATTTTTCATTTTAATCTCTCATAGTAACAAGTACCTGGTTAGAGTTCTATCAACATCTCATTACTTAGTCGTGAATTAGGCTGTGATATTATCGTTCTTAAAAATCAATAAATATAAAAATATTTATCGTACATTTTTTTATTTAATTTCAATTAATCTAAGACATGATAATACCGTGCGAAAAGTTTATATGTAGGTACTACTATCTTTTCCGGTAGTCAGACCAGCTTCTCCTTCATACTTATTTTAAGTAGGTACGTATAAATAAATTACAACTTGGCTGACTGTGGATATCTGTTTGCTTATTATAAAATAACCTGTGCACATTTATGTATATTCAGATAAGCGTGTAAATATCTGTTTCTTTTTAATTAACTTGATAACATATATCCGGGAGAACGTGTTGTTGTTAATTTAAGAACTATAAATTCGTTCGTATTTTTTTTTGTTTTTCATTTATTTTCTATTTTTATTTCTCAGTAATCATTGATTTTATTATTGCAATGTTATGTTATTTTTTTTTATTTTTAAAGAGATATCGTTATTAAATCTCATCGCAATCGCAAATAGTAACTCATCAAGTTAGTAAGATAGAGAAATACTACGGAAATAGTCCATCTTCCCGATTTTTTCTATTTATCCCGCAAAGAAGAGTAGGCAGAGGAAACCTAGTGTTACTAGGTTTTCGTCGTTTTTTTAATATAAAATGTTAATAGTTTACTTTTTTTTTACGGAAATCCTGGTGCGTAATATCATAACATAAAAAGTATTCTTCACGTTACGCTCGAGTTTCATTTAATTTTTTTCTCGATATTTTTATACTATATGTTTTTACTTTATTTTGTTTTTGTCTATGTATGGCTTGTCTCTATAGATACACGGTTATATTGTAGTAGTCAAAAATAAACGGAAAAATACTTTATATACGGATTTAATTATGAATAGCTAAAAGCCTTTTTTTGCCTTTTCACAACCGTCATTGTCTTGTAATTAAAGCTAAATGTAAAACATGGTCCTTGTTACTGTTTTCTCACGCTAGAACAATAGACCCTTTTGTTACGTATAAAAAGAAAACCGCCATACTAGTTCAGGTATTGGAAGTGTCTAAAGGCTAAATATATAAAATATTCGATGGTATGGTAGTCACTTCAAAGGTAGAAAGAAAGAAAGTGAAGATTAGGAAAATCTAGAAATAACTCAATCAATGCTTTCAATGCATTGCATTGCATTTGAAAATCCACCTGTCATTATCTTTAATCATTAAAACCTGTTTAGAATACGAATGTATATGTCGTTAAGGAACATATTATAGGAACAAGTTTCATTAGTTTTATATAATATTAAAAAAATAAAATTAACTTTCCTATTTTGAATGTTGATTCATAATTCCTTGTATTGTATTACTAATTGCTCAGTACACTGTAAATAAACTTGCTAAACTAACTAACTATAACTGACTAACTTATAAATGAAAAAACAAATATCTTGTAAGTGACCCACAAGGACAATTTTCTATCTCTAACCATTACCTACGACACTTGAGATGGATGAAAAAATCACAAAGATGATTTTATGACAAATAGCCTATTGTCTTTTAAGCGAGTCTAAACAAAAAAGAACCCATAAAAATGTCTCTGTATTATTTGCAGATTTTAATCGTGTAATTTAAAAAAAGTGTATTTATTTATCTTCAATTGTGTTGTTTAATTAAATATTAAATTATTATTCTTTATTATATTTATTTTTTATCTATATATATTAATTTTATATAATTAATGGTGAGTTATCACTAAAATATTAAACTCAATGGCCTTTTTCTCTTTTCTCCAATTGCAAAGTTCTGAGAATGAACACAAAACATTAGGCATGTATGACTTGCAAGAAATTGAATATTTTTAATACGGTTTTCCTTATTTACTTCCTCTCGCTCTATTATTATTATTAGGAAAAGGAGGATGATTATAATTTTATTATAACATTCTTTTCCGGTACAACAAAAGTTGTTAATATGTAATTGTATATAAATAAAAAAAGTCAATTTCATTTTAATATCCAAAAAGAAAACTAAAACAGCCTTTTTGCAGTGGGAACCTAATGTAAAGACACTCCGTTTTCCGCCGAATTCTGCGGTGTTGAGTGGCGGAGCCCAACACCGCGCTTTGCCTTTACCAGAGCTAAGAAATATATAATATAAATATTTCATTTCCTCGAGTGGGAATCGAACCCACACCTTGGCGCGCTTACACACATTGTTTTCTGCGCCACGACTGGCATCTAATACACGGTGCTGATACTAATATGAAACACTCGAAATTGATAAAAGTTTTGAATAAAGATTTTTTTCCTTATGACATACAATATCTCCTTTAATTTAATATATCGTGTCTTAGTTCGTAATTCAAATGTGACTCATAACAAATACAAAGAGCAATAATGAAAAAAAGGTCAATGTGGCATTTTATTTTATCCAGTAATTAAGTATTATTTATAATTCTTGTTTAGGTTAATCATAATTTACCTAAACAATAAAGCTATGACCACTGCAAAAGTGTGTTTATTTATATCATTAAAAGTATTTAATTAGGTCGTTATTTATCTATTTGCAATATATATTGTATATAAAAAAATAACTTCACGCTGTATCCCGCACACAGCACGGTGAGTATGCAGAGCAAACCTAGTGTTAAGACACTCAGTTCTTCATTTTCCGCCGAATTCTGGAGGCATTGCGTGTTGAGTGACGGTACTCTAGGATGCGCTTTGCCTCGACACCAGTGCCAGTGGCCTCGTTGTATGTGTATTGCATATACTTATTATTGTACTGTATGGATAAGTTTGTTTTGCATTATTCTTCAAAAAAGTTACATTCATCGTCGGAAATTGAAAATTAGAGGAAAATAAATTATAATAAATAATAATTATATATTAAAATAAATTATATCAAGCTATATATATATATATATAATGTGGTTATTATGAAATTATTTTGCTATTTGATGTGCTTGTCGTTCTGTTTATTACTCTTGCTTTAATAAAAAAAGTTTAATTGGAACACATACATTTTTAATATAAAGAACACCACACAAATTTAACTCCTTTTATTTAGTAGGTACTTACATGTGTTAAATAGCGTCAATAGATTCAAATAGGTTTCTCGCCTTCACTACTTGATAGAAATTTACAGATCTTTAATTATTTGTAATTGGTCCAAATACTGCTTTACGTTCAGTATGTAATAAGTACAAATAAAAATTCCTAATAAACGATGTGCTAAAAAAACAAATTATCATTTAAACCGTTGAGGCCGTCGAGGCGCAAGGGACAGAGTGTGACTGTAATGGGATAGTTGTGAGTTCAAGTTCCCCACTCGAGGAAATTAATTATTATTTATTTCTTCGCTCTGGCACCAAGGTAAAAATCCAGTGTTGAGTTGAAAGAATCGGCGGAAAGTGTGGAACGGAGTTTCTCAACCCTAGGTTCTCTACCTACCCTGCTATATGCGGGTTACAGCGTAAAACTGATAATAATATTAAAACCGTCAAATTAGAAATTACAGTAAATAGGTGGGTATGCATCATAAAGTTTTACGTTCTTACCTTTAACTACCGGTTAATATTTTTTTAAGTGAACTTGCCTATAAATGTGTAAGATTTGTTTTATGAGGTTGCAGAGGCACACTGTGAGACAATGAAAGATTTCAATATTTTCATTTCCTCCCTCTGGTAACGAAGTGAAGCGCAGCGTTGTGTTCCGCCGAAACGAAAGGGGGGGAACGAAAGTGTCTTAATAGGAAACGGAGTGTCTTAACACTAGGTTTCCAGGTTGCTTCTGCCTACTCTGATCTGTACGGGACACTGTGTGAAGCTTAAAAAAATATGTATGTTCTATTCTCAGTCTGCAATCTTATTAGATTGTACAAACAAATACAAATTTATTTGTAAATAATAATATTCAAATCAGAGAGTGGAATTGCACAATAACTGGGCCCACCTTTTCTTATTCTTCATTAATAAATATACACATTTAAATTCAATGATTCACTAAGTATATGATAATATCCATTTATTGGTTCAATGTATCTAGTTCATGTCGAGGTTAGCCGCTGGCATCGTTTTCAATCATGGACTGAATCAATTTTGTTTGTAAATAAACGAACTAAATGTAGTTCTGTTTGTTAATTATTAAAATGTACTATACTGACACAACTGACTATAAAAATATTTTGATAATTACTGACTGACTAACATTGACTTACTGACCCGTGACTGGCACACAGATGTAGATTACGTTGATGGGACTCATCCCAGGGTGAAATGTAAATAGCATTTTGAAGTAGTGAATTTTAAAAGCGAGGCATATTTCACAATAAAGTTAAATGTAAAAAAGCCATCAATGGTTGGCCGAACCTGGCCAAGGCTAGGTCAATATGGAGACTCTTTTTAAAAAAATGAAACAAGAGAAGTGCTTTGGAATTTTTGTGATTTACTCTCGTGTTTTATATGAAAAATATTGGTTTATACCGGCAGTGTTATTCACAAATTATATTACTGTTTTAATATAATCGAAAAAATAATAAGAGTGGTAAAAAATATAAGTATATTAAACAAGGAAACGCTTCGCAGCAGACCAGGCGTTATATCACAATTTCATAACCGCGTATAATACTTCTGTCTCGGTCATTTTACCGCCTATTTGAAGGTACCTGTATACTTTCACTTCTGTGCAATAATGTTTTGCTTTAAATTACTAAGACTGTTATACTTTTTTTTATTTTTATTCCGTATACAAATTTAGATTTACGTAGATTTTTATGTAAATTAAATGATCTTTTTTTTAATATTTTAAACTTATTAGTAAATAGGAACTGCATTGTCTATTTTGTTCACTTCGTGAGATTTTTGTAGGTTTAAGGTTTTATAGGAAAATGTTTGTATATATTTGGATTTTATTTTTAAAACACATGCACGTTTTCTCGGCCTATTACATAATGTTTGGAGGTAGATATAAAATTAAGTGAGTTAAGTTTTTTAGCTACTCATTTCGTAAGTATAATTTGGAAAAAACACGTGGTCAATGTCACGTTGAAAAAAGAGGTTAATAATGAATTTGTATTTTTTTAGTGATATTTCACTAAATTATACTCAATCCAGCCATCGTGCTGGAATATTGGCTGCTGTAATAAATGCAAATTAGCAACTTTAAGAGTGCCAAGATTAACAACAATCTTAATAATAATAAAGTTTGATCTTACAGCCAAGGTTAATTAGCTAGCGCGACACCGTGCTAATTAAAACGTGAAAGGAAAATGTTTTTCTTTAAAACCTTTACGGTTTGTTAAATTAGTCGATAAAAAAAATCTGAAAATGTGTTATTGCTTGCAGTACCTAGTAAAAATATATTTGTATATATTTTTTATATATTACTTTATGAGATTTAAAGAAAAATATCAACATCGTAGAATCAACTAGCTACATTGGACATAAAGGATCTATAAACTATTACTCATTTGATAGATTTATATAAAAATGGCACGTTGTATTTTACAATTGATAATTTTTTAATATACCTACATATCTATTACGAATATATTAACGTCAGATAACATTTCAATAAGTTTATCTAATTATACTATTTCTAAATGTCTTAATAAGCTAGTATCTAATCTATAACATGTTATTATTCTTTTTCTTCCTTAGGCAGAGATAACTTAGTATGATAAAATACAACTTTTACCTAATTGTAAACATTGTCTATGACGGAACACTACTTTAGTGAAACAACGCGTGTAAATTAGAATTCAAGTATGTAATAAAAAACTACTACCAGTACTTACTTTAATAAGGAAAGGAATGCTTAGGCTCGTTCTATTTTCTGTATTCTATATTCTGATATGTGGAAAATGCATGGCAATGGATTAATTTACACAGTCAGAGATTACTCCATAACTGATGGCGGTTTGTAGTTAACTTTTATAATTTATTGTTTTAGTGAACCCTACATCCCTCAAAATTTGACAGGGATGACAATGGCGCTGACGAGAGGAAAAACTGCTCATATGGATGTGGTCAGAGTCGAAACTAAAAGTAAAGTAAGTATTTCTGTGCTAAAGTAAAAAAAAACTACTGAAATGTTACTGGCCACAATTTGTATTTCTTTTATGTTAGATTGCATTCTTTTACAGACATTTTTGGCACTTGTATAACTTTAAGACGTAAGTGTATAATACGAGATAGACGGAATATTGGCAAAGAAATACACTCTTTGTCTAAGATATGGAGGATATGGCCTTAATAACATATTTTATTTATTACAGTGAGCTCTTGGTTGGCCTACATAAATTGTAATTTATGTAGNACAAAAAAAGTAAGGCGGCGTTGAGTTCTGCCACCCAACACGCAATGCCTCCAGAATTCGGCAGAAAGTGGGTAACACTAGGTTCCCTCTACCTACCCTGCTGTGTGCGGGATACAGCGTGAAGCTATTTTTTTTATTTTATATAAAATTTCAAGTAAAGGATAATCACAGTGTAATAAAACCCAAACAATTACAACATTGTTTTGAAATTTTTAAATTCGTTATTAATCCAAATATTTAACAAGGTTAATAGCGATTAAGCAATTACGTACACACATACCTACATACATTTATTAGACTACTAGATTTAAAACGATTTAGATATAATTTAAATGTTATAGATAACACCAATTTATTTCTTTTCACCTTCAGCGATGATATTACACTATTCAATTGACTGCGTCCGTCATAACAAACAAGGAACGGCGTAGTGCGGATATGGTTATTCCCATGCTTCTATAACATCCGACATCGAGGCCAGTCGTGGCGCAGGGGCACAGACTGTGATCGTGGGAAATGCGACTGTTTGTGGGTTCGATCCCCACTCGAGGAAATGGAATATTTATTTAAATTTATATTTCCATTTCTTCGCCCTGGTGTCGAGGCGTAGCGCGGCGTTGAGCTCCTCCTCTCAACACGCAATGCCTTCAGAATTCGGCGGAAAGTAGGGAACGGAGTGTGGTAAACACCAGGTTCCCTCTGCCTACCTTGCTGTGTGCAGAATATAGCGTGAAGGTGATTTTATTTCATTGGTTCTATAACATTCGTACCTATAGGTACGTCTTTACGAAATGATTACGAATTCACGATAACGCCGATTTATTGTACACGTGATTTATGCATACAAATATATTCTAATTGCAAATTGATATAATGTTACAAAAAACTGACCGAGTGAAAAAAGGAGGCGTACTTAAATATTTATTTGATTGTCCTTTGTATATAACATTTTTATTGATTGTTCTCTGTATATAATAGAGTCTAATTCTGTATAAGTAGGTACATCTCCACATACGTCAAATTTCTCACATTTATTAGCTTCACGTTATATCCCGCATATAACATGGTAGGCAGAGGAAACATGGGAACCTAGTGTTAAACCATCCCATTCCCATTAAGACAGTTCTGTTCCACAATTTCCGCTGAATTCTGGAGGCATTGCACGTTGAGTGTTGGAACTTGACGCCGCGCTTTACCTCGTTAGCAGAGCGAGAAAAAGAATATATTTAAGACTTAATTTTCTCCACTGGGAATCGAACCTGTCGCGTTTACAGCTCTTACGCCAAAACTGACCTCGATGTTTAAATTTCCTTTTACATAATAAAATTCATATTAATAATATTTTTTGCAGATATTTTTTTCCTTCTTATCAGTGGGCTGGGGCTTGCTATCAGATATCGATATAGAGAGTGAACGATTACGGGCGATCGGAGGGCAGAGGTTCACGCTGTGGGCGATGGCGAGACTGGTCGGACTGAGGAAATACAAGGGAGTCGTCAGTTACGCAAAAATAAAGGATATAAGCAATTTGCCCAAACCGAAACACCCGCTCACAATCAGCCACAGTGTGAGTCAAGACGGTGCTCTTGACTCACCCGACGCTGAAGCGTTCTTCGATTGCGACGAAAATTCCGAGGTCTTTGCCAGCGCAGTGAATGGTAAACAACACCAACGTGTCGATTCGTGGTATTCGGTAAATTCTAGAAGAAGCGCGTTTTATAGTACAAGGGGTTCTGAGTACCACAGTGTCACAAGTGCCGGCTCTGAAATGCGATCGCCGGTACACGCGTGTATGCACGGTCCCGCTTCGCACTTGCCTTCCCTTATGTCGACATTGCCTTCCCACTGGGTCCACGAGCATGGCGAGTTCGTAATGGTCCACGTATCGTACCAATCTTATATCGGTGAAGATTTACTATTCGCACCACGCTCCCAATTATCAGATGGGGTCATGTGGATGCTCATCATAAAAGCTGGTATATCGAGATCACAAATCTTCTCATTTCTCATAGGAATGAGCCAAGGTAATCATTCTGATATGAACACGGAATATATCAAAATGATTCCTGTAAGCGCCTTCAGGATAGTACCAGAGGGACCAAACGGATATCTCACTGTAGATGGCGAACTCGTAGAATACGGTCCTATTCAAGCCGAAATCTTTCCTAATATAGTAAATTTATTAGTACCAGATACGAAATAGCGTTATTTTCGCGTATGATACATAAGAGCGCTAATTTGCCTGATTTAGTTTGAAAACAGTTACCGAGCCGATGCTTTGTGCAATAAATGGTTTCAAATTAAAATTATAATATTCTTATATCATGAAATGGTTGTGCCACAAACACGTATAAATTAATTAAAACTAAGTAAGATTAAAAGATTATGAATAATAAGTATATATTATGGCATTCTACTATCAAAGTAATTTATTATCTGTCCATTTGAAAAACAATATAAATTTATAAAAGAAACATTTCCCTAAAACAGCTGCAATTGTGATAATAATTTAAGTAAATCGGTTCTTTCGATGAAAGACATTATAATAATAATAACTAGTCAAAATGTTAAATAATATATATATATATAAATAGTGCCAATATATTTTGCACTCTAAAATGTTTTAAGGGAATTGATCAATAATCATGTTTATTGTGTTAACTATATAAAGCGCTTCAAAGTGAGGCAATACGGATAATGACAATCGAAATCATTTAGGTATATGTAATGGCGTGGTAATAAAATGTTAAGGCAGATAAACATGTGATGCTATACCTTGCTATTATAATATTATTTCTTGTCACAGTAAACTATCTAAACCTCTCTGTATTTACTATATTACTTTTCTTTACTACAATTTTTCTTTATATTTTATTTAGCTATTATAAAATGTGCAAATTGACAAAATCCCAACTCCATAAGATAAAATAATGTTGTATAATATGTAATGCCAAATACAAGATAATTTTATATAATGTGTTTTTAAATGAAAAAAAAAAACATACTGCTATACATTTCTACTGTGAAATATCAATTCTCTTATCGGCTCAACAATTAGTTTCAGATAAGATTATCCTAAGTATGTATATAGATATATGTAGATACTTAGATATTATACAAAAAACATATTATTTTTTAAAGATTACAAATAATAATTTGTCTTAATAATTGAGCTTATGTAACTATTTCCTAGAATATCGTCATATTTAAAACGTTCAAAGACGACACAATCTATTTATAATCATTTTAATATCTAGTTATTATTGTTTAATTTAAACACTAGAGTTTAGAACAATGGTTTTGTGTATCATTAAGTAGTTATTACGTCTAATAATTTACATACATAATGATAATATTTATGAGGCCCTCGTTGTGCAGCAGTTCAGCGTCTTACTGTAAACATGGCTTCTGTGGGTTCGATTCTCACTTGGGTGAATGACTTGTTCTCTCTAGTAACAAGGGAAATCGCGGTGTTGAGTTCCGCCCCTCAACAAGCAAGCTTTTGAAAATTGGTGGTGATGGTGAGTGGGAAACAGTGTCCTACACTAGTTTCCCTCTGCCTACCCTGCTATAGTTAAAATAAATATGTATATATGTAACATTATTCTTTTAACATTATGTTCCAATCCTTGCCATATGTTGTGGCTATTTAGAAGTAATATTGATGTACAGATAATTGGAATCGTATTTTGTTCCAAAGTAAAAATGCTAGCAGCTTTTAAATTGCTTTTGGAGTGTGATTGTAATAATAATAAGTGGAGTGGGTTATTTGTTTATTACTTAATATTTAGCAGTATTAATTTAATTATATTTCATAATGTTTCTGTGATAAATATTGCTTTTCTATACAGCTGTGTTGACCCCATATTTCTGTGCCTAATATATGTATATAATAAATTTCCTAATAATACAGTAATGTTATTTGTTTATAGCTATTCTGAAACTTTACTACAGTAATATTTTTACAACATTTAACTTTTATAGCCTCAATTTTTACTTTGAATATTGCATATTTAATTTTTAAAGTTGTCGTATTATATATAATGTAATATGATTCATAAAATTCTTTAAACAATCATTTATATTTTACTAAGTTTTGTGGTATACAAAGTTTTATTTTCCTTTATCATAATAAAATTATAAATACATATATAAATAATTTACAATTTATCACAATAATTATAATTTGCATACTTATTTTCTTTATAGTTATTTTCTTGGTTTTATTGTATGTTTGCATTTAATTTTTTTAAATTGCACAAAGATTGAACACCGCACTACAGTAGTACAATGTCATTTAAAATTATTAAATAATAAATATTGTTAATAAATGGATATTCATTGGTTTAGTTGTTTTTGTTTCAATGCGGTGCATGTGACTGGTGTGTGTATCAAATAAAAATCAATGAAAAGTATATTAGTAGATTTATTTCCATGAGTTATTAGTTGAACAATGCATTTTGTTAAATCAATTTAAGACAAATATATTTTAACACTTATAATGATAAGCAAACAATTTGTCTCTTTATAGTTTATACAAATAATTAATCTTAACTTATGTCAATAATCATAATAAAAATAAAGTGATGACACAAATTGTTTTAAGGTACATTTCTAAATTTAAGAGCTCTTATTTAGGCAGTTATTTTATGTAAACAGTCTTGGTGCTTTAATATAACATTTTATCTCAGCTTTAGAGAATCAAGACTGTCTAGCAGGTTTTGTACTTCAGAATCAACTTGTTCCCTGGTGCTCACATTTTCTAATCTTTCTCTAACTGATTCCAATTCTCCTGCATCAGCTTTTTGAATTTTCATATATTTCAACATCATCTCGACTACTAGGCAAATTTCACTTATAAGTTGCTTTGTCTCCTCAAAATGTCCAGCCCCACTTGGTCTCATTTGTATTAATTTCAATTTACTTTGGGCCAATTGAATGGGATTACGTCCATTTTTGTCATGGGAGTTTACATCAGTTCCAGCATCTAGCAACTCAATTACAACTGGAATGTGATTTGTACATGCAGCTAAGTGAAGTGGTGTATTCCCTAATGTGTCTTTAATATTAGGATTGGCTCCATGTCTTATTAACATTTTAACTACATCGACATAGCCCCTACAAGCCGCTAAATGCAAAGGACTTCTTTTATGTTCATCTGAACAATTAGGGTCAGCTCCAGATAGAAGCAGCTTTTCAACAAGATCTGTATTATTGGTGGAAGCTGCAAACCGTAATTTCTTGTTTCTCGAAGAATAAATTGAATATCTATACTTCAATCTGCAATGTCTGGCCTTTGTGGAGCATTTTATTTTACCAATGTGCTCATGAGGTTCATCTAAGAACTCTATTGGCATAGGTTGTCCTGCCAGGTTTATTGGTATTGCTGGAGGATTAAATTCTAACACACAGTATGAGTGGTCGAAAACAGGATTATCGCTGCTTTCATTACCAGTGTCAACCCCGGAATCAGCCATTATAAAAACTATTCTAATTGGTTATTATTTCAGAAAGCTAAAGATCACATACCAAACGTTATTTTAGTTCGGACAACTACACAATTTAGTGTAGAAACAACTGTTTTAAGGACAACAAAACTTTCTCTACAATTGACAAAGTACAAATACAAACGTCAAATTATGTAAATTGTCATAATAACTAATATCAACTAGTGGTGTGCACAATTAAGTTAAAATTATTTATTTTTATTTTCTAATAATATCCTTTACCGTATATAATAAAAGAATATGCCATTCTGTATTAAAAGTCAATAAAAAAACAAATAAAAAAATATCTGGTTAAATCTCTATAGTTCATCTGTGGTATATACATCAAAGACATGAGTCGTGACTGTTGACATATGTTCGACTGACAACGACAGCGTATTCACCAATCGGTTCATAAAATAATTTTAGTGATATTTTTAACAACAGTTCTGCGTAGATATCAAAAAATATGCAGCAGCTTACTATATTCATGGTAAAAATTAATGACTTTATAATGCTGTTATTTTTAAAATTTCAATTTATAAGCTTAGCCTATATAACCTATAACTTAACTTTTTGCCGCAAGGATATAGAGAGTTCGCGTACTTATATTGACGAGCTGTATTCTTCAAGTCCTGAAAAAATACTGGAAGCATTAATAACTCTGAAGAATTCCGTGATAGGTAGTAATAGGCAGAAGAGTTCTGTTATTCAACAAGGAATAGTTCCTAGACTGCTTCAACTGATGACCGACGATTCCCTTGATCCAAATATACGTCTTGAAGCAACGATTACAATAGGTAAAAATATATTTCAAAATCATAAGGAAATTGAGTTACTTATATGCTTGGCAAACATGCTCACACTGCTTGTCCTTTGAAATCAATGTCATACTATTGATAGAATTAAGCCTCAGTATAATATAACTGTCACTTCAGTATGTTTTGTTATTTTAATTTTATCGTACTTTATAATAAAATATTTAAAATATTTTAAACACGGTTTCCTTTGATACATAGTATGTGTTTACATAATCATATGTTTGTCTAATATTGTTTAGATAGAAAAAGATGAATTGAACTTTGCACTTGTTTTCTTAATAAATATGCCAACTTGTAGTAAAGCTGTAACTTTTAATTGTACACTGCATTATTTGATAATAATAATAATAACTAAATGACAATACTTTCTACAAAGAAATAAATAAAACAAATTTATTTTTTATTATATCACAGGATCATTGGCAAAGGGTACGCAGGACAATGTAACATCATTAGTAGAACAGGGTTCAACTATAGTGCTAGTAGAGTTATTAAGGGTGGTTCCCACTGGTACCAGGTTCGCGGAGGCATGTTTATGTGCATTAAGAAGTATATTTCAACATCCACCAGCTCCAATTGGTGCTTTACCTACTGACATGAGACTGCTGACAAGATTGACTCGTATGTAAACATATATTTCTTTAAGTGGAAGTTAGTAAGTGTGTTCAAAATTATTACAAAATGAAGAAATTGCCAAAACACAAAGCATAAGAGCTGGAAATTTGAAAATATTTTATTTCCCCAAGCAACAAACTCACAACCATCACTTACAGTCAGATGCTGCCCTATGGCCATATCTTAGCCACAACCTATNTAGTAGAGTTATTAAGGGTGGTTCCCACTGGTACCAGGTTCGCGGAGGCATGTTTATGTGCATTAAGAAGTATATTTCAACATCCACCAGCTCCAATTGGTGCTTTACCTACTGACATGAGACTGCTGACAAGATTGACTCGTATGTAAACATATTTCTTTAAATGGAAGTTAGTAAGTGTGTTCAAAATTATTACAACATGAAGAAATTGCCAAAACACAAAGAATAAGAGCTGAAAATTTGAAAATAATTTCTTTCTCCAAGCAACAAACTCACAACCATCACATTTACAGTCAGATGCTGCCCCACAGTCATATCTTAGCCACAACCTATTTGTTTACTTATGTGCCACTATTAAGAAACACAGACTAGACAAAATTTTAATAGCAATTATTACAATTATAAATTCAACGAGAAACTAACATAAATTTACATATATTTTATAATTTTAAAACATTTCTTGTACACCAATTTTAGTCAGATAACAAAAAAAATCTACATAATTGTATTCCATTTTACTTATTATTCCATTTGATATAAGAATGAAACAGAGCTTAACAAGGTGTGTTAAATTTTAAAAGTGATAAGAAATTTAAATTTATAATATATTGTGCATGTTTTAACTATTTTTTAAAGTTTTGTTTGATGGTGTCATAAGATCATGGTTTAAACTTGAACTGCTTATAACGTAATACTGGTCATAATTAATTTTATATTATAATAAAGACAGTCGTGGCGCGCGTGCGACTGTAAACGCGACAGTTATGGTTTCAATTTCATATTTTCATTTCCTCGTCCTGGTAACTAGGCACCAAGAGTTCAGCAGAAAGTGGAGAACGGAAGTTTCTTAACACAGGGTGCCCAGGTTGCCTCCTACCCTACTTTCCTGTATCCCGCTCAAAGAGAGTTAAGTTAAAAAACGTAATTATATTTTTTCTTAACATTCTATCCAGTGTTAAGATATTTTGATTTCCACATTCCTATTTAGAGGAATGAATTATAATCATTTACTTCTAAGAAAGAAAAAGCTGTGTTGAGTTTCAGCACTCAACACACAATATCGCATTCGAAGAAGAAGAAGAAGGCAAAAAATTAGAAGTAAAAGAGATTTACAGTTACATATTTTACAACAGAAATAGCCCGAGACGGCTCACCAACAGCTCGAGCGTGTGTAGTTCGAATTCTCTCAATATGGTGTGGAGGTCCCATAGAACAAGATGCTCTGTGCGCAGCGGGTGCTTGTACAGCCATAGCTGCCCTCCTAGTGTGCAGGGGGTTCTCTTCCCCGCCACTGGCAAGGGCTCTACCTGCCTTGGACTTGTTGGCGGCAATGTGCTTCGAAAATGGCAATGTTTGTCAAATTGTGCTTAATACTAAGTGAGTATATAATCATAAGTATTGAGGTTGATACTGAGTGAATGCAATATGTGTTGAGTTTGATTCAAACTGAGTGCAATAGATGTTGGCTACTAAATATGTGTAACAGAGATTGCTTTTGTTACATACTAACAAAGTAGTAGAAAGTAAAACAGAAGTGGAGAATGGAGTGATTTAGCAGTTTAATAGCAAGTTATATATTCGACAACAATTTTTGTACGTTATTTTATATACGCTATTTTTATACGTTATTTTTATTTTATCGCTCTGGTAAAAAGACAACTCTCGGCGTTATGTTTCGCCGCATAACAACGGCGTATCTTAACACCAGGCTCCCTCCGTCTACCCTGTAATATGCGGGGTACACCGTGAAGCTAAAGAAAATATAAAAATTTCCAGGCATGGTGATAAAACAATACCAGAATTGCTAACAGTGTTAGTGTCGAGGGATAAACCTTTGCCCATAGCAATGGGTGCAGCGAGATGCCTCACTTTCATACATCGAGCGGGAGCTTTGGCGGCTGATGATAACAGGTTTGTAACTAGTCTTTTATTATTTTTTTACAGCTTATACTTTTATATTAATAAAATAAAGTTGTGGATTTTTTAATAGTTGTATGCACTAATCTGAGGAACTTCTTTCTTGGTTCGAATTAAAAAAAAACTAAATATAGGCATAGAAAACATCTCTTAAGTTAGGTTATAATGTTGTTGTGGTGGGGGCCATGTTGAATAGTGAGAGTAGCTGGTCTGCGGCGGTCTCTTTCTGCGAGTCAGTTATCGCAGTAAAGAAAGACGGGGAGCGAGTGCGTGAGTCAAGCGTGAATGTAGACCCGCTCCGTCGCCGTAGGCCAGAGGGGATAGGAGTAGGCCGAATGCTCATCTCCCACTCCTATTACACTAGAGGTTCTGCAAGAGAGTCATGGCGATCCTCCTGCAAATCATCAAGGCTTCGGGTGCCCGGGGTCTCCTAGGCTAGACTTCTATCGAGTCGTAGTGATTGATTACTTAAATGTATATTTTAATATTTTTTGAATATATATATTACAGGATCGTTTTCGGTGCGTTACCATGTCTCGCTCGCTTATGTACAAAAGACATGCCGGAAGACATTCGGGCGACGGCGGCCGAGACCTTAGCTTATTTAGCAGAGGTAGGTGGAAAGGAACTCCTAGTGTGTGAAGATCACTTCCAATTGCGCAATGTTTCATATCGCACATTTGAACGTAGCGTGACTCAAACTCGCGTCGCCATTATTTTAATATAATCATTAAGAAAATAATTCTCAATTTTTTTCCTTTACTTTGTATTCCGTAGTGTTTCGGGGGGCAGATGGAACATAGTGTTAAGACACTCCGTTGTGTTTATGCTTTAAAATACATGTTTACAAAATACGCTTTTGTATAAAATGAAATAGATTTTGCTATGGCAACAAGAGCTATATACACGTCGACTCTTTTTCTAATTATTATATATTTTTATAATTATTATATAGTAGTAATTATTATATATTTTTTAAATATTCCAGGTAGACACATCTCTCCAAAGGCTAGCGGCCATTTCAAACCACCTAATGTCCTCATTAGCGGACATTGTAAATTGTTCGTCAGCTTCAGCCAAACAAGGCGCGTTCAAATGCTTCGCGTCTCTTGGCGCTAACGACGAGGACATAAGGAAGAGAATAATAGAAACACACGGGCTTATGGTGCATATTGTCAATGGAATGTCTTATCATGAGCCGTCGGTGAGAGTTAATGTTCTCTTCTAGTTCTTTCACCTTTAATATTATTAGATGTTGTTTTTTTAACTGTATCCTGCAAATAGCATAGAAGACAGAGGGCAAATACTATTAAGACACTCTGTTTTCTATGTAACGTTTTCGAAACATTGCGTGTTGTGTGGGGTAATTCAACGCCGCGCTTTGTCATTTTACCGAAGTGAGGAAATGAGTACTTCCTTTTCCCGAATGGCAATTTAACACACAATTATCGCGTTTACAGTTAATCTCTAGCCCACAGCACCACGCCTGCCAGTCCCAGGCATAGTTAAAAAATAGAAATTATCTTTTACAAATCCCGTCGATTTCACTTACTTTTTTAAATATAAAATAGAATATATTATTGTTTTAGGTACGATTAGCGGCTGTGAGATGTCTTCATTCACTGTCGAGATCGGTTCAACAGTTGCGAACAACATTTCAGGTAACATTTTTGTTTATATGAAAATTTATGCATGTTTTCTATATTTGTAGGTGTCATTTTGTGGTTGTTTATTTTAGTAAATTCCAGTTTCCTGTTTTTTTTTATATCTATACGTTTGGCATTTGATGTATGCAGTTTGTACTATCGTCTATCCAATTTCGATACATTGCGTGTTGATTCGCACAACTCAACGCCGTGCTCTATTTTGTTACCATACAGAGAAAGTAACAAAAAATCGCGCTTAAAATCAGATGCTGTGCTGTGCTGTTGTATAGTACAGCCTTCATGTAAAAATAAACTCATAAATATATTTTTATTAACTCATAATTAAAAATTGTATAATTTGATTCTCTATTGTCAATGTTTTTATAAAAAAATATTAATTTATTTATACAATTCTTATCAAAGTTTATGTAAATTTGTATTTAATGTTGATTAATGTATATACATATAAGTATTGTAGTTTTTCATTTCATTTATTTAAATTTATGTTAATTGGAAATTTAATTCTAGAAATTATTAATAACAAACCAATTAAATTACAGGACCATGCAGTATGGAAGCCTCTAATGGAGTTACTAAATGATTCCCCCGGAACTGAACTTCTGACCGTCGCATCCTCTACTCTATGTAATTTGCTGTTAGAATTCTCGCCCGCAAAAGAACCTATGTTGGACCAAGGTTAGATTTATTAGCTTCTTGTACTTTTTTGGCTTAATTCCACTTTAACAGGGTAGGCACAAATAATTTAGTATTAAAACACACTACTATGACTATACTATTTACGCATATAGGATGCGTAAAAGGAGCGCAGACACTTCCTCCCTGTATATCTTTGAAATACAAATACCGTTCAATTACAGGTACGATTTTATCGTAAGTATAGATAAATTATTTTGTTTAAATGAGTTATTGGTTTTAAAATCAGGTGCTGTAGAAATGCTGTGTAACTTAACAAAGAGGCCAGAGGCGGCATTACGGTTAAATGGAATTTGGGCGTTAATGAATATGGCTTTTCAGGTATATATATTACGTAAAACATTACTTTTTTACTTCCACGTTTTATTTCGAGTATAGCTGGGTAAGTAGAGGGAACCTAGTGACAAGACATTCCTTTGTACATAGCGCAAAAATGAAAATAATTCATCATCTCCGAGGGGGATCAAACCCACATCCATAATTTTTACAGTCAGATGTTGCCCCACTGCGCTATAGTGGCCTCTAGAGGAAAATGAATTATTTTAATTTTCTTGCCCTGGTATGAATACAACGCTTAGCGTTGAGCTCCATCACTCAACACATTATGTCTCAAACATTGGGTGTGCTTTTGGAATGTCTTAATACTAGCTTCCCTCTATCTATCCTGCTATATGCAGGAAACAGCTTAAAACTAAAAAACCTATATTTTATTCGCTTTTATAATTCCAGGCTGAACAAAAAGTGAAACAACGTATATTATGCTGTTTGGGAACAGAACAAATGTTTAGGTTGCTAGGTGACGGTGATACAAGAGTTATTATGAAGACATTAGGTTTATTAAGAAATTTGTTATCAACAAGACATCATATAGATGCTATTATGGCGGAGTATTCATCACAAGTTATGCAGGTATTTTTAAATAGTTAATTTGATTAATTTTTGTTTAGTCGTAGCGCAGGAGCACAAGAATGTGACTAACGCGACGATTGTGGGTTCGTCCCTACACGAGGGAATAAATTATTATTTCTTAACATTTTTATTTCTTCCCTCTGGCACCAAGGCAAAACAACAAATCAATTAACCTGGCTTTGAGTTCCGCCACTCAACACGCAATGCCTGCGGGATACAGCAGGGTAGGCAGAGTGTGAAGCTGATAAATCCATTGAAAAAATATATGGCGAGTTGAATGTTTGATTTGCTAGGTTTTGTATTATTACCTCAAATATGAGAAATATAGTGATTAAAATTTATTTTCAGGCAGTAATAGTGGTATTAGAAGGGTCATATCCAGCTGAGGTAAAGGAACAAGCGCTCTGCATACTCGGTAACATCGGCGACGGGGAGAAGGCGAAGGATCTTATTATGGCCAATGAGGATGTGTTGCGGAAACTTGTTGATTATTTGGTAATTAGATTATTCAAATTTTATAGAAATGAAGAGGTCGGTCCTGGCGGACGACGACGGACTACAAACGTGTGACTGTATATTTATAACTTTATTACTATAATAAAATTGATCCTGTTATGTTTCAGATAAAATTATAGTTGTTGAAATAATGATATCTCCATTAGTCTGAACTTATATTAGTTTCTGAATTTTGCGTATTGTTAATGCGGGAAGAAAATAATCTAAAGGAAGAAAATATAATGAAGTCAAACCTGCGTATATCTGCATATAATTCGAAGGACTGTACTGTAAGTGGTGTGGTGGTTGCAGGCGCACCCGGAGAGCAAGCTGCAAGAGGCGGCGCTGTTCGTAGCGGGCAACCTCGTGTGGCGCGGAGAGGCCGGCGCCGCCTCGCGCCAGGCGCGTCTCGCCGACCTCGGCGTGCTGCGGGCGCTCAAGCTGCTGCGCGCGCGCCACGATGCCGCGCACCTGCACGACAAGTGAGTCCTTGTCGCCTTACGGAGGACCTTGTAGCCGTATTATAATAAAGTATTTACATTAAATGTACTTTAACTTTTATTCAAATCCGTTCAATTGTTTTTACGTGATAGTGCAACAGATATCACAAACTTTTACATTTATAATATTAGTATGGTGTTTGAAAAATACTAGAGACTATTATATTACTACTATTATAAGACTATTTGAAAAATAAAAAAAGTAATATAAACAGCAGTCTCATCTCAATATAAAACAAATCCTATTGAAAAAAGTCAACAAAAACTTATGTCACTCTTGTATGAAATTATACACATTCACTTTCTCACACTTATTGTCGGCACCACAAACTGATGTCTTATCAAGTATATTTATTAAATTGAAATATTTATAAATATTAAAATTGTTATAGCATTTGAATCGATTTCTTTATAAATATTAAAATTGTTATAGCATTTGAATCGATTTCTTTATAAATATATATTGCATATCTAGGCTATATATTCAAATCCTACTCATTACTAATATTTAATAGAGACATGCAAATTAATCTTATTATTTAATATTTTCATTATATTTCGTTTTTAAATTTAGTAATTCAATATATTATTCATATTTATATATGTTTTTCTTTTGTACAGAGTAAAAACAGCGCTCGCGCAGTTCAACGACTTCACATAGACTTGCAAGTGGAGTGAAACACTATGTCTATAGTCTCTAGTGATATCGAGTCATAACAGTTAACTAATCATAGTTCTGACACTAAGTATTTAATTTAAAATGTAAATAGCTCTGTTGTCTCAATGAATATTATCGATGTTATTTATTTTAGTTATCGTGTTGACTATTACATTCATTTCGTTCATTCGCTGTTATTCCTACTTTCATGCGTACACTATATTATATTGCAATATTGTTATTATTGTCCAGTTTTAATTTTTTTATTAATATAATATTATTATGTATATAATGAATCATTCTCATAATAAATTAAATCATGCAATTCGAAGGTTTTAACCTCATTCATCAAGCTAGCTAAATCATAAAAGTAGTTTGACTACAATATAGTTAAATTTTTAGCAATGTTTTCGGCTTATTGAAAATATATATACTTATGTGTAATAAAAAAAAGCACGGTACAGAAACGTGAAGTGATAATGAATGTGAGTGATCGTAGCTTTTGATATAACATATTGAATTGGAGGAAAGACTGGTTGAAAACGTTGCGAGCGATAGATTGTAAAATAAATCTTATTTTTTATTTCATAAAACATGTATACGTCTTGTATAAATTGTCTATAGCTAAGCATCTTGCCATAGAGTTTTTATTTTGCACGATATTTGTATAACCTGTATTGTTACGTTTACACTCTTGTTGAAATTCATAAGAAAGATAGGAGTCCACAAGCACCAATCCATTCTAAACTCTTGAATTCCATTTACGTTCCTGACAGGCAAGCATGATAGACGTGGATGTCGAAGTTATTTCAACTCTTGCGATAGCTTTATCAAACTCCCTTTGATTTGTGTTCAAAAAACTTCGACGACAAGCTTTCGCAAGTTGTAACAAGCCAAGCACCCTGTTCCTATGAACGGTGTGCTAAGGCTTGTGTTAGTGGACACACTCCGCAGGCGTGTAAGCGTAATATAACGATAGCAGGCCAAATTGTCTATGATATACAGATAAACAATATATATTTAATCTATATTTGTATTCGTATGACAGTATAGAATCTCATTATTATTATTATTATAAGCTTATGGAATTGTGACGTTTATAAGCTTTTACAAGTTAAGATGTGACGTTTCGTATGCTTGTTTTCATTATCTATTAAATGTTGTAATGTTGTCGTTACATTTTCATTAAAACCCATATTTTGTCAAATATATGTGTATACATCCTGGTATAATTTGTCTTAATAAAGTAATTCAATCAGCATCAGCAGCAATCATTCAAGACTTAAATTTGCTATATCACAATAATTCTTCAAATTGGTCATCTACTTAAGACTATATTGTATTGACTATTGGGCTCGAATTACAATAATAGAACAATATGATTATAGAAAGTAAGAAAATATAAACAGATATTTGCCTAATTGTTAGTATGACGGTGTCATGGTGCAGCAGCTCAGCGTGTGACTGTAGACGTGATGGTTGTGGGTTTGACTCACATTGGGAGGAATGAATTATGCTGTTCGTTTTGGTAATAAACCAAAGCGTAGTTTAGAGGTCTGCCAATCAACCCGCAATGTCACAAAAATGGGTGGTACCTGCTGAACGGAATGTCTTAACACTAGGTTCGATCTACTTATGTGTGATGCAGCTGAAAAAGAATGAATAGGTCCAATTGTTGTAGCGCTAAAAAAATTTATATTTTATTGAGACAAGTTAAATCAGTTACTTATTATTTTACAATCAATACATACTTTAAATACAAAAGTAATGAAATATTGGTATAAGTAATATATTTTGTGTACATTATAAATAGATTTAAAATGAAATACTCATGTTGGTGTTCAATATTTGTCATATCCGTGTAGCTCGCTGTTCCTTGTAAAGTATTTTATATTGAAGATTTTATAAGCATCTTCTATGGCCTAATTTATTTAATTCAGTAGCAATTTGTAAGGGATATTGTTAAACTACCTTCATAACAAAGTTTACATGCGTTTGTCTATTTACGATGTTTGTGGATTCCAATTTCAATCAGGGTAAGGGACTAACAATGAATTATGTCAGTCGCTGTTGAGACGGAAGGATGTTGACGAACGATGAGTCTTACTTGTATCGTATAAAATATCGTGAGATTACACTAAAAATATTATATAGTATGTGAGACTGTAAATGGGACGGGCTCGATTTCCACTCGCGGGAATTAATTATATTTACCTTACGTTACGAAAGCAAAGCAAGGCGTTGATTTCTGCTACTCAACATAGCACGGCGGAAAGTTGGGTGCGGACAGTTTTAACCCTAGGTTCCTTGGGACCCTGCCATGTGCGGGATGGATGGAACAATGGTTCTTGTAACTCAAATAAGAGTTAAATTTGTAGCAGTTGAACAAATAAGTTACATATTCGCAGATATTTTTTAAGATAAATAAATTAATTTTAAAAATCTCATACAACATTGCTACTGAAATTGTTTTTATTGAGTATGCTAACAGATCATCGTTTGAGTAATAACGTCATGTAAGTGAGACTTTTTTATTTATTGCAAGCTAAAGCAATTATGATTTATAAAAAAAATATGCAATGCACCGTGAAACATTTTGACTGTACACCTGAGGGCTCGATCCTGGCTTAGAGGAATTAGCATATTTAATGTTTTTTTTATTATTTTTATTTCTCCACCATCCAGCACACAATGTCACGAATTAGGGTAGAGAGTTTCTTTTTAACTTGTTATAAATAGGGGTAAAAGTGAAATAAAAAAATATATGATAAATGAGATTCTATTGAATGAAATCATTTTCTGATGACCGAAATGTAAAATCTAGAAAGTCTGTATTTTCCATATTAATCAAAAGTTATATGACATTAACACTCAAACGATTATAATATCAAAATAGTCTTATTCTTATAACGCATTATAGTATTCATGTAATATTTAAAATTTTACATAAAAAGCTCATTGATTACATAAAAATTATGTAAAATTGTCGAAAAAAAAATCAATTTTAATAAATTTTAAATCAGTTCATGTTATTGTAAAATTGTGAAGCCTTTGTGCTGAGACTTGACGTTTTTAGCAAAATTTTTCAAATGTTAAATGACATTATGGGACAAAATCGAATTTTGCAAATTATGAACTAAAATAAAAATTGTTGTTTATGACATATATTACGAATCATTGTATGAATTTTATTGCAATATTGTAGATCTTTCCTTTGCGCCTTACCTTATATCCTTCGCTCTGTCAAATGACTTTATTTATACCAGTTAAGTTTTCTGTTAAATATGAACGGATAAAGAATATTAATTGTTGTTTTATTTCTACGTTTTTTTTGAGAGCAATCCTTTTCTATTATAAATAGTAATATTTTGCTAACTAATATTGTTTCTTAAACAATTTGCCAAAACAGATAAAGCCAACGAAATATGCTTTGGTATATCTTGTATACATTAGTGTAGCCGGTAGGCACAGGGTATCTAGTGTGAAGAGTTTGAGATACTCCGATCTCTAGGTAAGTATTGTCCAATTTTCGATTCATCGACTTTGATTTGTCTTTGAGAGTCTCGCCGGCTCTTCAGCAAAAGTGTTTTCCGAACCGAGGGTAGCTTTTTGTTTATATGTTCATTCGACGATTCATAAGTGTTTGTAAATAGTCTATATGGATAAATAATATTTTGAATTTGAATTGGTACTTGAGTGTATTCAATATTCAACACTTGGTCTTGTTACCAAAGGAAATAAAAATAAATAATTCCCCCATCTCGTCGTGAGGATTGAACCCACAACCGCAACGTTTACAGTTAAACGTTACTTTCAACTTTCTCTCATGTTATGTGCTTAAGTATCCAAAATATATGTGCACCAAAAAATTCCATAAAGCACTTATACCACTTTAACATTTTATTGATTGAAGAACTTGACCTTAAACTCTACTGGTATCGAGGCATTCAGCAATATCCAGTTAATGTATTCAGAGTGTAGGCACTTTATACGAGACTTTCCATTTAATTCACTCTAGCTCGAATCTATAGTTAAGAGCACAGTTGCTTGGAAGTTATTTAACAGAAATTGATCGGATACTTATTCTTTATTGTCGAAATGAAACGGAGGTCGCGACTTCAAATTTCATATTGGAAAAGGCAAGTTTTCCTTTTGATTTCATTAAAATTCGTTTGATAAAATAAAGATTATAGTAGCTTTTTTGCTGAATTTAAACCCAGATTCTTCGAGACGATAATAATAAGGATTCGGAATTTCCAAGGTATTACCTAAGCCTTTTGTCTCAAAAGCCGATTCTATTTTTATATTATCACGCTGCTCTTTGATCTTTACGGCGTCAGCAAGTGTCACTTTAAGCCAGATACCAACACGGAGTCGGAAGTTTTAACCAGCAGCTTCTAGTGTCACTCCATTATCGCTTTGCTTACACAACCTGAACGACAGCGTGCTTTTAATATTAAACTTCAAACGATTGTATGCCTTATTTCTTGTTCTACAAGATAGAATATCGTGCTTAAGCTTTCGTTGTACTCCTTTGTGGATCACCAGATCTAAAAATTATGGGTGTTAGTGACGAACGAACATAATCACGTTTAGATTATAGTTTCGTTGTCGGAGTTTGAAAGTTTCATAATGGAGAGTTTCATTTAGATACTAGATTCTTTTTTTTGCTTTTTAGAGACTGGTAGAAGTAGAAGTAGTACCTATTTTAATCTATATTTTAATGAATAAATTGTTTTTACAAAATGCTTGACCACAGTTAAGCTAAAGATTGAAATGGGGCGCAGAGTTCGAACAATTGCATTTTACGATTTTCATCTTCACATACAAAATGTAACACCTCTTTTCCATTTTTCCGGGTTTTTAGAAAAATTCATAGATTAATCTATAGTTGTAATTTATCCTAGACGACCGGCGATTGCTGCTATATACATAACACTCTTCGTAGTAAGATTTGAGTCCGTGACCTCTTAGAGGTAGATATGTCTTAATAACGACGAAGAAGAAGACGAATCCTTCTCAATTTGGATTAGTGAAACGATCATTTTATTAGTAACTTAGATGTTGTAGTGTTGCTTAATTTTATAGTTATCTATATAACTATAAAATTAAATAGTTCCCATAAATTTAATGCTATCATTAGAAAGAAAATAGGAAATACATCCCGCAAATAGCACGGTAGGCAAAGGGACCCTAGTATTAAAACACTCCGTTCCCCACTTTCAGCCAAATTGTTCGAGGCAATGTATGTTGATTTGTGGAACTAAACGCCGGGCTTTTGCCTTTGTGCCAGAGCGAATAAATGAAAATATTATTCAATAATAATTCATTTCCCCGAGTGGGGATCGAACCCACAACCGTCGCGTTACCGTCACTCCCTTGTGCCTCTGCGCCAAAACGGTAGACGGTTTAAATTATTTGCTCAAATTCATTTGAACAACTTGTAACAAGTAAGTATGTAAGGAATTCTATTAGATAGATACTCTGAATGTTGAACGATCCTCAACTTTTAGGATTTACAAGATGAACTTTGCCTCGTGAATGTTAAATATTTTCTTTGAACTCAAGTACTTAGTTACGTTACAATTTTCAATAGCGGAACTTTAGAAAAGTTAGTCTAATATGACAGGCATGAGTTTATATACACAATATGTACAAATAAATTTAACTTGACCATATAGATATTTTATGTTAGAACTTTGCTCCATTAACATCGGATGTTGTGATATATTTTTATTAAATACTAGCGGCCCGCCCACGGCTTCGCCTGCGTGAACTACGTTATTATTAATTTCTGTCTCCATGAGTACCTACGTCCTATAAGTGACGTCCATGCAAAATTTGAGACTTCTAGCATTTGTAGTAACGAAGTTTCATACAAACTTTCAACCCCCAAAATTCCCGTCTTAGCGAGCACCTACGTCCTATAAGTAACTCCTATGCAAAATTTGAGATTCCTAGCACATGTAGTTTCTGAGATTTCGTGATGACTGAGTGACCTTTCTATTTATATAGATCTCCAGTATCATTAGATATTTTAATTTTTTTTAATTGTGTAGGCGAAATTAATCATATTGAACGTACTATAACTACTTATTTACAAAACTTTTTAAAATTTACTAACAAACAAAACAAAAATATTTCACAAGACCNACGAAGTTTCATACAAACTTTCAACCCCAAAAACAACCCCTTAAAAGTAGAATATTGTAAATTCCCGTCTTAGCGAGCACCTACGTCCTATAAGTAACTCCTATACAAAATTTGAGATTCCTAGCACATGTAGTTTTTGAGATTTCGCGATGAGTAAGTGACCTTTCGATTTATATAGATCTCCAGTATCATTCGATGTTTTTAAATTTTTTTAATTGTTTAGGCGAAATTAATCATATTGAACGTACTATAACTACTTAGGTATTTACAAAGCTTTTTAAAATTTACTAACAAACAAAACCCAAAAATGTAACAAGTTCCATAATAAACTTTCGCTGTCCCCATAAAACACACTGAACTGAAACTTGTCACCTCGTTACGCAAAACTGCAAGCGTCAGTAATGGCGTCGTAAAACGTGACGATGCAAGCGTCGTCTGCCATCAACATGGTCGTGCATCTCTTATCAGGGCACAGGTGGCTGTGCGTGTGCGCGGAGATAATTATGCTGTACGACACTTTAGTTATGTGAAACACTGGAATTGTGAGGTTGTTTTTTTTGTATTTAGTATAGGATTTAGGTTTTTATTTATTTATGTAAGTTGCAAGTCCTTTGACTACTCTGCTATGTGTGGGATACAGTGTGAAACTAAGAAAACCTTTATAAAGAACTCGTATAATAAAAAAAAATCTAAGCTATATTTAGAAATAAGTACAAGATGAAAAACGAAACGACTTACGACCATTTCTAGGATACTACTGCTTACTTCTTGCAGAATATTTGAAATACCCGAAAATAATATAATATACATCCAAATATTTCCATGAGCAATAAAAAATTTTATTGAACCCGAAGAAGAAGATAAAAATGTAGGAAAAACCTTTAACATAAGGACTTGCGTAACATTATTTAATATTCTCTCTCAGTAGGGTTGCTTGTCGCCGTTTGTCTGTTTACGATCCTTCGGGGCACGTTGGGACGCAAGTATCGAGGCTGACGGGTGAGAATTTACTCAGGATCGGAGTAAAGCTTACCATCTCTATACTGTTTAAAAATTTAAACAAGATTTTTGAAAACTGTTTAAGACGATTTAAGAAAAAATAGAACTGATTATTTCATTATGTTTAAAACTTTTAAGGAGTTTACAATATTTTTATTACGGAATATTAGTACATACAGTGGAGTAGCGAAATTAACGCGCGCCCTGTGAAAAATACTTTCTCCACGCCCCCCAGACGAACCCATATAATTTCATATGTAAAATAAATAAATCAATAAAGTCTTAGGCTCAAGCTAAGCTTTAAACGAATGATCCTTACATAATTAAATCAAATGCATATTAAGTATTTGATTAAATATATCGATTTAAATAGTTTTGTGGACCATTCGGCGCCCCTTTGGGAGTAGCGCCCGGGGCGTGACGCCCTTGCCCCCCTTCTCCCTTCACTACGCCTCTGGCTACATATACATATGTATGTATGTGTATGTAAAAATAACAAAAATACATAATTTATTTATTAACGTAAGAAATGTAGCAAGTATTCCCTTCAAAGAACGAAATGGAAAATGTAATAAACGTTCTATTCTTGTCCAAAAATCCGCCACCAATCTGCCTCTTGGCATTTCGGGCGATAAGTTATAACACAAAAAGCTTCACGGAAACACTGTAATGGCAATCATTGAGATAAAGGACGAATCTCGGGCGACAAATTGTTCCGGACACGAGCAGAAATTGTTGTTGTTATATATATATATATATACTTGAGAAAATAGAGGACATAAAGTGAATGAGTAGAGGCGTACTTTACGTACAAAATGGTAGGCTATCATTGTTCGCTCTAGTTTTGGGTGGACTTCTTAAAAATAATGTCTTAATGATGTGTATGAAATTGTTGTTTTTTTGTTATACTTATCGATGAAAGTACTTACAAAAATGTTTAAATATGAGTAATAAAAAATATGTGTAATATATATTTTTTTTCTATATTTATTACTTAAATGTTGAAGAGACCATCGGTACGCACGTAAAAGCATGACTCATTGTCACGTTCCGCCTGAGCCCAGCGTGGAAGCGAGAGCGAATCAAACGATAAGGATACACGATCAGCCTTAGCGTTCACACTGTTACTTGTATTGTTAATCCGTATAATTTAAGTAGAAAAATATATGAATTAACGTGGCAAACGACAAATAAATGTTTATTTATCGTTAAAATTCAATTCACTTCTACCATGACCACATGACCATATGCCAATACCTATGTATGTATGTGATAATTTAATATTAATGGCGCCTAACCCTTTACTGAAAAATATATCAAGATACAAAAAGCCATCTTTCCGATTTTCATTAATTTTCATAAAATAACTCTTCCTTCTAAATAAAAGGGATATAAACCAACGCAACAAACAAATCGGATTACCGTTAAGGATTACAGGCTTTAAATAAAACAGAAAGCGTCAAATGTCATGCTTCCAGATGAGGGTCTGACAAACTAATAACCCGCGCTTCGTACAGGCTTCTATTAAAGTATACCCAATTTAGTAAGCCATGTAAGGCTGCGGCTAGCGAAATTAAGTAGCTTGAAAGCCTTGCCTACAATGGCCGGTCGACGGTCTAACGTTTTATTGAAAGAGGTTTAATAAAGACCAGTCTGGGTAAACAGTGCCTGGGAAATCATACGTGTGATTTGTTTGTCTAGTAGTCGTCTATTTCTACTCTTAGCAGTATGAGAATATAACCCGCTCTAGATGTTTATTGAAGTGTTAATATTGGAGTTTCTTTGGAGTTCGTATTTACGTTCGTACGTTAGATATTTTGTATTTATGATAGTATATTGACTTTCTCTTGTAAGTGCTATTGAAGAAATATACATATAAACATATGAGCACGGGCGTTTTATGTCTGAAGTAAACGAAGGAGTAATAGCAGACATTACCAATTTTTTTTTTAAATTTTTTGTACTAGTATTTATTCTTTGCTTCACTCAGCTATTTGTTAAAAAATATGCCCAATAATGCCCATGTCCATTCGCTTTACGCTGTATACCTTACGTATTTAATCGTTTTGATGTAACTCAGGGTACTTGCACTAAAACTTGTCTCTCTAGTGTTATAGTTAGACATCACTTTTATTGAGTTGATAAGCGGAATTCAACGCCAGGCTCTTACCTTGTTGCCAGAGCGAAGAAATAAAAATATTAAAAAATTATAATTCATTCCTTCGAGTGGGGATCCAACCTACAACCGTCGCCTTACAGTCACACCCTTGCCTTGTGCCGCTGCGTTGCCACGGCATCTAGTAACTTAAGTATAAGCAATTTAGTAATTACAGACAGACATTTCATTATATATCAATAGGCACCAAGCGTGCTACTGCATCTCAAATACCAAATTCAATATCTAAAATGTAAATGGGTATAGGGACGCCGGGAACACTATCTCTGCAGTAATTTCTCAGCTGCTCGCTCTAATATGGATTAGATGACCTAGTTTAGCTTTAGTTTTTACTGATAATAAACAGACAGAAGACGCTGTAAGACAAATACTAGATTATTTTTCTTATACTTGCAAGTTGTTGTTTTAAATTAAAAATACAATGCGTTCTTAGTTTTATTAAACTAGGAGAGAAAAATACTAGCTTAATTAATCATAATTAAAGTGCACCTCACTTTGGCAATTTTATTCAATTCTAAATTTAGCTTTTTAAAAAATAATAACGTTCATAATAGATTTTTTACACAATTATCTATCGGTGTCAATTCTTCAAAAATATTTTTTAAAGATGTGGTAACTTTTATATTAAAAGACGATCATCACCATCAAATGGAGTTATATCAGAAAGTTATTTCATAAAATATCTCAAAAGTTAGAGAAAAAGACTAAAGTTAAATAATTTCAAACTATGTTTCAAACAAAATAATATAATATACAGTTGAAATATAACATGTTTATTTTTTTCTCGGGCTAACAAGGTCACCGTTTTTCGTAACGCTCTATAGCGTGACCCTGCATATTGTAGAAACTGGGTCATTCATTTTTTTCCAGTACATTCCAGTGTCACAGGTTTATCTCTAATTTTAGCTAAAATTTCAAGGCTCCCACCGAGTTGTTAAGCATAAACTTTATTTGTTTTCGTCAAAGTTACAATTATCATTGGCATAAAGTTGGTAAAATTAAAGTTGGTAAAGTTCATTAATTCTAGAATGTTTTTTTTTGTTATTTTACTTACATTTCATATATAATTTAAATGTAATATTTATTGTTTAATTTCGTATAGTATATTCGTAGGTATCTAAAGTACATTTTTGAGTCACTGAAGCGTTTAAAATATTCAAAACATAGGTTATACATAAATTCACTAACGTAATATTTAAATGAACTTCATATAAATAATTATATATACAAATACAACCAAAAAACTTCTTAGAAACATTTAATAAAAAATCAGCTTAAAAAGAGATAACTTAAAAAGACAACGAAACTTAAGTTAAATACACAATATCTCTTATTCTTTTGAGCACACTGACATTAAACACGCGACAAAGCGAGCTTTTCTGCTAAAAGGTCAAACGTTTTCATAACAACCGTAATGAGATAAACGAGGATACGAGGCTTACAGGAGTAGCCGGCAGGATGTGTTTTGAAAGGGGTCCATTTGAATAATTCACCGACCGCTTCTTTAGCAATGTCAGTCGTTAGCAGCGATGAGTGCCTATTTGAGTGTTAAATTACAGTTTTTATTAATTTATTAATCGTTTTTTTTTAACTTCGTCAGTTTCACGCTGTATCCCGCATACAACAGGGTAGGCAGTGAGAACCCTGTTAAGACAGTCCCGTCCCCACTTTCTGCCGAATTCTGGAGGCATTGCGTGTTAAGTAGCAGAACTCAACGCCGCGACAGCAGAGCGAAGAAATGGAAATATAAACGTTGATAAATATTTCACTTCAGTCACACCCTTGTGCCGCTGCGCTACGACGGCCTCAAATTTTGGCTTTGTGTTTCAAATTTTTCTGACTTATATAAATATAGGGAAAACCATACGATGAGAAGAGAAATTGCGTTGAAATGAAGTTACACGAGTACAATAATTACTATTATTGGTAATCGACGTATGATTGGAATCCGAAATAGAAGTATCGACTAAATAATATATCTAAATATCCAGTATTTGGTATTTTGATTTGGAGGATATTTAGATGTCTCCTTATCTATATGGTGTATATAAATATATATTTTTTTCAGCTTTACGCTATATCAAGCATATAGCAGGGTAGGCAGAGGGAACCTAGTGTTAAGATACTTCATTTCCAACTTTCTTCCGGATTGAGGTATTGTGCGTTGAGTGGCGAAACTTAACACCGCATCTTGCTTTTATATAATTTTTAATATAGGTAAATAAAATCAGATTCAGTTGTTAAAATAAACTAAAATGCTAAAGTAATAGAATTAATATAACTTTCCACAGACGATGGAAGTTCGATATATGTAAGCTTTATATAAACGGAGCAGCACAACAGTTTCTTCAAGCACGCTAAAGTCGGGATGGATTAAAACGAAACCCAGGCAGTGATGCTGAATATTTGAAATCAATTTCCTGGCGCTCCACGATGTGGATTTTAAAGCGGGACGAAAACGAATTTTTAATAGAATACGATAACAATATTGAATCTGTCAAGTTTCTATCAAAGGTAGGCGTTTAGAGCGCTTGCATATGTGCATGAATCATGCAAACTATATTTCGTGACGAATATTGAATTATAATGTCAAGTGCGAGTCGAATTCGCCCACCGAGAGCTCCATATCAATTTCAGGATTGTAGATAAACGGGAAGTACATTTTTTAAGAGTTGGCAAATATAAGTTTGCGAGCATTTTGTATTAAATGAACTATAATTATAAATTTTATACAAAATGCAGCAAAACGATGCATCAATATATCTTTCAATTACGTTTAATTGAAAAAAATCAATAAGAAAAAATCTAAATTGAAGCTTGATTTTCATTGTGCTTCAAGGGACCGTAGACATAAATAAATATTTGGTATTAATTTCAAACAAACAAACGGAAAAAAATAATTACGTATATTATACACTTTATAGTCATAATAGTCTACTTCTATCTTCTAAATATTTTGTTGTTTTAAAAAGATATATATATATATTTACAATTTTAAAGGAAAATATTAATTCAATAACAATTTCCAATTAACATTACATAAGGGAAGGTTCGGGAAGGTAAAACGTAAATAACAATTACAATTAGCTCATTCCGAGGCTCTGTAATTAGGCGCGATCTAAATTTAATCATCTAAAGTTGGAGAACAATTTCATTTTCATTACAGCGAAGGCCGTTCAGAGGTTTTTAGTAAGCTACTTTTTTATTCACAATTATGTTGCTTTTCTTATTTGTATAGTAAGGAAGATATTTAATACTAGTGACCCGCCGACGACTTCACCCGCTTCAACTTATTGTTTTATTATGGTCAAATTATACAAAATCTTTATCTAAATTGTAGCCTATGTGTTATTCTAAAGTACAAGCTAGGTATAATACTGTAAAGTTTTATCTAAATCTGTTCAGTTTTGGGTGAAAGTGGAACAAATTCATATTTATAATATTAAATACGAAATAGTCAGTTTTGTTTTAAAATTTTTCATGTAAATTACAAAAGTTAAAGTATATTTTTTTACTTTAAAATTAACAAAAACGTAGCTGTCTACCAAAAGACCTGACTACTGTATGTTAAGAAAAGTATAACTCAGATTTTTATAATCGTGCAGTTCCGCCCTTTTGCAGGACAAACAAAAAAATATTTACATGAATCACTATACTAGCTTTTGTCAATTTATAGATATACATATAAACAAATTATATAATATTAAAATGCATAATATATCCCAATATGTAAATAATTAAAATAAAAAATAAAAATAGCTTTATTCTCATAGTTTTTTACAAGTTGACTC